>JAWNKZ010000254.1:3057500-3425000 GCA_035041615.1 Drosophila anomalipes | reverse complement strand
CGTGTGTGTGTGTGTGCTAGTGCGGACCATTTCATCCCCTAACTTTTCATTCATAGCGTGCTCCAGTAATAAAATGTTATACCGATATTTGAAACTACTAACATACAAATATCAGATGGATAACCCCCAGAAATGTTTCTTATTTGAATTTGTCACTTTGTGAGATGCAATTATAGGACAAATGTATGTATGTTTGTATGTATGTGCGTGTGTACGAATGTGTTCACATATACAGACACAGAGCACACAAACGCCCGATGTGTATGCATGCATGCTTGGTCTGTGTGTGCGAGTGTGTATTTCGATAGGTCATGAACTGAATTGACCCGAACAAAAACAAGACCAGTCTCCGAAGTAAAGTAGCATCGCGATATTCTCCTTAAGTCGAATGAATTAAATGAATAAATAAATAGTTTTTTAATTTTGGTTTTAATAAGTCTCAAACGTTTGTTTCACATAGCACACATGTATGTACATATATATAAAAATAAATGTGATAAAACCGGCAACCCATACATAAGCTCAGCGTCTAATAAACAATGTGAACGTGTAATATATATAATAACAAGTGATAAAACGACATGGCTGAATTCATTTCTAATTAATCATTAACACATACTATGTAAATTCAAACGGTTTAATCTCATCGAATCAAGAATCTGAATGTATTTTGTGTTTGAAAACAAACAAGAAAACCAACAAAAAAAATAAAAATAAAAATAAAATAAATAAATAATAATAATAATAACTAAACAAAAAGAAACAAACAGCATTTTGTGCATTAAACACATCAAAGAAACAAATCCTCCAATCAGTTAATTGAAACAAGCAATAAATTAAATTTAATTACAAAAAGCAAGAGAGAAGAACCCAACAAACTGAACTAGAAAAATTGTGAGAGAGAGAGATAGATCACAAGTGTTATTTTAATAGTCCTCGGACGGAATCATATCGATTCGGATAATACCCCGGCCATTGCCAAATAGTACAGTGCAGCCTCTGGCCTCCCAAATTAAATGTCCAGTTGCCACTTGTGTGCCATGCGGACGGCGTGTCACTCCCGACAAATGCGTATTGTGGTTCACCTTGTGTAATATAATTATGGCCGAGCGGTCGTTACAAAAGTATCAGAAATTGGATATAGTGACGGTATGTTTTTAGTAAACGAGCTAATATTTCTTAACTTAAGCAATAACCAATATGTAATGCATATGCATATACATATGCATTATTACTTACAGAGCCCAGTTTGTACAATGTTCGCTGTTTGATTTCGAGATTCGTTTGATTTAAGTGCGAACATTGAGCAAACGTGCTGACCCCTTTTGTTTATATACATTTTGAATGATTTCTTTCGTCCACGGAATAGGTTGGAAGCAGCTCAGGAAGCAGTGCTAGCAGGGCATCAACAGGACTCCTTAGGCGGGGGGCACTTGGGTCGAAAGGGAGCCCATCGCTTAGCTGATAGAATGGGTGGCCCGAAAAAAGAAGAAAACCCACCAGGTGGTGGTCCGACTTCGTTGTTTATCCTCACCGAGGATAACCCAATTAGAAAGTACACACGATTCATAATTGAATGGCCGCCCTTTGAGTACGCTGTGTTATTGACAATCATAGCCAACTGTGTTGTGTTGGCACTAGAAGAGCACTTGCCGGAGGGCGACAAGACAGTATTGGCACAAAAATTGGTAAGAATGATGAAAATCGAAATGCTGAGTTGATATTATGATACGCATACGTGTACGATATAATATTAATGTGCTAGTGAGAAAGTTACCCAATTTAAATTGTGTTTTTAACATGTACATTTCTTAATCCCCCAATTTTCAATTATTTTACACAACAGGAAAAAACGGAGGCCTATTTTTTATGCATTTTCTGTGTAGAAGCATCGCTCAAGATTCTTGCCCTAGGGCTTGTTCTGCATAAACACTCCTATCTCAGGAATATTTGGAACATCATGGATTTTTTCGTTGTAGTGACGGGGTAAATATGTAATTTAGTTGCGAATTCAATATTTTCGTTTGTACAACAATATTTTGGCATTGATGTCCTGTCCGCACATAAGCAGCAAATTATGGTTTGAAAATTAACACTTCAGTTGCTCATCATTTATTTTAACAAATATTTATCCTGCGATACATCGAATACACCACTTGGACAACACCTTCAGTAAGGGTAATGGGTAATACTTACCGAATCTAGTTATAATCGCGCGATCTCATATACAAAAAACTTTAATTTGATGATGTATACATTTTTCAAAATTAAACGGTTTTTTTTTGTTGCACTTTTTCGCAATTATTGAGAATAGCTAATAATCGACAATATTCATGTAAATTTGGTATCCCAAAAGTACGAGTCATTTTCGTGAAGAAACAATAAAATCTCGGATAACTTTATGAAGGATATTCAAAGATGGTCCGGAGTCTGAGACACGTTGAGCACTTTTAATGGGCGATTTAAAGATGATGTTGAACATATAGTTTAATGTATTTAAATTATTATTACAATAGATTTAAGATACGGTAACTGAGTTGTAATTGAAATCAATAACAATTTGCCTATGTATATGCCGACTTTTATATGGCAACTCCTATGCCAAACAGTGCCATGACGATATTTGCTGAGGCCAATATAGATGTTGACCTACGCATGTTGAGATCGTTTCGTGTATTACGGCCACTGAAGCTTGTGTCCCGAATTCCAAGTAAGACCACGTAATTGGAGACATCGTATACTTAATTAAAGCGACTTTAGGCCAGATAACTACTATGTCATTTATTTCAGTAATTGTGTACATTACATATTATAGAGCAATAGAGCATCTAGGAGCTAGCTCAATTTATAATAATAACATTTCTATTCAAAATTTAGCCAAACAATTTGCATATTAGAACTTAGGAACTTCCAATCTTCATTCGATCTGCTCATAAGTATACATCTATGTGTTTTTTTTGGTGAGTTATAGCCGCATTAGTATCCAGGCTTAAGTTATATTTTAGTATAGAACTTTTTAGAGTACCATCTAGAAAAATCTTTTGAAATCAAGTCTGAATTACGAAAAGAGTTGCGACCAATAAGCTATACGACTTATTTCATATTGGATAATAATACTTCAGCCAATCTTGAAACTCATTGGATTCATACACCTGTTTTGTCACACGACAAGATAGTTGATGATATACGATTGGATGAATGAATATATTCCGCTCTCAAAAGCTCGTTTAAGAATTTATCAACTCTAAATAATTCAATCTATCTATTATAATATATATAATAGGATGTTAATAAACTTCAAATCAAAATGACTAGGCAAATAATCAAGAAGCTATTTCTATACTAAATTAGAATCAATTGTAAAGAATGAAAGAAATGATAAACGTAAACATTTTCAATAAATTGTGTCAGTTATTATAGTATTATTAAACATATTTTAAATAACAACACAAACTTACTTTATTCATAGTCCTGGCTGATTCGGTGGTGAAAAAATGTATAGCAAATATAAAAGATTACAATTAAAGTAGCATACATTTTTATAGTTGAAATATTATTGATACAATTGATAGATTGGCCATAGTCAATGAAAACATTTAGTTAATACCTACAAACAATTAGTGTTCGATTTAATTTATTTATATATAGAGCATTATTGATTACATACAGAAGCCACAGAAGCCTTACTCTGAGTGTAAACGGCAACACAATTCACATTCAAACTAACAAACACACTTACACATTTATGAAACGTAGGTTAACGATCACAATTTTATAAATAGTAACCAGCATAATCAGAAATAGCTTTAAGTTCATATATTTAGTTTGTTTGTTTTTCTTCAATGCTAATTAAAGCTAGTTCTTAGATACTAAAGTACACTTGCCAAGTTCCAGTTGAGTATTAAAAGTCTTTTAAAATAGTTGGTCAACTATGTTTATTGGGAAAGTGGCCATAAAAATTCACATACACTATTCAAATATTGTTAATTATCTATTAATATTAAATAAAATTTATACTTACTTATGTGATAGATATACATATTGGTAGTGATTATAGAGTTATGTAGCCAAAGGTACAATAAAATGGGTGTCCCACTGTGTGTGTGCAAAATAAATGAACTAATTGCGCGCTAAACGTTAAATTGTATATCTAATTTATGTTTAAATTTTATATAAATAATACATAAATAATACATATAGCACATTAGGTTAATTACCAAGTTTTCATTTTGATTTGATTGATTTGGTTCACATATTACCCCGATTCTATGTACACATCTTATGTTCATTAGTTTTAGTAGCACAATAATTGTTGAGTGTTGAATTTGAATGATTTGATTATTTGATAATTTGATGATTTGTTGACCCTTAAATTCATTGAATATTGCTAATGAAATGCTCGTTTCGATCGCTTAACGTCTGCAAACAGATTCATGACACAGTACCCACAAATGGGGCCCGAGGTAGACCTAAGAACACTTAGAGCCATTCGTGTGCTACGGCCCTTAAAATTAGTGTCTGGAATTCCTAGTGAGTAGTCCTTACGTTTCCTTTTTTACTTTCTATCAATGGGCATACATACATACATATTTACATACATATGTGTGTGTATGTACGTACTTACAATACGACTTAGCGTATGGTAATAGCTATATATATATGTATATATAAAACCATAGACGATTGCATGCTCAAGATATGTACATGTGAATCAATATACATATGTATGTACATATATATGTTATGCGTTTAATATCTGCATACCTACACACATATATATATTTTATATATATATATATATGCTTATACATACATATGTACATATATTTATAAAAAGTGGTGTAACTGCGTAGACACAACCAATTTCGATTAATTTCAATGTTACTAACCCAACTTGTATTTTACAACACCGCCGAACCACAACTTGCGATTGGATTAACGCTGAACAACAACATTTACCTTGGAAATATCGTCTATAGGTTTACAAGTAGTTTTAAAATCTATAATCAAGGCGATGGCACCTTTACTGCAAATCGGTCTCTTGGTGTTGTTTGCAATCGTAATATTTGCAATCATTGGACTCGAGTTTTATTCGGGCGCACTGCATAAGACTTGTTATAGCTTAGAAGATCCAAGTATATATCAATAGATTCATAATCAATTATGCAACTAACATATTGTTTCCCCTTGCCACGCTAGACAAACTAGTGAAGGAAGGTGAATCGGAGACACCCTGCAACACTGACAACAGCACAGAGAAGGCGGGCGGCTCCTTTGTATGTAATAGTACGACGAGCATGTGTCTGGAGAAATGGGATGGACCAAATTCAGGCATAACAAGCTTTGATAATATTGGGTTTGCCATGCTGACGGTATTCCAGTGTATCACAATGGAAGGCTGGACGTCAATACTATATTGGGTATGTAGTGCTCGTATATAGACGGAAAAGAATCGTAGAAACAATTCCAATAATAATATAAACATCTTACATCTATTTGCAGACCAACGACGCATTAGGTTCAACATTTAATTGGATATATTTCGTGCCTCTTATAGTTATAGGCTCATTTTTTATGCTCAACTTAGTTCTTGGTGTCTTGAGTGGGTAAGTTGACCTGAAAACTTTATTGTTTTATTTTTGAAATCACACTTGTTACCATTATTTAATTTCAATTTGATATTATTGATTTGAATTGGGTATAAAATTTCACCGCAGCATATACATATGTATGTATGAAAAGAGAATTTTCAGAGACTCTGTCGGTGTTTAAAATCTTAAATAATTTGTTATGTTTTTTTTTTTTTTCAAATTACCTAGTCGGAAATAATTGATCTCTGAGTGGGTATTTGTTGAAATCCATTCTATCCAAATTAGGTGTACATACTCAAATATTTACGGACCTTCATTTAGTTTCTGAATGGTTTCAAATTCAAAAATGTATATTCGAGTGCATGTTGCACATGTACATTAAATATATATACATTCAGATCGAACTCAGACGTTCAACAACAATACTCAAAATGTATATTTCAAAAACGTTAAAATAATTGTGTATTATATTAAAATTCGAGCAAGGCCAGTTACTTAGTTTTACAAACATATTGAGAGCTTAACCGGGAATTGAAGTATACGAAAATATATTTTTGCTTGAGATTGTGTGAGTGGTTCCAGGTTATGGAGACCAGATTCATCGACATCAGACTCACGAACTGCTCATATAGATAACTTAGCCTTTTGATCTTCAAAAATGTATATATGCTAAGCGATCGCCTAGGAGTTTGACAAAGATGTACATAATGGCACAGTGAAGGAATCGAGAACTGGCAAAGCTTGCAGAATGCACATATTGATGACTTTCACATTTGATGTATAGACATTTCAAAAACATAATAAAATATTATAATATCTTGAAATGCGGACGAAGCTAGTGCACTCAAATTTATACATATACATATGTATATATTTATATATATATGTATTTATCCCAATTTAAATAAATATTATAAAAAAAAAAAACAACTATAATTTGATGATGTATACATTTTAATCAAATTATTACCGTCCCATAGTTGAATTTAATATATATATATTTATTATTTGACACACATTTTATTGATACTGATCAGCCAGTTAAGCTTTTACGTTAACGCATAATTTGTTTTGGCTTATGTTTTATTAAAATATGATATTCTTGAAAATTCAGAGAGTTTTCAAACGAGCGAAACCGCGTCGAGCGTCGCATGGAATTTCAGAAATGCCGCTTTCGTGCCATGTTTCAAACAGCAATGGTCTCGTATCTTGATTGGATAACACAAGCAGGTTTTTAAATATGAACATACATGAAATGCAACCTAGCAAAATGCCATAATAGTCGTATAATCTCACAAATTGGCCAAAAAACCGTCAAATCCCTAGAATACTCGTATCTCGAACAGAGATTCCACCCAACCTGTTCTTCCTTCTATTTAATTACTTACTTAGAGCTGTTACTACCTCCACAACGAACATAAATAAACCAACTAAAATCAAATCAAGTAAAAAAAAAAACAACAAAATCTAGGCAATTACAAAATTATATATTTACATACATAAGTATTGTGTGTAATAGAAATAATCAGTTAAATTGCATAATACTTAACTATTTATATGCGAACATGTTGAAATTAATACTACTATCTAGATAAAAACTACAATATTTATATATTTTTAAATAGAACGCAAGCAATTCCCCGGCAACAAAACAGTTTGGTCTTACCTACAATTACAAATACCTACAATAAAATACAGCAATTAATCAGTTACTGCTAATTCGAATGATGCAATACAACAATTACAATACTATTTATTATCGGATTGCTGTTTGGCCCAACAACCCAAGAAACCCAATAATAATATACTAATGCATACTAACTACATACAATACGTATACTCGTAGCAACCCCGTTCGTATATGCTACATATGTTACATGCATATATCTTTTAAAATGCAGTATGTTACACAACAACAACAACAAATTAGCCACAATATACTACTACTACTACTACTACTACTACTACTATGTTAAACCCCAACAACAAATATCTAGTTTAATTCCCACTTCTACAATATACATAATTATTCTACAAATAAATATGCCTTTTGGAGTTGCTGTTATCGTGTGCTTGTCTAACAATATTAATATTAATTATATGTGCTCGATAAGCTGATGTGTTTTGGTTAGATTCAGATTCAGAGACACAAATGCACTAACAGTGATATCAAATCAATTATATCCCCTCAATCATAGTAAACTCATTTCAATCGAATAGTCTACCAGCAATATCAAACCCTATTTTTGTACATCACGCCTACGTATAAGCTAGGGCTAAGTGAATATACCCTGCAGAATACTCTGCAAGCGTATTCCATTGGACAAATACAATACATAATTACTATCTGACACAATCTATGTATATATGTACATGTGTACATTACATATACATTTACATATGCATATACATATACATATATGTATGTATTTTAGCTGGATCCATCTCGATGGCATTTGACCCCATTTCACAAACTCAACTAAATACAAATTGCAAGTCCAATTGACGCATTTCTTTTACTTGGCATCAATTCTCAACTGTTCAAAGAGCTGTGCACAGTATGCTATTTAGCAATACTTACTCATTTTATTTCAATTGATGGTCGTTTTGAGTTTGTTAGTTTCGTTTCTTACCATCAATCATACATATATTATTTATATAAAATATATACATACATATACATAATGAACTTCATGTTATAATTTTTGTAAGCCACTTATACATACACATATATACGAATATCTTCAAAAGTAACAAATTGAAAATTGTATTATGCAATGCAATACATACATATTTGTGCATTTGATTGTTCCTTGTTGTTTTTTTGTTTGATCATGTTCTATTTGAATATTTTTTGTAGTGAATTCGCAAAAGAACGAGAAAAAGTAGAAAATAGACAAGAATTTCTTAAACTTAGAAGGCAGCAACAACTAGAAAGAGAGTTAAACGGCTATGTTGAATGGATTTGTAAAGCTGGTATAGTATTTACCCCTGTTTCATTTTTGTAATACTATTTAAAATACTTTATGTATATGTAATCACAATCCCCATATAAGACACAAATTCATTCATATACACAGGCACACACACACACACACACACACACACACATAAATACATAAATACATGCAATCATAAATAATCCAAAAATTAAAACCTTCATTATATAGTACATCAACTTATTTCAAATACTTGTGTATGAAATGTTTTATACAAATCTATTGCTGCGACAAAAAAAAAAGCAAAAAAAAAATAAATAAAATATATCTACAAGTTCAATGATAAAAAAAAATTCTTATATGTATACTCCTTTTACGATATATGTACATACATACAAAAACATACATGATAATACATGTATACTAAATAAATTATGAATAGTATATAGTACATATTGACATATTTACACACCCAATGGAAACCAAAATAGTTAATATAGACAGCGTTCATGTCTTTGAAGTTTTTCGCATTGCAATGCAAAGCAGTAATTTGATCTATAATGCTGTTTGCAGCACTTTGTGGCACTTTGCTAGTAGTCCCCATAGAACACAATTTTATGATCTGATATATGACACACAGACACTGATACACACGTATACTTCATATATGCATTGAAATACACATACATACGCATATGTATTTTGCATTTGTTATTATTCGTATCATTAAAATGCAAAAGCAGATGTATATGTATTTAACTAACATACATACATTCATATTAAGCTAATAAATGGATTTGTTAATCCTATATACTTGCTTGTTATGAACTACAATACAATCGTATGTCGTTACCGTTAACGTTGTCGTTATCGAACATATGATAATCGGTCTCACATTATGCACTTATTTCAGAGGAAGTTATTTTAGCCGAAGAACGTACAACGGAAGAGGAAAAAATGCATATAATGGAAGGTCTGTTCTTATCTTAGCCCTCATCCAAAGCGTGTGATTGATGAACGCCTCTTCTATTTTAGCTCGAAGGCGAAATGCAGCCAAGCGGAAAAAGCTGAAAAGTCTGGGAAAGTCGAAATCAACCGATACTGAAGAGGAAGAAGCTGAGGAGGACTATGGGGATGACGGTAAGGATAATATTTTGGTATTCCAATGAGATCCGGACGTTTCGAAATTGGCATAAGTAAGACTTGTGATATTAGTGCAAGCTAAGAATAAGAATATGACTTATTTAATAGATATGGGAGTGATGTTAGGAATTACAAGAATGTGTTATCACCTAGATGAAGAGGTATACAGAGTTCTTATGAAACAGATATCAGAAATCTCAATCAACCCAATTCCAAATTATTGGGTAAGGTAATGGGAATAATTAGTATATACATTTTTTGTTACTTTGAAAACTTTTGAAGTTCCAAAGAATTGAAATTTGTCTAACTTCATCTATATGGGAAGGTTTTAAAACTTTGCAAGCCATGAATTTCGACTTATGCCATTTGAAACGTGTCCTTTCAATAAGCCGGGACTTTAACTTGTACGTAAGTTGAGTATAGAAAACATTTCTGTAATAGTTAAAATAAGATTAACAATTAACGGACGATATATATACATATTGATTTTTTTTTTACGAACTGTAACACACAAATACTTAAGTAATTTTTAATTGAGTTAAATCTAATTATGTTTGCATAGTTATTGTTAACTTTGACAAGTACTTATTGTTAAATTGTACTCTGAAAAGCTGACTGCGACTTCGTGGAAATCATGAATCGATTGGTTGCTTTTATTAATAATAATAATCTATAATGGTTTTTATATAAAAATATATATAAAAGTGCTTTTAAATATGTGTTCTTAAATCCAATTAATTACATTTTCCGTTTTCATTTAAATTTTTCAATATCGACAAAATGAAATTCTATATCTTACATTGAAAATATTACAAATGTAAGTAAATTATAATTCGAATAATTATTCACAGTAGCAACATAATTGTATTACATATGAACATACGGACAGACAGTCAGACGGACATTGCACTAATTCAATATATGTATATACTCCTCTTCCATCCTTTGGGAATAAACGTATATACGCATCAAAATATATACACGCCAGATATTTGTGTATACTCACATTTGAAATAAATATAGCTCAGTGTCAGCCACTAAAGCCGAGTAATCAGTATGATGTATGTATGCACCTAGTGTTTATAGAATATATATATTCAAATGTCTTTTGTGTAGTCAACCGAGTGACATATTCATTTTAATTGATGCTAAAAATAAGTGCACTTTTTAAAGCATTTTCATTCAAATCAGTCGTAGTTCAATAACCTACATATATGCAAATTTGCCTGGGTGGCAATGATCAGCAATTTTTGTTTAAGTTTTTCCAATCTTTCAATATTATTTTGCTTAAGAACATTGAAGCTAGAGACACCAACTTTAGAATATCCAACAACCTATATTTGATAAAATGTCATTTTGCGAGAAATGCTATTAAGTAGTTTAGACAATCGGTTTGAAGTATTAATAAAACATTGATGGTACATTACTCCAATCGTATGTTATACATTGTCTCATAGGCTTAGTATTAAAACCCAACATTTCATATACATATATGTATGTATGTATGTACTCGTACTTCGTATTCGTACTCGTGTAGATGTCTTTACATGTACTATAAATCGAATTTGTAAATCGAACTAACAACTACCACACTGACTGTATCTATATGTAAATCACAATGTGTGAGTACTCATATGCTATATACACAAACTTTATCGATGGAAATAAATCGACAGATCTTTGCAGCAAATTGATTGAACTTAATACCGATATGTATTCTTCTATTGTGTACATTTAACAGGCTATCTGAAAACCCGTTCAAAACCCCAAGGCAGCTGTACAGGATTCTGGCGGGCGGAAAAAAGATTTCGCTTCTGGATACGGCACACAGTAAAGACGCAGTGGTTCTATTGGTTCGTCATAGTTCTGGTCTTTCTGAATACCGTTTGCGTTGCTGTCGAGCACTATGGCCAGCCAACATTTCTCACCGAATTCCTGTGTAAGTAATTTCTACGATCATCCCGATTTAAATGCCTCGAAGAATATTGGTGCTTATCGTTGTCATAAATGTTGTAAATGTTGTAATGATTGATTGATTAACGCTTATTTTCTTGCAGATTATGCGGAATTCATCTTCCTGGGCCTGTTCATGTCGGAAATGTTCATCAAGATGTATGCGCTGGGGCCGCGCATCTACTTCGAGTCGTCGTTTAACCGTTTTGATTGTGTCGTCATTAGTGGTTCGATATTCGAGGTGATCTGGTCTGAGGTCAAAGGTGGCTCATTCGGTCTGTCTGTGTTGCGTGCACTGCGACTGTTGCGCATCTTCAAAGTGACCAAATATTGGTCATCGTTGCGCAATCTAGTAATTTCCCTGCTAAATTCAATGAGATCGATTATCTCGTTGCTGTTCCTGCTCTTCTTGTTCATACTGATATTTGCACTGCTCGGCATGCAGCTGTTTGGTGGGCAATTCAATTTGCCCGGAGGCACGCCCGAAACCAATTTCAACACATTTCCCATAGCACTTCTGACCGTGTTTCAAATCCTAACCGGCGAAGATTGGAATGAAGTTATGTATCAGGGTATTATATCGCAAGGTGGTGCAAAGAAAGGAATGATTTACTCTATGTAAGTTTTATTTTATATCATTTCATTACTTTAATATTTTTTGAGTATGCTAAACCGCTTAGCCAAAAAAAAAAAAAAATTTTTGTTTACATTTTCTGGTGAATCCATTAACCGAATCCCCCATGAAACACTGCAAATCTCACTAAAAAGCCCTGCTAAGGCAAAGAACATATCCTAGTTCCAAGTAATTTGTAATTAATCCTAAGCTTTAGTTTTGAAACTGCTATTCAGTATTTAAATATGTAACGGAGAATATATATCAAATGTGCTTAACTAGCAGATATGCTAACAATTATGTACGTAGATTCTAAAAAAGAACGTCATTGAACGTCGAACCATTAATGTGTGCAATCGACCACGAAGATCCGAAACGTTTATGTTTTGGTTTCATGTGCGATGGGACTTTAAAGCTTGAAGAATTTAGTTTGATTCGATTCTGAAATTCTGCAAGCCAAGTCCATCTGTTATTTTTGCTCAGGCGCTATTGAACTATCGAAAAAAGTACCGCATACTCACTCGTCCCATAATTACGTAAGTGAAAACATTTAGCTTGGCTAATACAATTCACATTTACCCGCTTAACCATTTCTATTACTATATTTATTTTTCAGCAATCGCTTAACTTGCTCTATTTTGGATCCATTGTGGCCCTATGTCACAGTTGATTAACCATTCCAAGTATTAACCAGGAATTGAAAATAAGAGTTTATGTCGTCATTTACATTGTATGTATTTGGATGAAGTTGCTTGGAAAATTAATGCAACTCTGTAAGACTCCGTAACTAAACTAGAAAGGTTGCTCCCTGCATTCCGACTCTTTGCGGTACATTTAGCAATCAGATCAGCATTAGTAGCTTATCTAACAATCAAAAAAGTCCGTCCGAACTAAGCTCGACTCCAAGTTTTTGACAATTGGTTCGCTTAGCATTTAAAAGTGTATTTTAAATATCTCGTAATACTATCGATATTTTAATCAAATAGTAACATTTTTAGCTCGTATTGTGCTTGGATTGAACTGATGAACTGGTTTTCCCCACAGATACTTTATCGTTTTGGTACTCTTCGGTAATTATACGCTTTTAAATGTGTTCTTGGCTATCGCCGTCGATAACTTGGCGAATGCACAAGAACTTACAGCAGCCGAAGAGGAACAAGTCGAAGAAGATAAAGAGAAACAACTCCAAGAGCTAGAGAAGGAGATGGAGGCACTCCAAGGGGATGGTGTCCATTTGGAGAACGGTGAAGGCGCCGTCGTTACCAGTAAAGGAAAGGGCAAAAAGAAGGATGACGAGAAAAAGGATGAAGAAGAAGTGACGGAGGGCCCCAAGCCAATGTTGCCATACTCATCGATGTTTATACTTTCACCAACAAATCCGTAAATATTATTCTCACATATGTTTATCAATACATACACACATATAACTGTGTATGTATATTTATATGTGTATACATATATATATATATTTTATATATACATATACTATCCTATATATTCAACGTTAAGAGGGATTTGTGTCAGTGAGATTATTCTACAAAGTTCATAAATTTCAACAAAAAAACAAAAGAAAAATGCTAAACTTTTGCATTAGGCTATCAGAAATCGATGGAACAAATGAAAAGTGCAAGTTCATTGCATGTATGTAATCAAGTTTCTTTACAGCAACTTTACAACCCACTGTCTATGGGATGGGGCTTGGATGATAATTTCTATGGGGATATTAATGAATGTGGCTTATGATTTCAGTTGCTTAATACTTGCATAGACTCGTTAATTTAAGTACAGGTATTTCTGTGTTCTGGGTTTCTTTTAGAACATTTTCAGTATTTATCCATATAATATAATTAAAATATTATAGTGTCACTAATAATTATCTTTATATCTGATAAAGTGAATTGAATATTATAACAAATTTACTAACTATTTTCACTTTTTTCTTTTACTTTTTCCTTTTGGATTCGTTTCGATTTTATGTTGCACACTACAAATGAACAAATTAATTAATTAATTCATAAATACTTAATCAAATCAATGAATCGTAAATTTTGTAAATATTTGCACTACAAATATCAACGAATGCTAAATTTGATTACTATACCAATCACCTTCACCACGAGAAACTGCAATTCATCTTATTAAATTCATCATCACCTTCAACAACAACAACAACAACAACAACTACAACAACTACAACAACAACAACAACAATAACAATGACTACGACGAACACCGTTAATAAAAAAACATTCTGCAATCATCTCAAAATTATAACAACCAAAAATAATGTCTAAAAATTAACAAATAATTGGAAAACAAAACAACTGCAACTAAATAAAAAACGGTTGACTAAACAAAACGCAAATCGCAATCGAAAATCCACAAAAATCAAATTAACTTACGAATAAAATTGAATAAAAAATGTAATAAATGAAATATGAATCGAATCATCCAATTGTAACTGCAAAAAAAAATACCACAAAAACTATATATATATTTATATATATATGTATATATATATCTGAATTCAATGGCATACTAATTGATAACCAAAAAAAAAAAAACAACAAATCCAACCACATATTGGTAAAACTATTTAAATGACCTATATACAGCATACGACGTGGTGCCCATTGGGTCGTTAATTTACCATATTTTGATTTCTTCATAATGGTCGTCATCTCAATGTCATCAATAGCATTAGCAGCCGAAGATCCCGTTCGTGAGAACTCGAGGCGAAACAAGATCCTAAATTATTTTGATTATGCATTTACCGGCGTATTCACGATAGAAATGTTGCTGAAAATTGTAGACTTGGGTGTCATACTACATCCTGGCAGCTATTTAAGAGAATTCTGGAATATTATGGATGCTGTGGTCGTTATATGCGCTGCTGTTAGTTTCGGTTTCGATATGAGCGGTAGCAGCGCTGGACAAAATTTGTCAACTATCAAATCGCTTCGTGTTTTGCGTGTACTGCGTCCATTGAAGACCATTAAACGTGTACCCAAATTGAAAGCCGTCTTCGATTGCGTCGTGAACTCATTAAAAAATGTTGTTAACATTCTAATCGTGTACATATTGTTTCAATTTATATTTTCTGTTATTGGTGTCCAATTGTTCAATGGAAAATTTTTTTATTGTACGGACGAAAGTAAACATACTTCCGAAGAGTGCCAGTAAGTAAAATTTTTATTAAAGATTGAAATTATTGCTCTCTTCTTATTTAACTTATATGTTTCGTATAATATAAGTTTACATAATTTTGTTTGCTAAATTTGCGTTAATTTGTTCATATTACTTATGCTTATCATTTTGTAGTACTACTATTTCCCCAATGATAATTTATACCCCCAGTCGCGATACACATACATTCTATGTGGTATGACATCTATAGCTCTCCCATTCTATCAATCACTCTCGACATATCTATGTGTCTCTCTGTATCTTTCTGTCTCTCTCTCTCTCTCTCTCTGTCTCTCTGTCTCTGTTTCCATATTTTGTCTTTATGTATTCCTTTCTCTCTTTACGTGTATATATAAATATGTGTACATTTTATATATATTTTGATATATACGATTTTGATTGATTGAATAAAAATATACATATGTATGTATGTGCGTAGATATGTATATCTTATCAATCGATGCCTCTCTCTGTGTGCCCCAATCCCTTAGTTGTTTAAATGTGTCTACAAAAGCTTTTATATACAAACATACATAAATAGATACTTACCTACATATGCGTACATACGTAGCCTTAAAGTCACTTCGCACAAGGTACATACATACATGCATACATACATACATACATGTATATGATACGCCTGTCGATCAGCATCTTAGGAAACTGTAAGCGACAGGACATATACATTTTATATATGTAAATACATACATACATACAAACATCAGTTAAGTGTCACCTAACTAAATAAATAAGCCAGTTTTGCATTTCCATGTCTGTGTCTATGTGTGTATGCCCACTTTTTTTGGGCGTTGCTAGTACAAAGTACTACGTACTTAGTTAGTACCTAATTGTATATGTATGTCTAATTTTGTTTACCCGCTTTTATACACAATTATACAACATTATCGACGGTTGCTATCGGTACTCATAAATATATATTCACAACAATTATCAAAAATCTTTCAAATCTTGCAGCCAAGGCTGTCTCGTTCTCTCTGGAGCTAATGCTCTTCTTACCTGATTTGGTTCAACATATATGGATATATATGTGTATATGTGATAATCGGGTTGGTTTTTTCATCTGCGCATCGGTTACCCGTCTTTATAAAGGCAATGTTGAGAAGTTTTTGATCATAGACCCAACCTCATAACTTTTGAACTAGTTAAGGTGTCCGACACTCTTGAGAGCTATAATTAGACACAATCTTATATGTACATATATGCTTAATAGTACATTTATTTATATAATAAAAATAAATAATGGTTCATATGTTAGCATATATGTACATTTATATGATGATACCCTGGTAAAATGATGGCATTGCGCAAAAAGTATAACATACTTTTTTCATGAGTTTGTTACCTATATCTTTTGTTTTGATTATTGCATATTATTTAAATTAGCCAACTGTTATTCTATTTCTGATTTTTTTGTTTGTATGCTGTATTTGTTTTTTTTTTTTTTTGATAAGAAAACAAAAAAGGTGCACTGATTTAACAGAATGTAAGAGTAGCATTTTAAAGTTTCTCGCCCAGTTTTTCTTGCCTGATTTGTGTTAAGCAATCACGCGAGTAAACGGGCCACAAACACATACGAAAATTATTTTTAAAAAATATTTAAAAAAAAAGGAGAAAAAAATGGAAAAAAGACCAAACATAAACAAACAAATTATTTTAAATCAATAAATAAAAAAAAAACGAACCAAAAACATAGTAAAAAAAAAAAAACAGCGCAAAATCAATATCAGTGTCTGTGTATTAAAATCATAGAATAGAACTGAAATGCGAAACTACAATTGCCACCTAAAACCTTTCTAGTTTTCTTCTATTTCATATAGTTAATCCGTTAAGTCACTCAATGTATATTTGTATGTGTTGCCTTCTACACCAAATCAGTGTCCAAAATCAATTAAACACAAGCTAACTCAAATTTAATCCAAGAATCTACTGTCGTTCGCGTGTAGCATGTAAATAACCGTTTCATTTCTTTACAATTGGGTATTTTGCAATACCAAAGAGTCCATATTACTACCAGAAGATTTCTTAATAAGTCTGTATACGCGTACACTCGATAGAACCAGGTATTTGTTACGAGACAAAGTAGATTTCGTATTCTCACATCAAATACGTAATTAATTAGTGTTCTCATTTCCTGATAGACCTATTTGGAAATACTACTAGATTCAATAATTTGTTTCCTTTGCATCTTATCAAGCCACTTACAACAAGTTTTTGTACATTGTATCTCGACTAATTCTTTATCATATATTGAAATTGTACACATGCGATAATATTAACGCAGTTGTACCATGCAGATCCAAATCAGTTCTAATAGTTCGAATGTTGTTTACACTTCTGATAATACGTCATCGCCAGCCACTTCGTAGATTAGCAAAATGTACATACATATATGTTACTAATGAAGATGATGAGCTCTTTTTTACTTTTACATACATATACTTAGTAGTCCTTTATTAGCAGTTCGTTATGCATTGTAGTAATATTTTAATAAAAATTGGCAACAATTATGAAATCCAACTCGATGAGTCATTGCACTGGACGTGAGTGTAACGATTGCTTCAATGAAAAGGGCACAAAAAAGAAATTGACGCGCATTTTACACTCACCGACTTGAGAAGTGAAAACAAAATCAGATACCCATCCACAATATGAGTATCTTTTTGTTTAAACTGTTTGGCCTTCGTATGCAATAACGGTGGCCGCCCAAAATCCAATTGACATAACCAAAAATTTTAAAGAAACAAAAACCAAAAAAAAAAGTATCTAACATACATATGTACACGTACATTGTGCTTCTATATACAAAAAAAAAAAAAAATAGAAAAAAAAAAGAAAAGAAAATATTTCTTTCTCTACATACAACATACGTACGACTTTGAACGGCTATGCTTAATTTTCATTGAACACATACGCATATTATCTTGACAATACTCCATTCAGTACCCAGTTGAATTATGCTTGCAGTAAGCTCGAGATACTGCTTAATAAGTTTCATAAGCGCAGCTGCCTTGTTACACATCGCCAAACGAACAACCAGCCGAACAATTGCTACGTTAGATGTGCAGTTGTGGTACCTGTATAGTACTGCCTACCACCAACAAGGAACACGCTCAGTTACACTCGTTGCTCGCGCACTCATTCACATTCCCATATTCACATTGGAACTTCTTACGTTTAAATGCTTAAATGCACTGGAGAATGTTACTACATGTTAGGCAGATGTTTTTTTTTTTTTTTTTTTCGTTTTAAATGGTTTTTGTAATAGTTGTTTACATACTTACATATTTATGGATCTGCTGAGACTACTTAAGTGCAGAGCTACTCTATGTAATTTGTTGGTTTTCGTACATTTCTTTTTTTTTACGCCCTCTGATAAATGATTGTACAGTGTTGATTTGTGTTGTTCTGGGTTACAGCTAGACAAATTTAAATACTAGTACAAATACAAATGCAGACACACAAATAATCAAATCACACACACTTATCCAAATACATAAGCCAAAGGAATACATGTTAACATACATATTACACTATTTTCATTTAATTATGCAATATTTACTTGTAACTGACCTTACGATGTTCTCATATCTATATAGGTCGTTATTTTGATCTATTAGATTTCTTTATGTACTACTTACATATTAACATACATTCTAGTATTTTCATATTTCAAAACTTCTTCACTTAACATAAAAAAAAAACCAAAAATGACAACAAAAAATATAGCTAAATTAATATTAATTAATTAATTTTAATTAATTTTAATTGATTTTTCGTTCAATTTTATTCATACCATATTGTATTTTGAAAAATGTTGATTTGATTTTTTTCTGTAGTGACTTTTGTTGTACCAGCTTTTTTCAATTTCTAATATATATGTATGAAACGCAATTACTAATAATTTCACAACGTATAACCGCAAATAAAAAAAAAAAAAAACAATAACTAAACCCGAAAAACATCATAAACAAAACATGAACATATCAACTCCAACCATCGACACAACGTGACCCAAAAAAGGGGTTCGTATTTTAAATATGAGGAAGACGAGTTGCTGCCCAAACAGGAGATGCGAGTGTGGAAGCCACGCAGCTTCCACTACGATAATGTTGCCGCTGCGATGTTGACGCTATTCGCTGTACAAACCGGCGAAGGATGGCCACAGTAAGATATTTGCTTGTAGCGCTTAAGTTAATACACATGTGTAAAGAACAAATGCACCGTGCCAATATGAATGGTGAATAATGAAATTGTACTTTTATTTTTATTTTGTTTTGTGCTCTCTTCACTTAAATGTTGCTAATGATAATCATCAAATAGGGTCTTGCAACACTCAATGGCTGCCACTTATGAAGATAGGGGTCCAATCCAAAATTTCCGGATCGAAATGTCCATCTTTTATATAGTATATTTTATTGTATTTCCATTCTTCTTCGTCAACATATTCGTGGCCTTGATAATCATAACGTTTCAAGAGCAAGGCGAAGCTGAATTGCAAGATGGTGAAATTGACAAAAATCAGGTGAGCCAGTAAATCCAAAAAAAAATTTAACAATTCAAAAAAAAAATTAACTCAAATAATGCTTATATGTGTGTGTTTCGTGTGTAATGTACTACTTACTTACTCGTAAAATCGATAGTCGTAAAGTAAACCATTTTCTATCTGCACGTAAATGTACACACAAGCCAACGATACCCATACATGTATTCCTCTATTAAATATCTACTACTACTACTACTACTACTACTTAAGTAAGCTAGCCAAACAATAAGTACTTGCAATCAATAAAAATACAGAACGGCAAATGCGCTTGCGCAGACGCCTTTAGCTCAGGTACAACTTACCTGCACATTATCCTCCTGTAATCGCTACAACACAAACTTCTAGAATGTATGCCAAGTAGGTACTTAGTACTTACTACCTACTACTCACTACTTACACACTGTCATCTTGGGCGACATTGTTGACCCAATATCCTGTCTTTCGTCGTTTCTGGTTACAATATGCTATGTACTACATACTTTTTACATACATACATTTATGTACGTTCTTTAAAGTATTTAAATTGATGGTCATAGTCTTTTAGAATAGTTTAGAACAACACATTTTGTGATTTCCATATGGACTGCTAATAGTATCCTGGAAAATAGTTGAATACTGTATCAATTAGTATTGATCTCCAGATGTAAATACATCAAATTCATCATGCCATAGGCCTAAGGGTGTACGTTGGATAATGGTTTGATCGGAAATAGCCTGTACATAAAAATTATTCGGAAGCCTTCGATATACTAAAGAGTGAACATTTACCGGAAAGTAGAGATTTTTAATAATATTCACGATAGTCCTTAAATATTCAGTATTGAATATTTAACGATTGGTATCGTCAAGTCACCATTGTTGCCAAACCAATGTATTTCGTTGCTGACAACTACTGTAAGTATGAACCATGAACCATGAATCCAGCAATGTAAGAAGCCGATCTAATTTATGAAGAACTTAACTGAATTCTATTCGGTTTTATTCAAAATAATTGGCTCAACGAAATTACAAAAAATAACAATTATTATTTCCAAAAATATAATGAGGCACCTGCACCAACACCTGGTATCGATGAAAACAATTGCACAGAATTGCAATATTATCTAATTAGTTGATCCCGTTTTAGTTGGCATGATTTTCATTTAAATTAGGATGTCTAATCTATGTAAAACTTAAGACACAATAGCGGCAGGAAATTGTAACAGATTTTTGTGTGTGTAGCATAATGGTAAATACTCATCAAAAATGTTATTGTTTCAATATGATATATGTATGTGTTTCCATATTTGTATACCCTGTACCTTCAAAATGTGTAAATGTGTAGTAAGACAAATGTATATAACATGAGAGTTAGACATCAGTAAAGTACATTAATACTATATATTGATCAGATTTAATAATCGATTTGATCATTTCATATTTGTCTGGCTGTCCGCTTGCAGATATCCAAAACACTCTTATCATATTTATACTGAGCTGCTTGAACGTATGGGTATAGGGTATCACCTATTCGAGCGCCCTCGAGCTACTAAATTTTATTTGTATATAATTTGTATTTGTATATAATAACGCTTATAATTTATCCAACTGCTCACTAATATAAATATAACGCTTTAAAATAATATTGTAACTTTGCTAAGCTAACTAACTAGCAGAAAGTTGAACACTTTTCAGTATTAGCCTATGTGTACTATGTGTATTTTTTATGGAAAGAATAAACTAGAGCCAAGTGTTGCACTTGTAGATATTCCTATACAATTTATCGAATACACCCAACGATGATCATGTAATAAATTTCGTACCATAACTTTCTATTCCCATAGAAATCTTGTATTGATTTTACAATCGGAGCTCGACCACTGGAACGTTATATGCCCAAAAATCGAAACACTTTCAAATACAAAGTGTGGCGCATTGTTGTCTCTACGCCCTTCGAATACTTTATAATGATGCTGATTGTGTTTAACACGCTGTTATTGATGATGAAGGTAAGTTTCTGTGTTTATGTTTCCATTTGAACACTTTACCAACTAGGCTGAAAATTAAGAAACGCATTTTATTTTGGGCCAACGATTCTAGACACTACATACGAGGGCCAACTCAAAAGTCGCAGTATGAAACTCTATATAATTGGGTGTATTATTTTCACAACAAGCAACTGTATTCAACTATTTTATGGAATCATCATATAATTAAATTGTGCAGTAGTATGTAAAAAACAGAAGAAGGCATCTCCGACCCCAAAAAGTATGAATGCATAAGTATATATGTATATATTCTTGACCAGCATCGAAAGGCGAGTCGATTTAGCCATATTCGTCTGTCTGTATGAAATCGCCGTTCTCTACTGGGTCTGGAGACTTAAGTTTATAGATAGGTCCTTGAATCTAATTTTATCGATAATATCTACTAAAATAATACATAGATCAGCATATAAGCGACATGTTGTATTTATGATAGGTAAAGACTTAGGTTTCCTAATTAGTTGTGAAAATAGACTGAGTTTCTTGGTTAGACCGATCAGTCGGCCCTCGTATTTAGCAATTGTAATAAATTCACACAGTTTAGACTTTTGTTAAATGTACAATTCTTACATACATACATACATACAGTTTAAAAATACGCCACATATAATTTTGTATTTTATTTTATTTATAAGTTTACCACTATTAAAGACCAGTATTTACCTGTCCTTTAACAGTGTTGTAATTAACTTTACCTCTGTCTTTGGCTTATACACACTTCAAATTAATGTTCTAAATTTGTTTTCAATAAGCAATAAATCAAGTATTATAATCAGCATCAGAATTGTACAAATCAATGTTGTGTATTGTATATAAGCCAATATAAACTTATGTTTGCTCTTCTCTAACTGGCATGCATATTTTTGTTTCTGATTTGTTTTATTTTTTTGTCATTAAGATCGGTATACAATCATTTTGCCACAAACACATAAGACATAAGTATGTAGGTATGTATTTCGAATCCTCAATGTCGCATGATTGGTTATAAGGAGCAACATAAGTGCATACTTATCGCGAGTACATCTGAAAGAGGATTAATTGTGTAGTTTTAGGCGATGATTTATGATGGACCATGAATATAGAATAACCATAATATTTTTTACGCAATTTGCAATTACATTTTGTTTGAGGCAATCGAAATGCGTTGTTTAAATACACACCTATTTAATTCGTACATAATTGTGGCCCATTTTCGCGAATTGTACTTTTGGTTTAAGGGATAATTTCTGTGATGTTTTTATGAGAGAACTAAACTAATCATAAACAAACATCTTAACAGTATCATAATCAAAGTGAGATGTATGAAAAGTCACTCAAATATATCAACATGGGATTCACAGGCATGTTCAGTGTTGAAACTGTGCTCAAAATAATTGGATTCGGTGTCAAGGTAAGTTCACGATTGTACAATATAACGTACTATAAGTGTAATCGGATAAAGTTCCTTTGATAATATCAGTTAGAGCGAGCTATCGGCAGACTCTAAGAACATACACCTTCATATATACCATCCCATATCATTTGCGGGCTTATTCGCTTTACGCAGTCCGATTATTTAAGTGTGCTGAAATTTACAATGTCACATCTACATTATTGTACAAATACATATTTTATGTACAGTGTCAAAGCTATCGAGTGCCATGAAAAGGTAAGGACTTTAATATTACAACATTAACACACATTGCCAACTCTAACTCACATGTGCCCTATTTGTTATTGTTTTCTTTTTTTCCTTTTTGTTTTTTTTCGAGAAACTAGTTTGCATGAGTGCACTTCTATTCGAACACTGTCTTTGTCTTTAACGTATTACGGAATGTAAGCAGTTTAAAAAGATCTTGAACCAAATGTAACAAAATACATTAGAAAATTAAGTGTGTTACACATATAAGTCAGATTTCTCTTTTACTACTTACTGGGCTAATTTTGTACAATCTATCTGATTTAAATACAATATAAATAAAAGTTTTAGATTTTATGCAGATTTATGGCTGCGGACATTTTTAGCTAATACCTAAATCGAGTTTTTGAGGTCAAGAGGTCATGACCAACAAGTATTTCTTTTGAAAATTGGACCAGTTTTAACAGAGCTATAACAATGAAATATTGGGACCCATTTTCTTAATCATTTGACATGTGTATTATACATGTAAATGTATATTTTAATTGTATTTACATGTTTACATATGGGAAAATGTTTACTAAAATTGAGCCTACCATTAAACTGCAAGTCACATTTCAAAAATTGCTATCAATTGAAGATTTATTTTTTTGGATATGCTTATGCAAATCAGGATTTCGATTATTTCTCGGGTATTTCTACGTGTTTTTTTAAATCAGAGCTTTACTTAGTATTCAATAGCTTTATAAAAGTGTTGACCACATTTTTTTTTGATTTAATTTATTATCTTACAACAAATAAATGTCTAGCTTTATCCAGCTGTCTCAAAGCAAAATATGTATATGCATTTTTAATATCTTTTTGGACTCAGCGTGAAAATTAATATAAGATGCAATTCTTTTACTTACATATACTATAATCAATATACATAATAATTTTTATTTTTATATTTGTTAATTAGCATTATTTAGTTCTTACTATACATACGATACATATACAAATGTATTTTGTATGTAATTGTTTAGATTTCAAGGTTGGGCTTAAACTTGCCAGTTATAAACACTGATACGCTGTTCCTTAAACTTTGGTGTTAGTTAAATGTCATGAATCATCTAAAATAAACTTCCGTTCGATCCCAAATGTCTTCGTGTTCTCATTTTGTAGTTTCATGATGCACCGCCCACCCACAGTGATATACTGACCTACATGAACCTGGTATTCACCTTGTTCTTCTTAATGGAGACAATACTTAAATTAATTGCATTCGGATGTACGGTAGGTATTCATGATAAATGTGTCTTTCATGTGCGCTTCTTTTTAAATGTACAAGTATTTGTGAAAGCTGTTTAATTAAGGAATATTTATTATTTCTCATTCTTAGAGTGAATAATTTTCAGTAGCAAACTATGCGCAAAATAATGAAAGGCCATTTATTTATAATTAGCATTTAACCTTTTGATACCAGAATGTAACATTGTAAATTTCAGCGTATAAAAGATATAATCCACATTCATGAAAATAAAAAAAAAAAGCAGAAGAAAAATTCTTTTTGCTATAACCAACTAAAATTAGATTGCATATATTTAGGCGATTATCACTTAAATAATACGTAACCATTTATTTTATAGAACTTTTTCAAGGATCCGTGGAACATTTTCGATCTAATCACTGTGCTGGGTAGCATTGTGGATGCCCTCTGGATGGAATTCGGGGTAATTATCTGTTGCTTGCAATAACAATAACTCAGAGCATACATATTATTGTTGTGTTCGATTTATGTAGGCCGTTATGCAAGACAAACAAACAATATAAGTCATAAATGAAAAAAAAAAAAAAAAAAAAGAAAACAACAACAAAGTATCTAGCTTTTTGTTTTGTTTTGCCAAGATACTCGTACCCGTCAAATAACACATTCATGTTAATACTAATCACAAATATGCATACATATACACGTACACATATGTATATTTACACACACGTACATAGTTATGTGTACATACGTGCATATGTATTTACACGCATATTTAAGCAGTATGTGGATTATGTCAAAATAACCGTTCTATGGTTCTCCAGGGTTCATTGAGTTGAAATGTACCAGCTAATATTTTTAATTTTTAAATCGAGATTTGATATTACATATCTGTATGTATCATAGGGCATCGTAATTCACAACTTTTCTTATATTGCTGAAACATTTATCTTCGATATTGCCATGCGTACAAAGTATATAAATACATATCTATGTATTTCGACAATTACTTAAATAATTAGCAAGGTTTGGCTTAAGCCATTTATTACTTTTTATTTATATAAAAACTCTTAAACTAACAGATTGGGAAACATTTATGTCTACATAGACTTTTGCTTATCACTCACATAAACAAATGTATATCCCTGGTACCAAGTGTCACTACACATTTTGTTTAAATTATAGGGATATTTACTGAGTTTTTTGTTCGTTTTGACCTCAAGTCTTACTAACGTACAAATGGAAAGTTTTTGGAAAGTCGAAAAACAGTTTTTTATGGGTTACACAGACTCCGCATAGGTAATATTGACGATCGATAAATTTATCTGTTAAGGTTGTTATTTAATTCATTTTTTAGTGTGTGTTTTTAAGGTACATATAAATACATAAGACACTTTTAATTATATATTTAATTCTCAAACGAATATACACAAAAAGTGATTTCTTTACTATTGAAATTTTATTTGCACACGATTTAACACAAACAAAAAAAAAGAAGAAAAATATTTATTTTAGAAGTGTCACAAAATACAGAAATTAATAATCATATTTCTTTTTGATTTCCTTTTTCATATTTATTTGTGTACGAAAACGAATACCAAATACGAAATGTGGTCTCAAAATCGGGAATAACCAATCCGAAAAAAAACGATGAATGCAAAAAATATAATAATCAAATAAAACACTCACGCAATCCAACCATTCACACCCTTCACAAATGTTAATGTATGACTTATGTAACAAATGCAAATATTTACCTGTATACACATTTATATATGTATATATGTAATGGAAATGCATATATGCGTCTACATATATGTATATATATGCAAACATCATACATTTTCTTACAAATGCCTTCGACTCAATGATTCAAAATTCCCCAAAAAATTGGCCATCGGGAAACAATAACATCACGTTATCACTGCCCAACACCAAATCAATAATAATAATGAAAACAAAAAAAAAAAAAAAACAAATATTTATATAAAAAAAAACACATTCACATGTTCTATGTAATTACAAAACCAACACCAATGCCAATACCAAATGCAATGAATATGCAATCAACTCGTTCATCACAATCACAACTTGTATTCAATAACAAAATTCACCGAACAAAATTAATCAATTCAAAACCAAAAAAAAAAAAAACCAATAAAAAATTACCACCAAATGAAATATAATACCAACCAATCAACAAATTAAATTGTATTACAAACATGTTGTCATTCAACAATTATGCATGTGTATGTGCTTCAATTGTATGTACGTGTTATCCAACACACATATTGCACATACATATGCATACATATATATCTCATCTACAACATCGACATGTACAACAAATTTCAACACCAACAGCACGATGTAAGTACGAAACACAATCTACACAGAATTGCATTTATCAAAATCCTATGTGTAAAAATCGATGATTATAGATTTCGCTTTTACTGCTAACCACCTCTCCACTTACTTAATAAGCTTTGTAAATCTTTTTGTTTTTTGTAATGCCCTGTAACCACCAATTCAATAAATTGCTTTTAATAATAACATTATTTGTCTGCCCAAGCTCTGATCTCAGAGACTGAAAGCGAGAAACTCTACCGAAATCTACCGACTTTTAAACAAGCAGATCTCTTAGATTGATAGAATATTTATTTAAGTGTTGTCATAACTTTCTCAAATTGTGAAAAAATTATTAAAGCTGTAGTTTTGATGCTTGGAAAAGGCACACATTTAATTGCAATCGTTACAATGCTTAAACAATAAGCACAAAAATGATTAAAGATATTCGATAATTGCAGGCTGTGTACAGGGTATGTACTAGTCGGTCACTCTCGACTAGATCACTTTTATTTTCTTTTTATTGCTACACATACAATTTCACACACATGTATTAAAAGTTGCATTATTTTCTCTAACTTGTATGCCTAGCAGAGAGTATTATGATTTTGTTACGGAATGTTCGCAAATGCGCATTGAAGGACCAACAGGATACAAATTAATCAGTCTAAACTCTATATAGCTATGTCTGTCAACTAGTTTCTATGTAATTTCAGTAGTATCTCTGTTCTAAGTTTGATTACCCTTGGCAATCATTTTCCTTTTGTAAGTCACATAAGACTGGTGTATGTAGCTATCAAAGGTATATACAATTCAGTTGTTTTATTCAAGCTACATTTTGGTGAACAGTTTATTATCCCAGTTTACCAAAAAATTCAAAAATTGTTTCCTCTTTTAAAATATTTGACAAAATGTATTAATTGTATTGTTGTAACCATAGTTCGACTATAACGAATTGGCATATTTGCCATAGAGGAGATATTTATTTTCGGTATTTTCCGAATATTGTTGGTCTTTCTTGTTTTTATCTTGCTTGTTTCCGTTGCGAGTATCCGTTTCTGTTAGCTTCATTTTTCTCTTGCATAGCACTCGACACATTGCGGTTGTAACTACTTCTCTTGTAAACAGTTGTGTGTCTAAGTCTAAGTCTAAGTCTAATTCTGTAGTCCACTTGGTAGAAATGTACAGCGGCTGGATGGGTTGTCAATTTGCAAGTTGTTTTATTAATTTTTTTGAGAAAATCATTAACGCTGATATGTAACAGTTTGCATAAGCGACACAGCTTCTGAATTATTGATTGTTAATATTGTCAAAATTGCTTCTGTGAATATGTTTCTTTAATTTGCAATGGTTTTCCTTCTATTCAAGTCCTAAATACTATAACATGCGAGATAAGTGTGATCTTATGCTCATATGCTGATTGGGCAGGACTTCATATTATACGCTTTAGTTACTGAATGATTGTTTCTTATTTTCAATAAATTATATATTTTCTCTCAATTTCAAATTCTCTTACATTCAGCAAAAAAAGTTTTATGGTTAAAAAAATTAACTTTAAAAGGTAGAAAACGTATAATATATAAGACCGATATAGAATCACGAGAAAATACAAATTTGAAAATAAAACCCAACCTACTTGATATCAATTTATTCAGACGACTAATTCTGAATGCAGACTTTCAACATAAAGTTGGTGTTATGCAACTGTTGCCATGTTTGGCGTTAATTTTTAATAATATTTCATATTTGCGCATGGCTTTGATTTTACTGGTCTATAAAATTGTATTTATTAATTGACTTGAAAAAGAAAGCTTATTATGTTTACCTGACAACTTTAAAAAGAACTTTTGAACTTCATAATTAGCTTTAACACGCATTAGGTGCAAGAGTCCAACAAACAATACTCTTAAACTCTTAAACTAATTTTGATAATGATTGAATGAGCAACTATGAACAAATATCTGTGCACATAAGCTAATTACTAATTCTCTGATAAGAAATGAATTGTGTAAGTGAAACGATTTAGCTGAACAGTGGTAAATGTAAGTAAAGCATATTAGTTAGCAAGGCAATATCTGAACAACCATATAAACTAAAGGTATTATAATGAATTTCCGTTAAGCACCCAACGTTTTCAAATATTCTCTTTCAACTGTATATACTATCTACACTTCCGCATGATTTTTCAGACTGCTTGGCTATTAGTACTGGCCAAGTCTTGGGCTTTAAAATTCTGACCGTTGGTCAAAAAATACATTATTACTTACTATAGGAGCCCCGACTGTAGTGTTTCCGCTATCCCTTATTGCTGTAGGTCTTTTCTAAATAGAGACCTCTTTTAACTCTGAACAAGCTTTCATCCACTCTATCTTTCTCAGATGCATATATCTTATAGATTCTATGAAATTAACTTTTACCAAATATTTCATTGGATGTTATAGTGATGCAAACCTTGATAAATTTGCTTGTATGAAATGCATTAAAATTTGCTTTCAAAAATCAGAAAACAATTGCCGGACTGAAGCCGGTTTGCATCCCTGTTAATGATTGTAGTGTTATTAAGTTTAAATGCAAAAACTCTAAAAAAAAAATTGCATTATGTTAAAATGCATGCTGCGAATAAATACATTCTTCTTGTATTGTACTTGTACCGAACACAATTCAGTACTGTCAAGCGTATGCTGTATAACTGCTTTGTTTATATGATCTTTTTAGAGATTTCAATATACATATTTCAATGATCTCTTCTGGTATGTAAGGTATAATCAAAAAGTAATTCCATCAATTGGTATCATCAGTGATTCTCAAACAAGTTATTCAAGTGCCAGCAACTTATTAACGAATGTACATTCATATATCTACAAATACCTACCTTGTGTATGTACATACATACATATTTGCAAGCTAAGTTGAATAGAAAATGAAATGTGAGCTGATGCAAAGTGGTACGCCTAAGACCATCATTCTCCATTGTATACTATAAGTAGTATTCATGCATTTTCATATAACATATTCTGGCTAGCAATTTTCAATGTATGTACTCAATTCTGAGTGGCAAGGCTAACTTGCGTACAATTTAACTGTCTTTCTTTTTTGTTCAACTATACCGTATTGTCTTATATGTGGCTTTAGAAACTCAAGGCTTTTTAGAGCGATCGAAATGCAGTGTGAAATGAAAGATTGTTTTTAATTGTTATTAACTATTTAACACATGATACAATACATACATACAAGATTAATTACACTTGATTCTTCTCACAAATTTCAATTGATTTATCTTTGAATTCAGCAAGAAAGTCAATTATTACTACTAATTTTCAACTCTATTTTATTTATTTCTTTGTTTTTTTCTAACCAAAAATAAAAAACGAAATCGAAAATCTTTACCGCCGCCAACGTCGTAATAAATCCGTAATTCGATTAAAATAACCGATATGTAATCGTAATTGCAAAATAAATACTAAATTGAACTGAAAATGAATATGCAAATAAACATAAAACAATAAAATCAACAAAAATTTGTAAATAAATTGCTTATAAAATTAACTAACGTTAAACTGCACTGCAAACAATCACAAACATTTCATTATCGCTGAAAACTTTTGAATTCATCTCTTGGCTGCTGTCTGTCGATTCGAACTGAATGCAACTGAATACAACTGCTGTTTGAAATCCATGCAATGAATCTGCCGTTTGATTATTCTAAATACCAATACCAATACCAATACGAATACGAATACCAACACAACAATTGTGGCATCAAATTCGGTGACAATGCGGTATATGAGTTATGTGTACATTAATTTCATAAACCGATTCCAAAAATTTCAATTGAACATGGTTTCTGATTATCCAACAGGATGTAAGTAAATAAACTAAAACGAGAACAAACATATACTACAACATCAACAAAAAAAACAATAACAACAACAACAACTCTATTTATTAGCATTTTAGCTAAACGTTTACTACTATATACTATATCCTATTCTGTACTCACATCGCATTGATGATGTTTTCTTCCGTAGTATATTCTTCAATTGCCTTGATTTTCAGAAATACATATATACTACTATATATGTATTTAGCTGCTCATTAAATACTTTTTCTAGACTAAAAAAAAAGAGTATCATTGCCTTTTATATTTTTCGTAGTGCTGTTACCCGTTTCCATTGCCACGTTGATGTCGATTTGGCTGAAAATACAATGTTCCACAACGCGAATTCTTATTAGTTTTGTCTCTGTACATAATAACTTTATTGTTACTGCTTATGTATGTATGTGTATCATATCATGCTAGTGAAGAAACAAACCAAACCAAACCGAACCAAATCAAACCAAACCAACCAAACCGAACCCTATTTACCCACCCAGTAGGCATACCAAATGGGATAACTGCGAGATTTTCGAATATGTGCTAACTAACTATGTAGATGTATCTCTCGCTGTAACAGTATCTGTATCTGTTACAGATGGTCGCAACGTGACATTTGGTATATTAATGTCTTCATATAGCACTATCCTTAGCTGCTTCATAAAATAGCAACAGTGCATAATTGTAATCTACCACTTGAATACATATATATATATATATATATATATATATATATGGATATATATATATATATACATATCATATATTTATATATATATGTATGTGTGTAAATATATTTAATCAGCGATAATTGTAATTTTTGAATATATCGTAATATTTAATTTAAACTATGTACTACTAATCACGTAGAGGCCACGTCGAGGCGGTATGCGTCCCAAAATCAGTGGGTTGCCCAGCACCTATTTACTTATGTATGTGTGTCACATTAACGGTCACGATCACGATCACGATCACGATCAGTGTGACTGTCACTGTGACTCATACGTTCGTACGTATTTGCATTATGTGAACATCTGTTTGATTTTTATATGCAACAGCTGATGAGTAAAATATTTTGGTCAAAGTTCTTGAATCGGTTCCGAACTAATCAGATACCGACACCGCAATGCGTATAACTACCTATCAATCTATTTTCTGACTGCTATACATAACAAACTAACTTATACACTCAGAAATGCATACGTTATGTATACGTGTACAAATAACAACATCAACAACAATAACAGTAAATAACTTAAGGGAAATGTACATACAGACAAATGCATACAAATTATTCTATTCGTAATTGTTAATTTTTTTTATGTATATTGTACTTTATTGTATCGTTATGCTTTCTTATTATTGCAAAAAAAACTCACAGAGATAGTTTAGTACAGTACAAAATTTACCTTCAACTGTTTTTTAGATTTTCAACTATTAAGACCCAAAGGCCCTATACTTGACACTTTTTCAAACTGTTTTGTAATTAGTATCAGCAACTGAGAAAAAAACAAATACAAATGCACATGTTACGCTATATTGGTGTGGTAGTCAACACACACACACATACACATAAACACACACACAAACAAACACACAAACATACACACACAGCGAATATGTTACAATAATTATCTAAATCTAAATAGCTTTTGATAAAATTCAACATCCAAATTATGTATATTGCATTTGTTGTAATTAATTAAGATACAAACTGTTCAAAACACACTTTTTATTTAGCATTTTGTGAAAAAAAAAAACTTTCCTATATATTTATATCATTTTCATCTCTATATATCTGAGTTAATACTTTGCAAATTTGACTGTAATTATTTTGTATATCTTATATAGAGCAGAAAATCCAAAAAAAAACAAATTATTTTAATGAATCGGTCATTATTAACCATTTAAAATGCAATTATTTTAATGAATCGCTCATTACTAACCAATCAAATTACTACTAACTTAATGCCAATATGTATATGTATGTACTTTTATTATGTACTACTAGTACCACTACTTACTACTTACTTACTACTGCTGCTACTGCACTACTACCTACTACTAATATTACTACTACTATACCACTACTATAACTGCTACTACTAAGTACTAACGAACTTAATGAAAAAAAAAATGAAAAAAAAAGAAGAAAAGCAGAGAAACAAACTGAGATAATATTCGAACTGAGCTGAAAGGCATCAATTTTGAATACATCTGAATTGGTCTGTAAGAAACACGGGACAACATCACTCTAATACTATTCTCCTTATTTTCTGTTTCTCTCTTTTTCTCCCTTTGACCAATAATATTTTACAGTCGAACTCAATCAACGTCGGCTTCCTGCGTTTGTTTCGTGCGGCGCGCCTTATAAAATTGCTCCGCCAAGGATATACAATACGCATTCTCCTGTGGACATTTGTACAATCATTTAAAGCACTTCCATATGTCTGTTTGCTTATTGCAATGCTATTTTTTATATACGCCATTATTGGCATGCAGGTAAGTTTCCGTTTTCACCCAAAACAACAGTACCTTTTGGGTGTCACTGAAAATAAATGTTGGACACAAATTACGTAACACATAAGGCAATTGATCTGTCACGATCAAGTTCAGGATTCAGCCAACATAACACTTGGGATAACTACAAACTACTAACTACAAATTCGTAGTAAAAAAAACCACAAAACAATAATCATTTCTTATAGGATATCTATCTACTCATTTCTTATTTAAATATCATTTCCAATCCTATAAGTTCTTAATAGTATAATGAATTAAACTTAGCAGATAGATACAAAGTATAAATACGATCAATTTCTATTTTCAATAATTGCATCATGTTCTAAAATATTATTTTATTGTGTTCTATGCTAAGTTCCATAATTTTTTTGAGAGGAATAGAAAACATTTACATAATAAAACCGCAGATAGTGCAATAAATACCTATATTCTTAGCAATAGAAAAAGATACGTACAATAGGTCGTATACTTGATAGACAAATACAATCACTTTCAACAAAGATATTAGCTCTTTTTTCATAGGCTAAACTTTTAAATGTATATATATTAGCTATGAATAGATGACTGATCATTTGTGTTTTACTTGGACAGGATATAATTCTAGGAAATTGCAGGTGTGGAATTTTGTTAGATATGAAATAAGGACTTAACGGAAAAAAAAATAATTAAAAGAAACAAATTTTTTAAGGGAGCCTTTAAATTGTCATATATGTATGTTTGTACTTAGGCCTGCAATTTGTTTTGCTATTTCGCATCATGGCATTTTTTCATAGATGTCTTGCTCAACGTTCTTTTCTTTTTTGTGTCTTTTGGACATCTACTTTTCGGAATTGATAAGCGACTGTTAGAAAAATCAGTCGGTTGATCTTAAGGAAAAACGATTTTATGAGTTGTAAATATAACAAAAGCAAATCATATCTTCAGAGCAATGATCCACTAGTCTTTTCGAATTAGTTAAAACACACTATTCTAAGTAAGTTTCGAGCTCAATGAATGAAAAGTAAGAGCTTAACACTTATCTTAAAAGTGTTCTAGATTAATTTGTGCTCATTAAGATGTACATTTTTCATTTCGATTAAACCAAAAAAAAAAAAATTAAATAAAATAATGGAAAAGTAGCAAACCGAAAGGCCATAATTGCTTTTCGCACAATAACGTAGCGAAATTCAAAATTAGATATGAAATGTCTAATAACATAAACCAATTATAATGTCTCACAAAATAAAAGGTTTTTGGCAACATAAAATATGATCCGGACACGCAACTGAATCGTCACAATAACTTCCAATCGTTCTCTGGAGGAATCATGCTGCTCTTTCGGTAAAGGAAGAATCAAGTTAATTAGTGTATCTTTAGTGGCTATAACTGATGGCACTAACAGACATGCTTACATAATTACTCACGCTAGAGAAACTGTATCTAGTTTTCTTAAAATCAGAAATTCGCGTGTCCGAACACGAGATGATTATAAATCGACGTGTGAGGACATCGTTGTTGTATTCACTATATATTAAAAGTCAAAACCGGTTGATTATTAAGTCACAAGTCACAAATGGGGAAGGATTATGATTTAGCATTTCTCATTCAAACTATTGTTAATCTGCCGTCGTTTGTGACTTGGATAGTTTCGAAGCATTATTTAGTCATATATTTATAAACTACTTAACTAGTACATAGAATAACTTGTTACTTGTGTTTGAATCGTTCGTTAACTGTATAGATCAATCAATCAGATGTAGAATTCAATTGCAATTGCAACTGCCAAGAAGAAATTGTATGCATTAGTTGTGGCAGTTCAAAAAGTTGTTCTATAAAACACTTAACTACTTATAGTACTTACTTACATCTGTATGTATGAAACTGTTAAAGTTATAGTAACGAATTACTATTGTAAATGCGCAGTAGATATACTATTGTAGATATACCATTTGCTTAGTGTTACAACGTTTTGCTCATAAGCATTTGTTTGAAGCTCAATCAATACAAATGTATAATACACCTAATTAAAACAGTTGCTAAAAACTCAACCAGTTCGGTTTGCGTCCCTTAAATACTTTAATACTACATATGTATATGCATTGATTTAACAAAGTCAGCTTTCACACTAATACGTATCTGATAGCGTCAAATTAAATTGTTGCGTTAGAGTTCAGCTTTAAATATCCTACCTATGTACCTACATCCATCCTATATATTTTCTAGTAATATTTAAATTGCATTGAAGAGAGCGAGTCAGGCACTTTCATTGTAATACATTTTTATAATTTCATATCCTATGCAGGTACTTACATACATACATATAAACATGTGTACTCCATCCAGATATTCTAGTAATTTTACAGACGTTACTAAATAATAAATACTCGTGTACGTTTTTTTGTTTAATTTGTATGCATCATTATTAATGATCCTTAGAAAAGTTATTTATTTCATGTACTTATTATAGACAGTATCAGTACCCGTATTTCCAACACTTCATCTTTAGTTACTAAACCCGAAAATATTGATAAGGAGTGGGTAATAACAATAGTTTAGTTTATCTATTTCGTGGATCTTTTAGATGTAATTTAAATGGGTAAATATAATCAAAGCTTTTATAGCGTTACGAAGTGAGGATATTTGGGTGAAAAAGTGTTATGTGTTTTTGACTTCTTCATTTTATAGTTGATGTTAACAATACAAATTAATCATTATATTATTTACCGATATTCAAATCGTGCATAGGTATTCGGAAATATCAAACTAGGTACAGTGGAAAATTCTATTACTAGACACAACAACTTCCAGTCATTTATACAAGGCGTCATGTTGCTTTTCAGGTATGTAAATTTTAGCTTATTTGCGATTAAACGCATAGAGTTAATACAAAACAAATTGTTCGTTAAACAAAGTTTCAATTTTTCAATAATTAAGATAATTAATAGATATATACTATATGTATAGTCATATACATAGTTATATTCCCACATTATATACAAGCTACCTTAGCGTTAAACTAATATAATTACTAATAGATTTCTATTCTCGTACTACACGAGTCGTATATCGATAAAACTATGCCCTAAAACTGGATTTGAGGTGATACCTGCCAACACCACTGTAGTATTTTATTATAATATTTCGGAAACTCGTTAATGGGAAAATAAGATTACATATTACAATAGCATTAGATAAAAAAACAATTTAACATTAGGTTAGTTTATTATAAATTAACTTAGATTCTTAGGCCTCTGATTAGTTAGTCCGACGGCCAAAACTCAACACAAGATGCGATGCTCAAAAGTAAACATCAACAACAACAAAACAACAACAACAACAGCCACAAAAGAAAATAAAAGTCGTTCATTAGTAAGGTCAATAAGTCATTTAATAATTTTATTGTTTAGTCACAATCAAACTTTTATGCAAGTGCGTACAGTAACAGTACACTCATTCTCGTAGTGCATAAATGTTGATTGTTAGTGAAATCCAGTGTATTTAGAGGTATCTCATGAAGCAAATGTAATGCACACACACATAGCTGGAGTACATATTCAGCTTCCTTTTCTTTATTTTTTTTTTTTTTTTGTTTTAATTGTAGTTGCCAAAATATTGTATCTAATAGGGGTATTTATCAGACGTTTCTGAATAAGGCAAGCCTTTCTATGCCGCAGCTGGTAAATGCCCCCATATATCCATAGATATGATTAAACTACATATACTATATAAAAGTGAATTTCTGTAGGTTTGATTTGTCGTAGCTAAATAAGGCCTTGAATGGTGAATCAATTGGCATTCCAAAATTGAGTGCATTACATACTATTTGACACTGATTAAGGCATATATTTACAAAGATACTTATTAGCTTATATCTAGTTTGGGTACTATAAGCAAACCCAATTCATTCGATCATGATATATAATTACCAAATTTAGAACTTATACTATTTGAAGGAGATTTGTCCTCGTACAATATACATATGTATGTAGATCGTTGCTAGAGTTATGTGCGATATAAATATGATATATGTTTTTATTTCCATGTATGTATGTATGTATTTACATATATGTATATATATATGTAATATATATATGTATATATATATATATGTGTGTGTGTGCCTTTCCATTAAATAATGTATGAAACGCCATTTGATTCGTCAAGGTATGCACTTTTGTTGTTGCCATTGAAGTTGCCGTTGATGTTTGAGCTAAGTTATTTTTTTGGTTTTTAAGTGCAATTGTTCTCACAGTATTTGTACTTTATATGCATAGTAGATGTATGATCGATCAGAAGCGATAATTGCAATAAGTTGACCATACACTTATTTATAGATAGATGCATATGTATGTACATAAATAGACCACATTATAACTATATATACATATATATTTACTTAAATTTGAATGTATTCTGGATCTACGATACTTGCAATATGCAATGGCTATAGAACATCTAGTCGAATATTCTCGGGCTTGAGCATTTTTATTGTTAATACATATATTGTATTGTCCCCAGTTGTATTGGGGATATATACATATATATATATAAATATATATATTTATATATATAAGTTGCTGATATAATTTAAAAGTTGACCAATAATTTTGCTAAATATGTATGTATACAATAAAGACAGTACCCTATGTCGACTCAGTTAAACATTCGGAACTTCATTAATAAAGTGTATATAAAATCTCCCCGTCAATTGTAAATGTTAATACAGACACTTTTGTATGTAATCGCAAACACATCTCAAGTCTATTTAAGTAAAGTGTAAATTGTTTGTGGGCCTATGTAATTATAGTTTGTATTATTTGCATTACCAACGATCATCTGATAGTAAAATAAATTTGAAATTCTGTGAAAATATGCCAAATTTGTGGAAATATCAAATTAATATTGTGAGAAAGTGAACAAAAATTTAATTCAATTTATATAACATCTTCATAAAGTAAATCCACTTTAATTAAAACTAATTTTTTTAAATTAATTTTTACTACAGCTATCAGATGATCAGATTTACTAAGCATATTCAAATTTGTAAACGAGTGTGTTTTTGAAACCCTATACACAAAAAAACAGCACCCATATGCAATTCCACTACTGTAACGTATTCTTTATAGGAATATATATGTATATACAGATGATTCATTATAGGATAGTTTGTCTCTCTGTCAGTCCGAGTATCCATTCGCCTGCCCATATCAATACGTCGATCTCAAATCATATGTGGATCAAATTTAACTTAAGCCTTAATAATTATAGCCATGCTGTGCTTGTTTATTGGGTACAGGGTATCATTGTGTTGAGCATTCTCTACATGAGTATTCCTAAACGTTCATATATGTATTTGTATGTGTTTACACAAATGTTGTTGATTTGTGTGTAGTATGTATATAAGTATTTTTAATATTAGTTCAGCCATTTGCATATTAGCATACAACTCATACATGTATGTGTATGGATTCAGTTATTGTGAATACATATGTACATACATTTACATTTACATGAATAGCATTAGATATGTATACGTAACTATCATGCATACATTTATAAGTAAATCAGCATTTAGTATGTAGTTCGTAATTGATTAAGGCAGTTAATTTGTTTAGCTACTGTGATTATTAATTGATTTACTCTTTCGGTGTCGTTATTGTTGTCGCTATCTAATATGGTTGTCATTATCGTCATCGTCTCCCTCGATGATAACCTCCCAGATGTGCAACGGGCGAGGCGTGGCCAAACATAATGCTGGCCTGCTTGAAGGGCAAGGCCTGTGACGATGATGCCGAGAAGGGTGCCGGGGAGTACTGTGGTTCGACGTTGGCGTACGCCTATTTCGTATCGTTTATATTCTTTTGTTCATTTCTCATGTTGAATCTGTTCGTGGCCGTCATCATGGATAATTTCGATTATCTCACGAGGGACTCCAGTATATTGGGTGCTCATCACTTAGACGAATTTGTCCGCATATGGGCGGAATATGATCCAAATGCGACGTAATTATCAGTTTAATATATAACCTATATAATTAATGATTCCCATATATTAAGTTCTCCAAAATTATATGAACATTTCGTTTTTAAATATTATTTACAAGCACACGCAGACGTGCTCTCAACTCTTAGAGTCGTATGCTCTGCAACAATATTAAATGATTATTATTTGATCGTATTTGTTTCATATACACTCGACTCAAAATATCAACGAACACTCAATAACAAACGATGCCTGCACACCTAGCTTTCAAAAGTCTTATACTCACGTGACTCTCTTATAAACTTACACACACCCGTGCATCCGATGCAATCTCGAAATACAACAAATAGTTTCGATCAACGTTTTTTCTTCTAGGGTTTAGGCAACAACGCTATCCTTTGATTTGATAACGGGACATTCACAAACAACTTACTTTCTTATTATTTATTATATCACTTTTATCATATGCCTCACAAGATACTTCAATTCAATAAACTGCCAATCGTGTCAATTAGCTTATGGTAAACGAGTCCCATGAGCAGAAAATACAATATGTATACAAAAAATATTTAATTTATAGTCTGCTTCCTTGTTAAAACCAACATTATTTTAAAAGATTTTGATTTTAATCTGCTTTCCCAAAAGCAAACTGTAAAAATGCGTAATGCTAAGCAATTGGCTGATATCTTGTGATTGGTGTATTTAGCGTTGGTGATACCAATGATAATATTTTAGGTTTTCCATTGATTTTAAAATTTTGTAGCTGCATTGAAAACTGATATCTTCTTTTTTGATTCCGGTGTCGAATGATAAAAATAGTGGTAGAATACATTATACCGAAATGTATGACATGCTGAAAAATATGGATCCTCCTTTGGGATTCGGTAACAAGTGTCCCAACCGTCTTGCCTACAAGAAACTTATACGTATGAATATGCCATTGGACGACGAATTGAGAGTCCAATTCACCACAACGTTGTTCGCTTTGATTCGGGAGAATCTTAGCATTAAGATGCGAGCGCGTAAGTTGAAACTAATTAATACATACATAAGATGATTGAGTGCATTTTAACCCATTATTCTTGTATTCGTGTGCACTCATCTAGCTGAGGAAATGGACCAGGCGGACATGGAACTCAGGGAAACCATCACAAACATCTGGCCATTGCAGGCCAAGAAAATGTTAAACTTACTGGTTCCACCCATTGATCAGCTAAACAAAGGAAAACTGTCAGTTGGTAAAATCTATGCAGGTTTTCTTATATTGGAATCGTGGCGAAATACGAGATTTGGCCAGATTGATTCAGGCATGCCGGTAAGTTTGCAACCCAATTCGTAATTCGTAAAGCTCGTAGCCAATAAACCAGTTTTGATGAGTCTCGTTTGGATCAGACAATTTTCGAAGGGTAGCCACATACTCGATTCGATGCAATATTGAAGGCATGCCAATTGTGCCCAGGGTCTGATTAAGTCAGTACATGTATTTTGCTGGCCATGCCACATATTTGAAAGGGATGAGTGCATAGCATTTTAAATTCAAGCTACAAAATATCTAAAAGCTGCCAAACTGCATAGTTATAAATACCAATTTAAATGTAAGGCTTCCTCTTGAGAAATTAATTTACAGGATTTTCATTTGCTCAGTTTATTCGTTTGCTCATTTACTTATGTTTGTCACTTACACCAACAAAACTTGCGTGTGTCGACTTAAAGACACATTTAAGACACTGTCCTGTCTATTTAACTATCGTAAATAAAAGATATATGTACACACAGCTGTATATATAGATTGTCCAACAAGTTTTTATAAAATATTTATTAATAACACGAGTTCACTTTGGCACGGATTGGATCTCTTATAAGCATAATCAATAATTTCAGTAAATTGCATTAGCCCTTAACTTAAAGGTGAGCTTGTTGTCAGCAATGCTAAACAAAAAACGTTCGACAATTTTACTTAAACCAATTAAACAATACCAATACAAATTTTATGAACCGAGGCGTTCTTACGAGATATATATTTATCGTGTTCCATTTTGAATTAAAAGTTACGTACATACAAGCATTTTAGGCTTACGGTCCACATTTTTGTGTTAGATAAAGTATTTTAATCCATTCTGAAGAAGATGTTTAAATTCAAATTTAAAAAAAAAACGCAACACAGATAAGCGAAAATGGAAAATGTATAGCATACTTGATGGGGCACAAATAGACCTCATCAAATATTGTGACAAAATTCGAATACATTTTTTTTAGGAGAAACAAATGTTTTGTAGATCCAATCCAGTCGCAAAACATCCACGTTTTGTCACTACAAATAAGCACACATTAATTATAACTTTCAATTAATTAAAATATGTGAGTAATAAATATTATGATTTTTCTTCTCATATGTTTGACAATGAACTCTCGAAAAAAAAAAAACTAAACCAATAACTAAATGTACCACAACAAAAATGATAATTTTTATGAACTAATAAAAATGCAGAATTGGAAGGAGGTATATAATTAATTTATATGCAACCTCACACTTAACACATTTGTATATATGTTTATCGCATATGTATATATGTGAAACAAATACACTGCATACTTTACACATTCGTTTACTTATACGTAATCAAACCAATAATATTCATGAGTACCGGACAACTTTTTCCATCATATCGAATTCTAATTTTGACTCAACATAAATTACGTATTAACGAGTAGCTGGTGCTAAATAAATAAATCAGACATTACTCATCTATGTTGTGGATCTTATAATTAGGTTTTTACAAAACCTGTTTCGTAAGACAACAAACCTAATATTTGAAGAACAAAATCACCCATATCGATCCATAATTTGTTCCTTTTAAAAACATCCCTACAAACATACGGTATAGAAAAGCTCATTCGAATTTGCAGTCATATAGAACCACATTGGACATGTTTTTTTTTTATGAGTGCTGGTGATGGAAAAAGTTGTGTACTTTTCTTTTATATGTATATTTGGAGTTTTCCCCAAGCGATGCACTTTAGCTACATAAATAAAGACAGACTAATTAGGCAAAATACATCAAAATACCAAAAAAAAAAAAAATCAACAAAACTGGTGCATTCTTCGGGAATAACAAAACCCATAATTTGGTATCAATTATATGCAATGAGTTGAATAAGACCAGTAGCTAAGTACAAATAATGGTAGAGTTAACGAGTTGATATTTTAATTGTCGAGTTTGTGATTGTACTCTTATGTTTGATTTTATTTTCTGTACAAGTAGCGTTCATTTTTAAATCTTGATTCATAGACACACAAGTATCCATTTCAAAACACAATTCGTCGATCAAAATCAAAGTTGTTCTGTTATTTGTCTGACCTAATTTGGCCAATGCGTATTTTGAGAACTAACGAGGGATTCCACATAATATATAGTATAATTGCAAATATCATAGTCACATCCATTTAAACTACTAAACAAAAAAAAAAAAAACCAAATGTAATTAAATGACAAACATGTTTTTATTCTTGCTAATGCACAAACAATCGATAAATTAATACTGACAAATTGATTAATTTGAAATTGTCGACCAATACTTGTAATTGGATAATTGGGCAATGATAGCGGAAGAAGCCCGAAGATGATGATGATCGTAAATATAGCCCAACGGCAGTCGAGGAGCCGGTATATAATCTATTTACATATATCTTTCGCTTGACTTTACTTTGCCTTTTATAAGCTCCTCTTTCACGTGTTTGCCATTAAACAATTTCTGCAAGTATCTACCGCATTCGGATAGAGGCATGTGTAAATACTCGCATAGGAACGTGCATAAATACTATATAGGCAACAACAAAACATTAGTATTATGCCAGTTTATAAATCTCCATAGACACCTAACTAATTTCTAAATATCTAGTACAAAAAACACATATGCAACACGTATTTGCAATGCTATGCTATGCTATGGTTATATTTTCGCTTCTCACAACCACACACAATCTCTCTCCCACTCACCCAATGAGCTAAACTACGGCCTTAACTTCAAATCCGTTGTAAGACTATGACCTTCCCCTTGTAATGCACTAGGCCATAGCACGAGCAACCAAGAACTTTGAACCAAGAATTTTGAACCCATGCCAAGCTCTTTTTCAATGACAACTTTTTATATATTTAACCACCGTTGTAATTACATTCCATTAGCTTCAATTTCAGTGAATCCTTAGATCATTACAAACAATCTCCCTTAGAGATAAAGAGATTCTTATAAATATATTTTAAATTATCTGGCAAATTTGTGCTATTGATGCTATTTTGTCATTCTATCCAAATTGATAATATATCACATCCAGTCCCATTTCAATCATGGCTGAGAATTATTACTACGTGCTTTTATACAATACACAAAAATAGTATTATTATTTTGTAAAAATTATCTTTGCTGATTTTGATTGTGAGCCTTTTTAATATCGCACCTTTAATTCAACTTTCAAATCGAATATTGCACCGTTACACTTGTATCCATAGAGAGGCATTGCTATGCATTATATATATATATATTAATCTAGAACATATACATGCATATAAATATATAAGTTTAATCACTAAGGCAATTGCATATTAAGCGTTATATATGTAGTGTGATTAAACTAGTGATTGAACTGCATTGCTCACGGAAATATGTATAAATGCCGATATGGGTAACGATAATGCATCCGATACCGATATCATAATATAAATATCAATAACAATAAAAGTGAAAAATGATAAAACAAATAAAGATTTGATAAAAATAAATATGAAATAGTGCGAACAACGACAAATGTCCTATATTTAACATTTTTATTTAATTCACAAGTTGTGCCGTTGTGTTTCCTATACCATTTTAACGATGATAGGCATGCAACAGATTGTATAAGTCATAACTTAGGTACAAATGACAATAAATTGTATTTCTTATCTAAACACAGAACTAAACTAAACAAAAAAAACGTTGGCATGCAAACAAATAATACAAATAAGCTGAACGTGTCATGAAGATGCAACCTAAACTTAGAAATCTTACAACTTTTTTTGTTTTGTGCTATACAACTACCATTATCACCTAAATACATACAACATGCTCCGAAAAAAAAAACAAAATCCTTGTAACGAAATCATAGATAAAACTAAATCAAACAAAAATCAATTTTTATTCACTTGTTCCGTCCACATTTTCTTCGAATTGGCACACATAATTCTTATAATAAAATATATATAGAGATTCTTCTTAGATTTTCTTCAAAACCTAGTGAGTTGTAAAAATGTTTGCGCATGTTTTTACCATATCAATCAGAAAAAACAAAAAAACAAAAAACCAAAAAACAAAACTCTTTTAAGCAAATTATTACACAATGCGAAAGTATTAATACATTTACACATTCACACAACAGACACATTTATAAATTGTGTAGAGCTTCAAACATCTCTAAATGGTATACTACTACAGCATACGTATCGTGTTCAATGAAATCTGCAGAAAACCGCTATTTGCCCATACTTTATTATAATATAAACATATTTACATAATATGTAAACTTATACATATCTATTTAGTATATACAACAACAATATATAAAAAATATATATATATATATATCTTTATAAATATATATACATATATTTAAATATATCAATTCAAATATTTTGTGTTTTTTTATTTTAATTTTTGTACCTACTTATTACATTTTCAATTATTCTATAATAATTCTTACATTCCATTCTAAACGCTTAAACACAATCAAACAAAAATCCAAAAACAATCCTAATGCGTTGCAATGTAAACATAACTCTCAATACTCACCACTCACCCACCAATGTCTACAACAACAATTGCAATCGCAACAACGTTTGAAATCTACATACCAATAACCAACAACAAAAACATATCGGTTTGCATACTTTAATCACATACAACTGCAACCAACTGCAAAACTAAAATGAAAAAAATGAATATAACAAAAAACCAAATCAATATCAATATAAAACACAAAATCTATTCATTAACTGCTACAACCTGACTAACAATATTAAATGAAATGATTGAAACGAAACCAAAACTGGCACCGCAATTCAAACTGCATCCACCCACTGCAAACAAATCAAAATAGAAACAATCATTCTTTAATTGCCTGCTCGATATGGCCGCCCTTGACAAAGGAGGATCGCGACAGGGCTCCATAAGTTTCGAGCCAAATGGGGAAGGAGCCGCCAACTCACAAACACATTTGTTAGCGAGCACTCATCACGCTAACGGTAATGTCGAACACAACAGTTTGGCAACAATAGCACGTCGGAGTACAATCAGAAAGCGATCTGTTAGGTAATTTACAAAACATCACTTTAACTTTTACTTGTAAAGTGCAAAGTATTGCCAACGTCATTATCACAAACAAACAATCAATCAATCAATCAGTCAATCAATCGTCATCTTCATCATCATTTTCAAAGTCATGATCATCATAGACAACACTATTTTAATACATTCAAATTGTAGCACACTATTCCATTCGCTCCTGTACATTTATGATCAGCTTGTGAAAAAAATCTCAACAATTCGTATTGTATCCTAGAAGCTTAATAATTACTCAGAATTTGCTAACGCACAAATCTTGGCTATCCCTTTTATGGATACAACGTGAACAGCTCAACACAATTAAAGTGTTTTCCCCTATAATAACCGATTTTGCAAATGTTTTATGTTGATTTCTAATCTTATGGACATGTTCGCAATTCGATTTGCGTGAAGCATCAAGTTATACTATAAACACATATATTTCTCGATATTAATATCAAATTTCCAAGGCATTCGGGTACTAACCAAAGCAAAGCCAAATATAGAAAAATTAAATTAAAAAGAAGTTTACTATTAGACCATCCAATCATAATTCATATACATATATACATAGTCGCATACGCATTTTCTATACATGCAAACACACGCATCCATACATACATATGAATTTTTTTTTTTTTAACTGTCTGTATTCACACAATTTAATGTATGTGTCTCTCATAGCTCAATCGATTTATGTTGATTTGTTATTGTTTTCTTAATTTGTAAATTCACGAAACAACTCAACAAACACATACAAATTTTTGTGCTTTGTACATTTACATAAGTAAATTGTTTTTCTAATTTTTAAATAATTTCAGAAACAAAAAGGTGAATAAGTTTGATAAACTCCAAGCGGTAAACGAAAAAGAAACTATCGAAAATTTACTAAAACAAGAATAAATAATTGTGTATTATATGAATATGTGTGAATACTTTTTGTGTCCATAATCCGTTTCCGATATAAATGTTGTTCACAAACCAATTACTTAAGTCGAAGTAAAACACTAGTACTACTTACCTTTGAATATACGCTCTCGCTCATCTACATATCTAACGATATATGTATGTATGTAATAAAAAATATAAGTATATATGTGTACACATATTGCATATTTATGTAAGTACATATAGACATATATACATATGATGTATATGTATGTAAATGCGTGAAGTGTATACTATTTTAAGCAATTTGCGTTTACTCAATAGAACAATAAATACATACATATATGTGTTGCATAGCCATTTATTGAACAGTTAGAAAAGCCAATCTTCGCTTAGTACTCGTACTCGTACTCAATGTTGTAATTTGATCGTTGATCGTATATAAGTATATAAGTACTTATATGTACGTAGGCATTTCTTCAGCAAGTTGCAAGTTGAATGTTGATAGCAGAGTCTCGCAAAGCGTCACGGAGCTGTCAGATGTCAGCTGTAGCTTGAAATTCAAAACATATATGTGTACATACATATGTACATGTATGTACATAGACATAAAATTACATCACTGATGCCAGCACAAATAGCCCTTGAGCGCGCTACGCGAACTCTGATAACAACACGAACGAAGCTGACTTGCAGAAATATTTGTAAGCAATTGCGCAATTTCTCGTGTATCTTACACCGATTAGTTAAAGCACAGCTATCAGTTGAAGCTATAGTGGTAAAATACATACATATATAGTCATGTGCGTAGGACATTATTAAGCAGCAGCATTTTATTTAATTTCACAGTATACTTTTGTGTCTCAATTGTATAATTATATAACAGATAGTCAATATTTTTCTTACTTATGTATAATATGACAACTGGGACTAACATACACAACACCTATCCTATTTATAAAAAATATAACTTGACAGTTTGGTGGCTCCGTACTGTTTCTTAATGTCCCAAGTAAACTTCGCACATCTTTCTATATAGAGATTCAGTCAGTAGACTCGAAATCTTCTCATTATTATCAATTTCGACGTTGAAATACGTTAAGCCTAACAACTTATGTATAAATATGGCATAATATAATTGCTTTTCTTGTATAAGCACTAAAATATAATATTTCCGTTAACTCTATACGAAAAGAATTGTAAACTTCAACGAAAATCGTTCCTTTCATGTGAATGAATTTTAGTCGGTTTTCCGCCTAATTTATAGCGACCTTCATACATATATAATACGTAGTAATTATATTTTTACAATGGCTGTATGTGTATGTGGTTAGAGATATTTCCTTGGGTTGAAACAATTCGGCACATTTGAGTCTATGTTTAGTTATCTTTTGGTAAGTAAATCGGGCACATCCCCTGATCATGGACATATAAACATGTCACCCAGCTGCACTACCACCACCACCCTCACCAGTTCCTGCAATCAGATCCAAAAAATACTTCTCTGTATATACGAACCCACACACAAACGCACATAAATAGTTAATACTTACACACAAAACTACCTGTAGAATGCATGCAAATTAATGTAAATAAGATTTGTATGTATATATATCATAATACAAATTACATATTAACAACTATTAGGATAATATGATGTACAAATTGCATATGCTTAGTTTTTGATTTTGCTTTACACTGTGCCTGCTGCTTTTGCATAACTTTACGATTTATAATTTGTACTCACTTTAGATACCATTTAATAGAATTACTCATTTATATATATGTATACATGCGTAGACAGTAGTAATGTGAATTTGCGTATCATTAGCAATATAGGAATGCATTAATTTTAAGTTTGGAATATTTTACTTATGTTTGTTAATTTCGACAATAAGTCACATGGTTTTTTCATAAATATAGGACAACATTTAACTACAATTATGTAGATGAATCTGGGTAATAAATAATTGGCATATTAATAAAATAAAAAAAATAAGAAGCAAAAAAAACGAATGAAAAAATTAGCTTATATGATATCAAGAATCAAATTAGATAATAACCCCAATAAGATAGAAAAAAAAAAACAATACAAATAGTAAATGAAATAAAACCAAATAACAAAAATCTAAATTACTTTAAAGTGTTCAAGTATATATACATATATGTATACTCATAAGTAGTGTATGGAATTGTTTAAATGTTACACGCCCTAAACTAGGTAATCCTGCATTTGTGAACCTTTCGATACTTCAATCTAGTGCAATTAAAACCGCATTTGAATACGTAATTTGTTGCAGTGAAGTAATAGTTGTTTTTAATTTACATATTAATATATTTATATATAATATACATCCCTTATAAAACCTACGCAACAAAAGTATAAATATACATATACATGAATACATATATGTATAAGTATATGTATATGTATTTTTTTTTGTCGCTTTTATATATACGTATAAATTCCCTTCCCTCCAATACGGAGTATTGGAAACATTTGTAGCTTTTATTGTAAACCAATTATACCAAATGTCAATTATAGAATGAATTCATTTGAAATCCGTCAGACTTCAAAGTCCAATCACAAAAAAAAAAAAGAAGCTGATATGCATAAGATTCTTAAAATTATCGATTAGATGAGTGACCATATCACGACTGATTTCAAATGCTATCATTCATATCTATTCCGACGCAATACTAATCTATATGTCCAACTCTCTTGCCTAGATGCTGGAACTGCAGGATGCATCAAGACATCCATCACAAGAATCGCTGACTGGAGCCGATGCTGGCCATTTACATCCTGGACATTCGTATATGAATGGCCATCGGCATTCGCCTAGTTTGAGGTTAGTTTTTTACAAACAAACTACATGGTTCGTTTTATTCTATTTGACATTTATACTAAATAATCGTATCGTTCTGTTGCAGACACAACGGTTCTCCATTGGCCAGATCGCCAAGTCCAAGACGGCGCGGCCATCAATACATACATCATGATATCGGGTTCTCCGATACCGTATCTAATGTTGTAGAGATGGTCAAGGAGACTCGCCATCCTAGGCATGGCAACAGTCATCCACGGTATCCAAGAGGTATTTATCCATATTTCGAATTTTTGATTGATTAATACATATGTATGTACTATAATGTATGTATTTAATGCACCAATTAGTTTAAGTGTGAGCTGATCGCTAAAAAATAATTATATTTAAGCGCTCCCAACACTAGTTCCCCAAGCAATCTTATGACAGAAACATGTCTGATAAGCGTTTTAAACATTTTTTTTGTATAATATTCAATTCTAGCCAAAATTCGTAATATTTAATACATTTCGTATGTATTACTTTGATTTTCTCAATGATTCTGTTCATAGAAACGATAAATTTGATAATGAAAAATGGTTAATAAAAAAAAAAAAAATAAAATAAAATAAAAATAAAACAACAAAATCTCCCTATTACTATTGTGAATAATATTAGTCATTACTCAACCGAATGTTATATATAAAGTGCATACATTTCAATTCGGTGTAACCGGAGTTTTATCTTAATATTTGGTAGTATCCTAGTCATATACATATATATATGATTATATGTCTACAGTTTACTAGCATTAAATTACGACTTTTATTCATTTCTGTTTTCCATTTCTTTTTACATATTTATAATTTGTATACTTTCGTATGTGTATATTTTTGATTATTGGTTATTCTATGCTCTAATATCAAATATCAAATTACATAATTATGAAAATGACAATTATTGCAATTCTAACACGATTTTTACAATACGTAAGCTGTTGTGCCCCGACATCCTTAATTATTGTCGTTTTTCTTTATTATTGTTGTTATATGTACAATATAGGTTCATGGTCAGCATCGACAAGTCCGGCCCGTTCGCCCTCGCCTTCTCGTTATGGTGGTCATTTGTCTCGCAGTAAACGCACTCAACTGCCTTATCCCACATATGGGACAACAAGTTTATGTCAAAGATCACGATCGCCGAGTCCCGCTCGACTTCAGGAGATGCGTGAACGAGACAGACTTGGTTATGGGATTGATATGGGTACATCTTTAGCACAAGTTATCTAAAGCTGACAATTCAATCAAAATCAAAAAAAAAAAAAAAAAAAAAAACACTATCAATCAAAATCAAAACAAAAACTAAAAACATAAATTACATGTTTTCTACTATATATGCTAGTACTTTCTTCTACACAAATTTCTTCAAACATTTCTACTTATAAAAACATCAATCAAGTTATCAATATCAAAATCAAAATCAGACATGCTTACTCGTACATAGCTGCTAAAATGCTTAACATGTACATGTATTGTCATGCCATGAGACGTTCCATTATAAGCTTTCAATAATCAAATAGTTTTCTATTACCACTTACATAACTACACAGCTCTCAGTTTTGTTAGCGTTTCACATTGAACAATACTTATGTATGTATGTATGTATGTACTTGTACTCGTACTCAAATACTCGTATTAGCAGCGTTCATTTCATATCTCTAGTGCCCATAACACTTACTTACATATACTATGTACAAACATTCATCCTCATCAAACCACACGGACAAATTCGGCAACATGAAATTTTCACTAAGCGGTTGTAAGATATTATATGCATACATCACAACTTAAAAGAATATAATCTAATACTAATTACTTCGCATACCCAACCAAAAAAAAAAAAAAAAAAAAAATAAATAAAAAAAATGGGGATATATTAGGAATTAATCTGAGACTGCACGGAACACGGGATCGATAATGAATGCGACATTTTAGGACGTGAACTTGAATTTGAATTTGAGCTTGGTGACATTTTCAAAAAAAAAAAAAAACCTACTATGTACTATATAGTTTTTGTAAAATTGTGTGTTGATTTTTGACAACAGGCTAAATTTTAAAATATCGGGACAGCGCTATACAAGTCAATAGCTACATTGCCTAAAATTCATTCTCTGCCCAATTTACTGACCAAGAATCTATGTGCTTCACCTTTCTAATAATTTGACATCGCAAAACACCCTTCAATATGAAAAGTATTTCAAATACTCCAAATAATCGTAGGCGACCGGCTATAAGGGACTACCTTTCTCATTGCCATTGCCGTCATTTCGAGTGGAAGATATGGGCGGTGTTTTTGTTTTTATGCTTTGCAGAAGCCAATTAGTTAACAAATTGAATTCATGGTTATCATTCGGGATGCAGTTGGGTGTCTAACCAAAGTTGTAATATGTATATCTTTCGTATTTTGCACTGTTACGTTTATCCTAGTTTCATTCTTTCTATCTCTATGCCATTTCGAATACTATTCTACTCGTACTCTATACTCCTTATATACTACTTACCTGTATGTACAGCTCACAGTCATGCATGCTAGCACGATTAGTTACTGACCACCTTGAATCATCTATAACTATCTGTGCATCTCGATGCGAAAATAATAATTGTTTCAACTATTGTTATTTCTCATATATGGACATTTAATAAATACATATATCGTTTGTAAATTTGATCGATTCTTTCAATGAATGCAAATTTTGCATTGAATCAACATTAAAAATTATGCATACATGTATGTATTAAATGTTCATATGCACACCTTTTTCACAAGGGTTTTGTATATGGGAATATTCAGATTTCAAAATGTCCATTTCATTAAATATTAATCGTAATTGCAAAATTTAAATTAAACTTGGATATTTATGGACTGAATTAAAAACTGAACATTCCTATAGAAGATACAAATAAACAACAACTTTTGCATTATATGTATGGTTTCTGAATATTGTCCCTGTTTGATCAATTAGCCACATACTATTGTTTTGTATCATAACTTGAATATATTTGTAATCGTATAGTAATGTCTATCTGATCTGCCATATAGTACAACTAATCGCCTTCTTTATGTCCAATATTTACAACAGGTGGCACGCATGTGCAGCATAGCTACCCAACGCTAGCATCTCGTCGTGCTGGCATTGGACGACGCCTACCACCGACTCCAAGCAAACCGTCGACCCTGCAGCTCAAGCCAACCAACATCAATTTTCCAAAGTTGAATGCAAGTCCTACACACGTACGTAGAAATCAGTAACACAATGTATTTAAATCTGTATTACTAAAGATACTTAATTATTTATATGCTCCAAAAAATGTGCACACCATCACAGTAATCCTGTCAATTTCCAATCACCCTATCGTTTTTCTAAGCATATATCGATTAGATATTATGCAATACCTTGAAATTCAGTATAAATCTGTTAGGATATAAAATAATCGTTTTCCTATTTATATTAAAGTCAAATTTCCACTGAAAAAAATTAAAGTATTTAAAATCACGTGAGGAGCCCATCAGTTTGGTCTGGCGTTGATTATTCTAAATTTGCAATTAAAACTCTTGTAGATGCACCACTCAACACCCCACAGTGTTCACTCACTGCCACATCACCGCGACCTGTTGCGGGATCCAAGAGACGTGTATTATAGTAGTCGAGAACGGGAGCGTGATCGTGAACGCTTCAGAGATCGAGATCGATTGCACGAGTACGACCTGCGCTATGAGTACCGGGATCGGGAACGGGAGTTGTACGAGCGTGAACGCGATCGTGAGCGTGAAGTGGAAAGAGAAAGGTGAGATCACACATACATATTTAATGAAACATATTTGCCAAATGTTAATTGTGTATGTTCATTGCAGACTGGAATATATAGCACCGTTGTCGTTTGAACAAGCATTGGCTATGGGCCGAACGGGTCGTGTACTGCCATCTCCAGTTCTTAACGGTTTTAAGCCAAAGAGCGGACTTAATGCCCGACACTCCGATTCGGATGAGGAGGATTGGTGCTAGCAAAGGCTTTGATTGCGATCGCGTAATCGAGTGGAACAGATCTGGGTATAGCATCCGGCCAATTGGTCGTTATCAGCACCAAACTTAGATCACAATTTTGATACGATACGAAACAAAAGATCTCGAAATACAACCACCCCAACAAGAACACCATCAGCATCAGCATTAGCATCGGCATCGGCATCGGCATCGGCAGCATTAGCATCATCATCAGCAACAGCATTCGATATCAAATTAGCTCAAGACAGCTCACATGCATATGCATTAGACCCAAATCGACAACCGCAACCGCAATCGCAACAATTTTTAGCACGACAGCCAGTTACTTGCTACGAGTACTCGCATAGCGAAGCTTCACCGTTGACAATATCATTAGTCCCAATGGCACTGTCATTACCAGCAACAAGAGCAACATCGCCCCTATCGGATGTACTATTTAACAGAAAATTAAGAACAACAGCAACAACACCAATGACACCAAGAAATCAAACAATTATATTACCAATACAAATACAAATACCAATACCAATAACAGTAACAACATCCGTAGATATTCCAAAGGTTTATTCGGATAACGATATAATTTATAATACCGCCACTGCTAATAATAGATTTGCGCTATCTGGCGGTGATATAGTTGCGCATCGTTATCGCGAAAATAGCCCCAATCAAGATCACGAAAATATAGCACCAGAAGACCATCAGCAGCAGCTGTATTCGTATCATACACTTTAAACTTGCCCGCTGAAATTACAAAAAAAAAAAAAATACAAAAAAATAAAAATAAAAAAAAAATATCCATAATTTTCAATGTAAAGCGAAAAAGTGAATAACTCAATGTCATAATGATGTGGAACGTATAATGCCTAAAAATATTTGGAACATTTGTAGACATACATAGCTATAAGTAGATAGTAGTATCTATATATATATATATAGGTACACGCATACATCGTAAGCTATCTAGTACATATATATTTACATACATGTGGAACGTATAACGCCTAAAAATATTTGGAACATTTGTAGACATACATAGCTATAAGTAGATAGTAGTATCTATATATATATATATAGGTACACGCATACATCGTAAGCTATCTAGTACATATATATTTACATACATAACTCGATGAATCTGTAATCCATTTGCAAGCGTTTTTGTCTTGTTTATATATATATATTTAAAGTTAATAATTCAATTATGTACATTTAAATGCAGAACTAAATTTATTATTATACGATTGTGTATATTATCAAATATTATTGTAGATATCAAATTTTTGTATGTAATGTATTTATCTACGACTACGATTATAATAGCAAACAAGAGAACGCATTTCGAGTCCCAACAATCACTACGCCCCGCCACCTCCCCCCGCGCCTACCATCACTCAAAGAAAAACATGGATTCAGAAATACTAATATGAATATGAGTGCGTAGTATGTATGTTGTGTATGTAATGTAAGTGTATGCTTATGTGTGGGTATATGCGAATATGTGTATATTAACAAAATTTAGATATATATGCGTATGCGTATGTGTGTGTGTGTGTTTTGTTTTTCAAGTTTATTTGCGTTGAGTTGAAGGTGAACAACAGTACACCCTGCTGCTCTCCGTTTGCCTCAGGCTAAGTTCTATACCACAAGTGGGAGGAGAGATTGCATGAAAGCCATCAGTAAATTATTGTGATCTCAGGAGTCATTGCCAGTCAGACAGCGATCCAATCAATTTTTGGTGACTGGATGTAACCTTACCAATTGCTAGGGTTAGCTTAGCTTCCCATCACAATCACCTAGATTCAATTCCATGTGCATATATAGTATAAGTATTTTAACGGATCTTGCTGGTCTAGAAATATTTTATTATTGTTGAATTCTTGAGTTGTTCTTTGTTATTGTATCATATTATTGTACACATATATGTATGTATATTTATGTATATATATATATGTTCTGTTGCCTTAAGATATGTATTACAAAAATTCTACACCTGTTCAGGATTGGTAGAGAGTTTTAAATATTGTTTTTCTGATTGCATTGCATACACATACACATGGGCGCATACTTACATATGTATATACACACATAGACGATATGCATGCATATACATATGTATATATGTATGTAATTAGTTACATAGACAGCCATGACGTGTATAGATACATTATTGGGCGAGTCTTAAAATAGATTTTCACTTAGACAACAATGGCAACTAGCTAAATAATATAATTGATCATTAGCTTAACATACATATATACATATGTACATATAGATCACATATGTATAGACACTAGTGACATTCTAAATCAAAACCAGTTAGCTTATAGATAGTTGAATCTGTGAAACAATATGTAGATGTTGGACTATATGGATATTGAAGAGCGCACAAATATTGTAATTTAAACAAACAAATCCATAATTTAAGTAAATTATTGAAACCGCTGAGCAGCAATGCGAATTTACGCAATATATACGCAAATGTTAGGCGTATAAAAGCAAACACCAACCAATATAAGGACTCACTTTAAATAGAGCATACGTGGTACGTATGTATAGTTTATATGTACTATGTAGGATAGCTTAATACTACTACTTCTACATTATCAAACATAATATTCAAATATTAACATAAATCAAGCATAAATCTTAAAAAGCAAAAGCAAGCAAGAAAGAAAAACAAAAAAAAAAAACTCAATGCATGCATTCAGTTAAATACACGCTAAATATGCATATATGCATACATACATACATATGTATATACATACCTACGCACATACATATGTAAGAAAATGCAATACCTAGTGTCAAAATCCATAGCTAAATGATTCCTTCTTTATTGAAAATAACAAGCATTATGTAAGAAAAACCAAATCACAAAACTTTAGACATCGTCGTCAATGCTTAAGAACATACCAACATATGTACATTTAATAAGGATGACCAGTGAACAATTCCTACTTGCAAATTGCAACTTTAGCTGAAATAACCGCTTTATACATATTTCAGTTATTGCTCATTTATTTCTTTTATTATTATTTACATATGGCAATTGTTTATTTGATAAGCGTACTTTAGTATATACAACGTACTATGTATATATGTATGTATGTGCATTCTGCTAAGAATTATTGCCGAGTTCACAGTTCGCTCGCTAACGGCTTCAAAATGATACATAATTAGCCCAATTAAATCACCTAAATGCCAAAAAAAAAAAAATAATAAAAATAATAATAAAGGAAAAAAGAAAAAAAAAATATTAAGATCAACCTATTTAGTACAAAATTAAAACCTAAATGAATTGTAAAAATTTGATATTATTTTATTATGTCCTTAGACTACGTATATATTTTAAGTAAGTTACTATTGGCCTAGTTCTAAATAACTTTTTTTTTAGAAATCTAGCTCATAGCCGCTTACTTGCCAGCCGTGAACTCTTTTATATGTATGTGTACATATATATGTATGATAAACGCCAATTGTAGGGATCAACTTTGACATCAATTAGGCGACAATATCTCATGAGTGAATAGGGCTTTCTAAATCCAGATCTCAATACAAATTTCCGAAATATTTTCGATTCATTTGGAAGGTCTTCTATCTTCTATACTATCTAGAAATTGGTTGTCCAGCATATGCGCCACGTCCATGCACCTATTTGCCATGAACATATGTAACTATTAATTACTTAAATGTCTTTTAAGTGCATACATATTTATCAGCCCCGAGTTCGGTTAGTTCTTCCAAGCTCCAGTATTTAGAATTCACATTGTGTACATATAAAAAAAAAAAACGTTTCGTATCGATAGCCAATCAACCAATTCGTATGCACTGTACAATATTCCGAATTTTGCAAATTTATTTCAAGCTAACCCTAACTGGGATGCATATGGTTATTTAATAGAGACTTGTTGAATTATACTTACACATATATTTATGCAGTTAATAGTCGATCATGTTACTGTAAAGGAGATCGTCATGTCTTTGCTCATCTGATGGCGGTATTTTATTTTTAATGTATAATGATTGTATACAACTGACCTTGTTAAATTTTTTTTATTATATCGACTTTCCTGTACATTTGACTTGTTTACTTAGTGTCTGGTTTGAAAGTCACATGAGAAATCGAAATCTAAATAGCTCTTAATTTTTTACAACAAAAGTAAAACTCGAAGTCAAGAAAACCAAAAACTTTAAATAGATAAATTTAAATGGTAAAGGCAAAAACAAAATGTAATTATAATACATATGCATATATACATGTACATATATATACATATATGTATATACATATATATATGTATAGATAAATATAAATATCTTAACTGAATACACTAAGTAATGATGCAGTTTAAATATTAAATATTACATTAAGAAAAGCTAGAGATAATGATAACTGAAGTAAATTTAATAAATAATAAATAATTATAAAAATGACTTGTAATTTATATACAAGATATACACAAACAAACATATAATAACATAAATACCTGCCTTCAACAAATTTGTTAATAAAACCTATTAATACTTTCTTATTTTACACAAAGTAAAGGAATTACATAATAATAAAAACAAAACAAATGCCAGAAAATTACAAACTTAAAATATACACACAGTCTTTCATTTGGTAATACATTCTTTTGTCGGGTGGCAAATATGGTCTTCTACATTGTTTTCTTAGCAATTTAGGTTACTGCATTGGCTAAATTGCGCTCACGCCAAAAAATAGCGGCATACTTTTAGGGGCACGCCAACAACGAGCTGAAATGCTGTTACTCGACGAAATCCATTCGGATTATCGTGAGGAATGAAAGGACCCAGCTCTATCGAACTGCATTCAAACCGTATCCCAGGAACAGCTGTTTAGAGCTGTAACTCTTGAATATGGTCACACTATTATGTAATCCACGAACGAATCAAAAATCAGCTGGCTGCCTGGCATGCGCAGTAGTAAGTGTAACTATTGATTTTATGTCTTTTATGACTGTATGTATATGTATTGTATGTATGTATTACAGAAATCATAGGTGGCAATAGACGCCTCAACCGTAATTGTAAGACATAAGCTCGATATCAATAGATTTTTGCTTTCAAGAGAATAGCGTCAACATTCAAATGGACGATGTGATCAGCTAGCACCCGAAATCAACGCGTCCAGTTCAGAAGAGATTGACGATGTCTGGCATAGATGACAGTCGCATATGTATACATATTTCGACGTAATAGCAAAGACTGAACAAAGTATTAATTTCCCCGCTAAAAAAAGGTTGCTGCTACAAACAGGCGAACTAAACAATAATAGCCCCAAAATGGAGATACCCATTTCCAATGTACTGTTGCTCTGTTTGATATTCCTGCTTATTGGCGGGGTAATTATGATATTGCTTCAGTATCTGCTGTTTGTTAAGTTCTCAAATCTGCCTGGCGAGAGCGACGAACAGAAACAGATGAATGCTAAATACACTCTACCCCTGGTAAGTCAAACATTTTTCATTCATGTGCGCATAATGTTCTTAATTCATTTTTATTCACTTTTTTTCATTCAAGAACATAAAACAAACGGCCCGAAGTCTGAATACGACACAGACTGATGGTACCAACTACGAGATACTTCAGAACAATGTTAAAGGCTCATCGACAGTGGTTTCATTGAATTTCGTCATGCAGTTTCTTTTCCATGAGTTCAAAAATTCGAATCGTGTACGCAAATGGTTCTATCGAAAGCTTTCCATTGAGCTGGACGAGCTGATTACAAAGACAACCACCGGCAAACTGTTGGACAAGCTAACGGTGCAGTCAATAAACTTAAAATATCAAGCAACCAGTGGAGTACTAATGCAACAGTATATATTTTTGCAGATCCGGGAACTTGAACTAGGCGATCAGTTTCCAGACATTAGATCACTTTCAGTGCATAATGTGCAACTCGACGATGCCGAGCAGCGTATTGAGAATCTCGATTTACTATTGGATATTAACTACATTGGTAATTTCTCTACATCAATTGATGCGGACATGGTACTGGGAAAGAAGGGCTCCATAATGTTGAAAGGTGAGCATGAGTCCATAACATACGCGTATGGATATCGATTTAAATTTTGATTGCTAGTTTGTATAATTAATAATTAATACAGTAACACAATTATCGGGCACGGCACGACTGCAGTTCACACGAAAGCCCTACACCCATTGGTCACTTAGCTTTTTGGGCGATCCGGAACTTAACTTGGTTATCGAGTCCAAATACCAAGGGCGTCAAATGCAGTCGAACATCACGAATCTAATATCGAATCAAATACGCAAGGCGGTGCGTCGCAAACATACCCTGCCCAACTACAAGCTGCGGTACAAACCCTTCTTCCACTGGGCGGCAGATGATGAGCTCAGTGAATGCGACATCCAGCCCAATGGTGGTCTGACCGTGCGTGTGGCCGAGCTGTCCCGATTGATGGCTTTCCCGGGCACTAGTGAAGTGTATTGTACGATTACGCTGGCGCCGGTGCCGTTCATTGAGGCGCATCAGAAGGATAATCGTCATGTGCTGATCTCATTGGATGTCATTATACACAAGGCCAAGAATCAACAGATTGGCATTGTGTTCAAGCAGAGTAGCAGTCAGGTGGTCAAGATCGAGTCGGTGTTGCCGAATACGCCAGCCTGCAAGTCGAACCTGATGGCCGGTGATACTCTGGTCGCCATTGAGGGTAAACCGGTAACGACTATTCAACAGATTGCCAAGGTTGTGAGAAATCTGCAGTCTACCGTCTGCTGTTTGCGCATTGAGCGCATTATACCCGGCATCATACGCAACGATGCCATACTGGAGGATCTGGAGAAATATGATGATCTATGCGACATTCCCGCAGCTCTGAAGTCCGATGCTGATGAGGTCGATGTATTGATGAACAAGCATTTGATTGTCAAGGCTTCGCATTGTCGCAATTCGAGCGACGGTAGCCAGAGCACTACTCCAACAAATTCGCCCAAAAAAGCAAATATTATTGCCAAGGCCATCAAGAAGACGATGAGCCGTGAAAGTGGCGACAATCAGAAGGACAAAGACAAGGACAAAGACAAAGACAAGGACAAAGACAAAGACAAAGATAAAGACAAGGACAAGGATAGAGATAAAGAGAAAAACAAACTGGATGATACGCCTTCGAAAATGTCCTGTTCGAACGTTGATGAGAACGAGAAGCCACTGGATGAAGTCAATTATTTCTATCAGCACTCGACCATCGATTGCTCCTTCAGCCCACTCATACACATGGACGATCTGTCCAGTTTCCAGCTGGATGCGAACAGTCGTTATCTGAATGTATGCGTATTTGGCAAGTGCTCTGGTGAAAGCATACTGCTTGGCTACTATAATTTACAAATCAGTCAGATATTGGTCGAGTGCAGCGATACGAGCCTGAGCCAATGCCTCCGACAGATAGCCCTGAATCCGGCAACACTATTGCCAGTGTGAGTACTACTTCATACACCATAATCCTTACAATGCTTAATTACATATGTATATATATATATATATATATATATATATGTTTTTGCTTCTGGCTCCACAGAAAAGCGCATCCGTTGTCCAATCAGTCTGGATTCAATCCCATGAAATGTTTTGGTGATATTTTATTTGGTTTCTCATGGAATGGCAATCCGAATGCTACCGCAAGGGAGAGCACAGCAAGAGGTACACCCAAATCCCAGTCTCCAGCCAGGTATATATATTTATTTCAATATTTCGCATAACAATCGCATATGATAATTGCATATTGCATTTAGAAGTCAATCAGCTGCTGCAAGTGATAAAATTCAGGAGGAGAATAGTGCAGACACGATGTCAATGAAATCGTCAAGCATCTCGGGTGATAGTTTAATGACCAGTGGCAGTGTGACGTCTACATCGAAACCCCATAACTTTATACGTACCCATTTCCATCGGGCCACCCAATGCGATTTCTGTGGCAAAAAGATCTGGCTAAAGGATGCCATGCAGTGCAAGGAGTGCACAATGTGCTGTCATAAGAAATGCATTGCCAAGTGTCAGAATGCCACCGTATGTGGTCCAGTGGATTGCTACGCAGCCATGCCAGCGACGTCGACATTACCAGCATCCCAATCAGCAATGGTCAACAAGCCAGAGTTTACAATCACCCAGGCTGAGTATATAGATCTCTTGGAGCCAAAGGCCTCAAGCTCAATGCCAGCTGAGGAAAGTGGCGTTGAGGCACAGATACAGACACAGACCCAGCATGGAAATCTGGATGTACACAGATCGAGTCTGACCGGTATGCTGGCGCAGGGCATTAAGCGGCAAGCCAGCAATCTGGATATACCCGGCATAGTGTCCTCACTCTCCGGCAATAGTTCACAGATGAACTCAAAGAGCCTACCGCCGAGTCCCCAACATACACCATCACGGTAAGTTTTGGGCCCCCAAGGCGCTATCAGTGAATAGTAGGATTAATGTTTTGCCCAAATTTAGAACGGCATCGATATCGGAAGAGGCATGTAGGCATTCACATACTCAGTCGCAATCAAATCCCTTTGAGAAGGTCACACAGCATTTAGAGGCTCTGCCATTGGAGTGTACAGCATTAAATTTCGAGCAGGTTATTCTGATCACCGAGCCAATCGTTAGTCACACCCGAAACGATGACCTAATGAACCTGGCCAAGACCTACAGCAAGCAACTCTATGCGGAATTTTCCCCCAACGAGCGAGTGGCCAAAATAAATGAACTGGTCAGTTTATCTATCGAATCCCAAATATTTGCACATCTCTCATCTTTGTCTCATTTATCGATGTAGCTAACAAAACTGAAGGTTGCATTAGATGCGGAAACAGAGGGCTACACGATGCTAAATTATACTGAAAAGGCGACCACACATCGGATGGAATCAGAGTCGCCATGGAAATCGGTGGTCAGCACGGAAAACAAGCCCGAGGAGCGAGTCCAAGCTCTGAGCATCATCATGCTGTATTTGTGCACAGGACTGCAGCATGCACAGGGCAGTGTTGTGCATTAGAGAGGGTGTGGCTGAATGGGAATGGGAATATACTATATGTAGTTATGTATTTGACTGTAAATGTGTTAGTGACCTACTATGAGCATTTTAAAATTGTGTTATGGCATTGGTTTATTATTTGGCCATTTGTTCCGATAATAAGATATATATATATATATATATACATATATATACATAAACATATGTTACAAGAAAACAAATTGTCAAATTAAAACAATTTCTATATATAGGTGTATGCATAGGATATCATTGAAATATGCATACATATTCATTTTAGACTCTGATTCAAATAGTTTACTAAGGATTAACAAATTTTATGCAAACAAATAAAAATTCGATTACATACATTAAGCTGAAAAGAGGGTTGTATGTAAAGTTGGCAGTGCTTGACTTTTATTTATGTTTAACTTACCATTCATGACGTCATGATGCAGTCCATTAATGATGATACATCGGCTATCTACTACCGGCTACCACTGCTACTTACTCCAATCCAATCCACTGGCATGATTCTGACATTTCAACTCTAGCCGATATTTGTTTTGTAAATAAACAAACTAAGATATTCTTATGGTAAATACGACTTGGCCAATTTTATGGTCTCTGCAGCAAGCACCAAGTGGTGCAAAGCTAAGGGTTTTTCGGGAAAACTTTCACTAGCCATGTTTCACAAACAGGCAAAAGCTGCCTTAAGCAGCAGGCGAACTTTCTGCACATGAAAATGGAAAAGCGCAAAAGCTTTTTGCGTTCTTTTTAATGATCTGCTCAATCAAGCACGCAAAAGACAAATGGATATATATATATATATTCGTATACATAGATATATTGTGTGATTGTGTATTGGTATATGTAGGTGATGCCACCCATACATTATTATCACTCAAGCACATGCGTACTAACATATGTTCATATATTCATATTGCGTTCCATGTCCGTACACAAACGTACAAGCGACGGATGACAAGTGTGCGGAAAATTTTTACAGTAGTTCCGGTATCTAAACATCGCAATTTCTCAGATGCGTAAAAATTGTGATCTAGCATTTACGCATTTACATATAAATATATTGTGTATATATATATATATTTAGTGTATTGTATATATAAACGTATATATTTATTTATATATATATATATATATATATATATATGTATATTTTGAGCGCGTACGCATCAAATTCTCATTGAAAGATTCCCTTTCTCTCGCTCTCTCTCCTCTCGATGTGTTGAACTTTTACACTTTTCCATTGCCAGAACAGAGCCGCCCAAGAGAAATACTGTTTATAACTGAGGGTATTGCTCTTACGATGACAAGACGATTTTGTAGAATGCAACTATACCCTTTCCTCGAGTCAGTCCCAATGCTATAGAATTTTCCTTGCGACTCGAGATATGAAAAACCTTACAAACACTATTTGGCATCGAATTAGAATTTACCAAGCTTTTGCTTATTGAGTAGATTCACAGCATAATATTTGGTAATTTTTATTGAGAAGAAAAAACACTTTATCATGTAACTAAAATATTTTTCTCTACTCAGTTTACTTTTCAATAAAAAAATTGCGTAACTCTTTTGAACGGATATCTACTTAATCCTAGGGCTTGCTGATTTGTATCACCATATATAATAATATATATATATACATATAACAATATGAATAATGAATATAAAATATGAATAGTAATATAAAATAAATAAAATATTTGGACATGCACACATGTGAAAAGAGTATTAATAAAATTTCTTAGCGGGGGTACTCCCAATTTCTGGCTTATTATTTGTTGCTGTTGTTGTTGATTTTCTTGCCATTTTACTTTTCATTTGTTTTGTTATGCGCAGTTTTTCTTTCTTCTTCCGTGCTATAAAAACCGAAAGTAAAAAGCATTTTCAATATTTCAATGCGCAAGAGAGTCACGTTCAGTTGGTTATTCAAAAGTTCGCGTTTATTTTCCGAATAATTTATAATTAATTCAAAGGAATTAAATGCGTATTACAAAATAAAACACAAACCTGATATAGTGATATATACATATTTGTTTCTAATTAATTTTTTTGAGTGGAGTTTAAGTGAAGTAAAGTCCGCATTACAAATAACAAACAATTGTGTTGCGGTGACAGTCGACCACCAAAATAAAGAAACCGATAAGTCGAAAGGATATAATTATAATTATCAAAGATGCGACCATTTGGCAATGATATCACAAATATCGCCAATAACGCTGGAGGTGGAGGCGGAAATGGCGATGATCGTTCAAATGGCAATGGCAATGGCAATGGCAATGACAACAATCAAATCAACAGAGACAGTGCCGAGACGGACTCCTCCGGCAGTGAAGTTGGACTGGAGACCGAAGCAGATCCGCGCATACCGCCACATATAGCCAGGATTGGAGGCATTGTGACATTCTCGCCAATCGCCGGACGTGGAGTTATACGTGTGGTGCAACGCTGTGAAGACGCTAAGGAGAATCACAAACTGGGTAAGCTGTAAATCTAAATGATCAGCTGTATATCTGCTGCTTGAGATAATGCGACGCAACTCTTACACATTTGTTTTTTGTAAAAATTAATTTTCCTAGCAGACCAGAAATTGGCTTACATCCAATTTCAGTTATTGCGCACTCAGTTTCAATATAAGCAGTTTTGTTTATAATATACACTTTATATGTAGATTTTTTACAAATCGTCGAATTTCATAATATTGCGTTGCTTTGTGTCTGAAGAATGTGACCAATTACATACATAATTACTCTAATTAATAAACAACAACAACAAATAACACATTGATAAATATAGGTACTAGTATGTACCTATATGTATGTGTGTACCCAAATACTCCGGTTTGTACCTACATACATGTATGTACCTATCAATATACATTCATATTACTCAATTGAAAATGTATAAATTGATTGATCAATTTCATCGAACACTTCGTAAAGTAAAATAAAAAAATGAAAAATTAAAAATTAAAAATAAAAAATTAAAAACAAATTGAAAATTAAGCAGTCAGAACGTTCCAACCGAGAAAGGTACTTGCTAAAAGGGAGAACCCTTTTGATGTAAACCATAGAAGTGCATTCGTGTGTAGCCAAATATTGATCGATTGCATTGAAGTTTGGCTGGATGTAAATATTTGTTAGTTTGTTATTCGTTCAGTGGTAATTTCAATGAAATGATAAATAAATTCGCGGTTGCAGCAACATGCAAACAATCACATACATGTACACATACATACATATCTACACACACATCGTACGCAGAGCAGCAGTGAGTAATACTCTGATCAGCTTTTCGCTCTTTGGGCAAGTATTTATATGCACACACACACATACATATTTATTTCGGAAATTCCCACTGCATTGCTTCCGACTGCTTACGAAAACATAAGAGAGACGCCACAACAAATTACATTTTCATTGGAATGAAAAACGAATTATAGAACTAACAATTTGGATGACTTATACTACATTTATGAGTCGTCGTTTCCTCTTGATCGAAGAGCGCACAAAATAGAGAAGACAGAGAGAGAGAGAGAGAGAGAGAGAGAGAGCGAGAGAGAGAGAAACGTTCCGTAAACATGTATTTGGTTCTACCAGCTGATTATGTGCTCTCTTCCACTCTCAGGCGGTTAGTCTGCGTTGCATGTGTTTGTACCAACGCAACAGCGTGTGTACATTTGTACCTAAATATATAGATATATATACATATATGTATATATACATTTAGTGTTGAACAGAATAGTAGTGCGTTAAGTTCTGTTTTTCTTCTGTGCACGCTTGTGGGCAGAAAAATATATACTAAAGTTCTTTACGAATGTTTTACTTAACCAAATTTCAATAAACTTAACCACTGATAAAAAGAGTTCGTTTCGGTACAAAAATATACGTATGCAGTACGGAAATGGCGCACTTAGTGGTCAAAGTGATTGAACGGTGCGAAAACGCAATCGAAACTGCAAATTTAGGTAAGGCAGATCGTCGCATAACTACAACTATAACTATACATATATACATATACATTCATGCACCCATGTACACGTGTGTTTATATATGTATATCTATATATATTTATATATAATTAAATGTATGCTTCCCTATATACATATATATAAATATGTACCAAATTGGTTCCACCCACTGCAAACTTTTTTTTTTTATCTATAAATAAGTTTAAACTTTTTGATAATGCGAGGAATAGATGTAAGTAGTATGTTTAAAGTTTATGATAGCAATTGCATAGCTCTTATGGTTATTCTTCGATTAATTTTATAACATGTTCTTTTTCAGATCTATCAAAATGTGAGCTAATGCAAATACCAGATGCAGTTTATCACTTGATGCGAAATACAGAGCTACAGACTTGCAACTTAAGTGGCAATGTGCTGAAGAAAGTGACACCAAAGTTTGCGTTGAAGTTCAGCGCCATTACAGGTGATTATTAAATATTTGATTGTTTATACAATTCAATGTATATAACGATATTGCATTGCATTCCAGATCTCAATCTCTCATATAATCAGCTAACGAAGCTGCCAGACGAATTTGCCAATCTTAGTGCTTTAACCACATTAAATATATCTCACAATTCATTTATTGTACTACCTCAAGTTGTCTTTAAGCTGCAGAAGCTAACAAGTTTGGATGCTCAACACAATGCCATTTTGGGTGAGTACCCTTCACTGTACTGTACTGCATATGGTCCTGTTATCATTCTGACATAATCGACAATTTCAGAGATTGACACTGACGAATCAATTAGCAGTGACTGTCTGGCTGTGGTTGATCTGCGCAACAATCCATTGAGCAGACTCTGTCGGAACAGACTCAAAGATTTCAAAACCAGCTTTCGCCTAGAGATTTCAAATGTCGTTGATGATGATGATGATGATTGGTAGAACTGGGAGAGCCTGTAAATAAGTCTAAATAAGTCCATCGTTATCTCTGGAAACTACTTGCTGTACTCAATGCAATGTTTTCAACCATTTGATTTTTTGTGTTTAATAAATTAAATGTATATTTACAGTAATCATTAGAGTTTTGACTTATTACTGGAACCTTGGCCAGTGCTACTTATTATATTTCATTGTTCAACTTCTATCTTAAACTTGCAAGTACTATATATAGTGATATGATTTAATGATGCAATCTGGTCGAATCCGACATATGTACTGTCTGCAGATAAAACAATAAAATATATGCAAAGATTCAAAAGGATAGGGTATAATACCAGAATTTTCATATCTTATACATTTTTCAACACTTGCAGATAATTTAAAATAAAATTTTTTAGAAGTAGGCATCTTCGATCTAATAAAATATACATATGGTTGTAATCAGCAATCAGCAATGTGACAGGATGAATGTTGATCTGTTGTAATACGTTTCTTTATTTGAGCCAATCGTATGCTTTCTAATGTCTGAAGACCACCTGGGGTATATCCATGTACGAATGCGGCTTCGTTAGCGTCTCTCATTTCATATTCTCTCAGCAGCTTAACAGTTTATTTTACCGTCTACTGTGAATGGCGGTTGCCAGTGTGACCATGCTACGTATATGAGCTAGGGCAGTACGCTGGTTAGTTGGCTAAACTGCTACAGCAAGAAAACCTGTCAATATCAACTTGCAGTTGAACGCATCCACCCTCAACGGAGCACAGTGGGAATTAAATTAGTAAACGTTATTTTGTTCTATTTGATCTTTGATTGTTTTCTAGAGCATAATACACAATAAAGTTATATACATACATATATGATCAAGTATTTAACAACGCAAATGAAGTTAATGTACATACTTACGTTGAGAGCTCGACTAAGAGATACCCTAAGAGATAACCCACATGTATATAATGGTGTACAGGATGGTAGAATTTTTATGCTGAATTAATCTAGAGACCTAACTATAATCAAAAAGGCATTACTTCGAAGTTGTTTGAGACATTACCATATGACAACAACTTATCTTTTCACCGATAGATCCTTTTCGAAAAAGCAGCTGGTTTATATAATATAAGATCAAATTTTCATTATATAGGGGTTTTGATAGAAGAATCATAGTCTTTGCCTGAAGCGCACAGCTGGCAGTATATGTGTTTGTATACGAAAAGTAATGACTACAGGGTAGATACCTGTCTGACGTTCTCGACAAGAATTGAACTCCGTACTATTTTTCCAAATTTCCAACTAAAACTATCGAATTTTCCTTACTAGGCAACTGGTAACCACTGTGCGTGCGCTCACCACATCTTAATCGCTCACTGTTTCGAGGGCCTCGCTTTTGCTCACTCTCAGTGTGTCTGGGCAACAACAAGAATCGGCAAAAGCCAGCAAACTGAGTAAGAGCCAGAGACAGAGCCAACGCAATTAAAATGAACGCAACAGGTTTGGCAACATGCCGAGAGATATTCGTTGAGATACCAAATCCGATGTCGAGATACCCCTCCATCAAAGCAACTCCGTCAGAGAGCTCTCGGCTAGTTGATCATGTTAGAGTGGGCAGGGGTGGTGGGGTGCGTAGGTCAGCTTTGTCTGGCTAAAGTAAATTCGTTGCGCACCGCTGATTGTGAGGGGAAGACGGAATGGAAATTGGGAGCTGGGAGCTGTGAGCTGTGAGCTGCAGTGGTGAGTGAACAGGTCTGACATCGCGCCAGTAAGCAGAGAGCGACTGAGCAGCAGACACACAAACACACACACACACACACACAAATAAATACACACAGATACGCGGGCAACATGGCCAAAGGTGGAGTACAGAGACAGAGACAGAGGCAAAGCCAGAGCCAAAGCTGAAGTATGAGCGGAAGTGGCTGACGCTGTGGAGCAGCGCCAAAAACTGGCTCGAGTCGCTGTCAAATGGCAAACGGTGGCAACAGTCGCAAGCAGGTAATCCACTAGAGCGCGTTCGGGTACGGACAAAGTAGAGAACACGATTTGCAAAGAATCGACATTAAATTAAATATATATATATATACAATAAAAATTCAATACCAATAGAAAACTAACGATCGAACCAACGAACGCGGCTAGCAAAAACGTCGAAGCGCGACACTAAAAAAATTGGTTAAACAAAAGAAGAAAAAATATATATATATATGTATATATTTGAAACAATAGAAGCATTTGCTATATTCGTAAAAAAAAACAAATTTCCGCAGTACCGTTGCGAAACTGTGTTGTTTACGGCTTGATGTATACTATCCGTATACATGTATTGTTAGCCATATAAATACATACCAACAAAAGTGAGCATTATGTTAGTAGCATTTCATATTTAAGTATAACTACAAAATGCATACAAGTGCCTATGTATTAGCATACTGTATGTATGTACATTAAATATATACAAAAATATGCCACACTTTTTTTTAAGTTATGTTCACAATATTGCATGCATCGCGGCTTTTAGCCTCGTTTTACTAATTTTTATTTATTTTTTTTTTTTTGTTTTGTGTGTGTTTGTTTTTTTTTATTTCTCTGTGTTTAAATAATGCAAAAACTAACACATATACATTTAATGGATAACTAATTGTTATATGTGACTGATGTGTCATAAGATGTTGTGAATTGAAACGTGGCGAGACTACAGACAATTTAATGAATTAAAATACACACCTTTGTTCATGTATGTAAATCTGTTGTACATTAGCATATACATAAATCTGAGAATAACAGAATAACAGATTCGCATTGAATACATACATAAATCACTCATCATACATTAGTATGATACACCTGTCTGTATGTACATATGAACAGATCTCAATTATCACCAATGACTCAGACTTCTGAGTATAATCTTCTGCATTTCCAGTGAAATGATCTTTCTATATAGAAATGATCAAGGCTTTGAATAAGTTAATTGCATCTTGTGGCAGTTCTCAAGTGCTTGTAGACTAAGTAGTTTCTTACTTCAAGCGCAATGCCTGTGGAGCTGCTCATTTATACATACTTCTGTACATACTTCTGTACATATACATACATTAATGTATGCACAAATAGAAACACTTTGATGCACACACGCATTGTCTAAATACCAGGTACCCAGCAGAAAGCACATTCTATCCAAAAAACACTGCTTAGTTCTTTATCTTGAGAACTTATTATTGGAACACTTAGAACGCTTGAGTTAAATCAATCCATGATTGCCACAAGGGACAACTCAATAATGAAATCTGATTATATCTTATGCCGAAACAGATGTGTAAAGTTTGTAAGCCAATAATTACAATTGTATCACATAGAATATATATATTTATATGATATTTCTAATGGAGTTCTACGGGAAGCTTACACCAGATTTAAAAAAAGCTGAATAGAAGCGAGATTCAATTGGGTATGCAAAATATATATATTTATATACGTACATACATAAGTTACATGGAATTGTAGATGCGTGGGCATCACGCATTTGAAATATTGCCAATTTTCGCAGCGAAAGACACTGGTTGCTGGAGCTTAACATTTTGCTTTTGTTGTGGCACCGCCTTTTGTTCTATCTCTGGCTATGGATCCGGTGAGCAATGGGCCCCAGGGATGCTGATTTGGATTTGTCTATGTATGAATGTATGTCTGTATGTACGTATGTGTGTGTACTGGACGCTGTCATACTGGTATTTATACTAGCAGCGGCTTTTCGTCAAGTCTGTGGCAAAAGCAAAAGCAAAAGCAAAGCCAAAGTGGCAGCGGCGTCACGTAATCATTAAAGCCAGTGTACCAGAGAGCCGAGCTGAGCCGAGCTGAGCTCAGTCAAGGCAACATCTGAGCTTATAGTTAGGGACAACCAGAGAGTGAGAGGAGCAGAAGGGAGAGAAGGGGAGAGTCGCGCAGAGTCGAGCGGAGTAAAGCTGAACAGAGAAGCAGCCAACGTCAAGTCAAAATACCAGTTTTGCTCGAGCTCGCCGTCATCTGGGCTTATGGTTGCGCCAACACTTCCAGACATTCATACACATAAAGATATATATATATATATGTATATATATATATGTATATGTATATCGATATGTATATGTATGTGTATGAGCTTGTGCGAGTGCCATTACCTCAATGTGCAGGTATGCATACATATATATATAGATGCGTACACACATCTATAGTTGTAATAGCCATCACGCATACAAATGCTGGGTATGTGGTGTTTATAAGCTATGAATGTGCATTCTTGATGGGCTTGCGTGTTGTGTTCATGGTGGATTACAAGCGCTCTTCGCATAGCATTGTTTTCGAGCTATTCAATACTACTGATGATTTGTATCTTTCTATTTGCCTCTTGACTCATCTTAGAATTATAATCAAATTATAGCCCCATAAACTATTGAAAGCTTTTATTATAATTGGCTCAGTATATACATATATGCGCCGAATAATTCCATAGATATTTCAAGTTTTTATCAAAACTTTGCATCGGTGTGCATTGAAACAAATTTTGAAATATTTTCTCGCAAGTCTTTTCACATAAGATTAGCTGACTCACTGCTGTACATTGTGTACAACTATATATATATATATATATATATATATATATCTAAAACTACTCCTATGGTATATACGCAATGCACTTGAACTTATTTGTCCTTTTCGTTGAAGACTTTGTCAGCGTCAGCCGAGGGCAGAACACGACGCAACCGCTTCAGTTCAGTCAAACCTAAGTCGAAAAGCTCTTTGGCGAACATTTGCAATGAACAGTACCTGTATGTGTGTGTGTGTGTGTGTGTGTGTGTGCGTGGGGGAGGGGCGATTTTGTGTGTTAGTGTTGAGTGTCTTGGCTAAAAACTTGTTTGGACAACAAATGCTCAAATCACGTAGAATTTAAGCCACAAAAGCAGCAAGTCAAGTTTGCCTCTACACAAATTTTGCTTGACTTTTATTTTCTCGCATTGCAGCTGCTGCTGACTTCTCAAGGCGACTTGGGTGAGACAAATATGGCAAAACTGTCGTAGGTGTTGTTTTATTTGTCTTTTGTCGATATGGTAAGAGTACATTATACATATCGATGTATAGTCTGTATATATATATATATATATATATATATATTTATTATATATATAGTATATATGTTGCGATCTGATGGTTTTCTTGGCTGTTGCGTGAGTCTTCGTTGTTGCGTCTGGCAAATCTGGTCTTATGCAATACAACCATACATAGATTACAAGATACCAAGTTAGTACAAATTGTTGCATACATACGTTCCATACATTAACTTCACTTATCTCTGCAAAAATGGGCATTTTGAAAAATCTAGTAAGTCACTTTAATTTCAACACAAACTTTCTTTTGTCGTTGGCTGTTTTGTAAGCTAAAGGATAGCAATCGGTTTATTTTACCAATATACGCTGTGCACACGTATGTATATAAGTGTATATATCTAAACACCCTTTCAGTGTTAACGGTTTCTCAGATTCGGGCAGAGTGGTTCTCAGTAGCTAGCCACACCCCTAGCCAACTATTCTTCATATCAAAAAGATCGCTCCTTACTTTTTGTCATAGAATAAAATTGAAAATAATAATAATAAAAAAAAAAACAGTGCTCTCGCCATTTCTAGTCCAATCTTTATTTGTATCTGTATCTGTATCTGTATCCATTTGATGGAGCTTAAGAAAGCCTTTTAAAGCGAACAGCAAAAACAACATCAGAATGCTGGCGATGAAAAGAAGCCGACGAGAAAAGTGCTGTTTTTTAGTTCTTATTGTTCTTCTCCACCACTTGTTGAATGGCGAGAGAAACCATGAACAAAATATGTTTGTATGTAACTTTTTTTGTTTTTTTGGCTTGTTTTTGTTTTTTTTTGTTTTTTTTTTTTTTGTGTTCTTGGCTGATTTGTGTGTGCGTCAACTATTTGGGCCAAAGATCGTTGACAGAGGGTCATTGGCGAGATACTAACAAACTAACGGTATCCATATCCGCAATTGAAATTCCATTGGTGTGTCGAGCGAAGTACCCAACTATAGCACGCTCAAGTGATCCATATTCATATTCATATTCATTCATCAGCCAGCGGCAAACAATAATTTTTGGCCCGTAGGTAGCCAGCCTGAATAAGTCGAACAAAATCGCATTCCCAATTTGGCAACTTGACGGTAGATTGCTCTGATCGCAGTCGTTGTTGGTTGGCTCGTTGTTCAAATGCAGCTGCAAATATCTGCAACAGTAACAAAAAAAGATAACAATTCAGTATCTGTGTAAAAGCAGCTGCAGCTGCAACCTAGTCTCCCCAAACTGCGTCACGATTGCAGCTCAACTGACTGGGGGCCGTAGTACAAAAGATAGTTGGCTATATAGCCAGATCTATGTGGGCATTGTTATTGCTGTTGTTGTTGTTGTACTGTGCGCTAATTTCAAGCATTTTTTCCTTTGCAGCGGTTTTTTTCTCCACAGATACCTTCGAGCACAATGAAGTCAGACCCGTGGCCGCAGTTGTGGGCCAGCAGTTGGCGCTGCATGCTTACCGCCTGCTTACCCCTCCTGCTGCTGCTAATGTGCAGCGGGCAGGCAGTGGCCCAATCCAATTACGTGCAACATGGCGACAGCGGCAACTATTCTACAAACGGACTGCCAGAGGAAGCGACTCTGGATGGCAAAGTAAGTAGCTGCCTTCTCACCAAACACACATCATATATACATACATACATACATACATACATACATACATATATACATATATACATGCATACATACATGCATTCATAGATATATGTATGTAAAATTAAAATGGTATATTTCTTTAATTAACCTTTAATTGGTTTTAATGTGATATTTTAAGTATTGTTGAGAATAGGTTTTTAAACCCGTTATGGATGCGAAATTAGTAGAACATCGATTAGTTATCTTGAGAAATTATATGATTCAACTTTTTTCAAGTTTCTTGAAATTATTTCAATTTAAAATTGCTAATTTTGCTTAAAACTTGATTTGAATAACTCTATTGGGCAAATAGATAATAGCATTAAGAAATAAGAATAAGAAATATTAGTCAATAAATAAGTAGGTGCATCTTTTATCATTAATTTGCATGTATCCGTATCAAATTTAGAACTGATAGCATATCGTGTATCAAAATAGATAATATTTGGAATAGGAAAATAGTTGAAAAACTTGCCTGAAGAAACGTTATAGCATGTAAGGAAATTTTCAAATACATCATTGTGTCATATATATTGACGTGCTTACATCCGAAGTAGGCTTGCAGTACGAGTGTGAAATTGGAAACAAATCCAAAACAATGAAAAACAGGGCTACAGATTGTCATGAACTATCACAAAACAATAACTAACCAACTACAAACACTGCTCGAACATTGAGATACTTGGATGCAGCACATGAATGAGTATTGTTTATTTATTATCGAGGACAAATTCAAAGCCACTGTCAACGGAAGCTACCAAGCAACTACAACAACTACAACAACAGCAACAACTACAACAACAGCAACAACAACTACCATGTGATGCGAACCCACACTAGTAGCTTACATAATATGCTAATCCGGATTCGGAATGTGTGTGTGCGTGTGTGTGTGTGTGTGGTTTTTGGTTTTTGCCAGTTGGTTGTTGGTTGCTGGTTGTTGATCTTGCTCTTGCTCTTGTCTCATTGCAAGCCTCCCACGCGCCTCGAATCGGCAGCCACTTGGATATTGTCTGTGTTATTAAACCATTTGTATTTTTTTGCTAATGCTGCTTGCAGGTTACCAAACTGGACGACATCAGTCCCTTGATATTTTTAAATCGAACCAAAGCCGCACTCAACTGTGCCGCAGGCTCAATGCAAGTAAGACCCTTTAATTTATTTTATGATTTAAATAAACTACTTATTGCCAAATACTAATGCTATTTTGTGTGTGTTTTTTTTTTGCGTTTTGCCTGACGCAGGTTGATCTCAAATTCAATGATCCGTTCCATGGCATCATCCAGGCCGACTACGATCGCAGCAGCGCCTGCCGCGTCAGTGGCAAAGGTGCGCTCAGCTATCGCCTGGAGCTGCCGCTGAAGGGTTGTGGCACAATCCAGGTATGACTATCGACTGTAAATCAATGTTTAATGTTTATACCCTGAACCCAACCAATAAAGTGTATATACATATATATATATATATTCGTATTAGGGTTTAGGATATTTCCAGATCGAGCTCTTTCGACTTCTTATATGTTATTATATATATAAATATATATATATGTTTATAAATTTTAATTTGCCTAGAATCCTACACGCGTCTTTACCAACAACATCATTGTGCGCTTCCATGCCAACTTGGAGATGGATGGCGATGAGATCATCACAATTGTTTGCCGCTATCCACCACCAGTGCCTTCACTGCCACCAGCACTGCCAGCGCCCATGTAAGTTCAGCTATACAAGCACAACCATCTTAAGTCTCTAAGCCTAAATTAGGAAAAACCGTTTATTAAAAGAAAAAAAATTGACAGGTCTGCCAGTTGTGAAGCTATCATAACTAAACTTTGGTCTTAGGAACTATTCGATATAAATGTAGTCCGCTTATGCAGCTGAGGAATCAGAAACGTCTGATTTAATAATCATGAAATGACTTCTTCTATTAAGAGATAGTTAACAACTCCTGACCAGATTAAGACAAGATTCCACAGGAGATCTATAATCTTTCATATAGAGAGTTAGAGCAATTATTGTGCCTTAAGAGAGAGAGAGAGAGATCATAAGGTCTAAGGGAGTTATGTTCGAGACTAGAGGAACTTTGGGAAGTTCCAGTTAGAGCAGTCGCAATGCAATTGCATTCGAATATCGTTCGTAATTAATTACTGATGTGCTTGCAGATTGAATCCTATTGCAACTGGTGCTGTACTTCAGCCCCCGCTGAAGGGCATACAGATATTGATGATCATCTGTGCGATAATGTTCCTCACCCTGCTGTTGTTGGGTTTGGCCGTCTCCTACTATTGTCTGCGCAGCCGACCCATCCCAGTGGTGCGTAGATTGCCCATGAGCATGGGCAGCGGCTCCGAGATTACCAAGCTGAGCGGCAGCAGTGCTGGTAATATTAGCGCCTTTGAGGGCGTCAAAATACCGCGTGCCCATGCCGCACTGCAGGCCGTCTACAGTTCGTCGGGTAGCGAGGGTGCATTGATACCCTCGGATTACCCAAGTGAATCGCATTCGGAGATCGAGGAGATTGACACACGATCACTGCCATTTAGCTCAGCGGGCAGCTTTGAGAATCGCGCCTTTGTCCAAGAGACGTCGAGCATCTACAGCGATCACTACGCACCTGCACAGGAAATCCCAGTGGCCAATGCAATGATGACTACCGTAATGCGACATAATACGCCCATACAGGAAGCGGTCGCCGGTTCGCCCAAGTTTGATGTACAGGTGCGCGTCAAGAAGTCACCACCGCCGATTCCATCGCCCGTCACCTCGGATACAGAGAGCGTGGCAACGTTGCGTACGGATCGCAATAATCTGTCCACCATTATGGAAGCGTACGAGGATCGAGAGAGTGTGATGACAATGGACTCGCTGCCGCCGCAAGTGGAGACGATGCAGTCGCAGTTTACGTATGTGCCCGAACTGCATCCGGCACCGCAGATGCCACAACAGACACAACCCTTGCCACTGGTCGCCGAGCCCAAGTTTTCGGTGTATACGCGAACGCATCACGAGGTCGTCGATGGTCGCCCGGAGACATGGTCGGACTACACCGACGGGCCCGCGCCCAGCGAGATAACCGATCTATCTTCCGAGATATCCGACAGAGTGGTGCATGACACCAATCGTGCTGTGGACACCATGCACTACTACGAGGATGAATATGTGCCAGTAGATGCGGTAGTGTCCCAGCCCCAACCGCTGCCAGTCACATCGCACATGGTGGACGATATCTATTTGCGTACGGTGACGGAGAAGAAGACCATCGAGGACATTGAGAGCCACAAGCGACGCGTTACCGAATACAAGAGTAAGGCGAAGGCACCACTGCCACCGCCGCCGGCACCGCCAATAGTTGATCCCAAGTTCGATGTGAAGGTACGCAAATATCCGAGCGAGCGCGAGCAACAGCAGTGGGAGAACTTCTCCGATATCTCCAGTGCTTCCGGCCTGACGCTGACGCCCAAGATGGAGCGCAGCGAGTTGAGTTTGGCGCCACCAGCGGAGCCGCCGGCACAGATACATGACAACAAGCTGAAGTTGACCAGTCCTGAGCTGGTGGGCAATATGAAACCGATTGAGGTGCCGCCCCAGGACAAGGATGTGCCCAACTGGGATGTCCTCATACGCATACTGGAGGAGCCGGAGCTATCCGAAATTGGTGACGATGTCAGCTCGGTGCACAACAACATCAGCTATGACGATAGGGCCAAATGGAAGGAGATCATTACCACCCAATCCTCCCTACGCACCATGCTCACTGAGGCGGTGGTCCGTGAGGATTTCGAACGCATTCGCCAGGACACCCGCTATGAGCGTATGTTCGAGCCGCAAACCTGGGATGTCATCATACGCATCCTGGCACCGCCCAGCGACGATGACGATGACACAGATGTGGAAATGCGTACACCCAAGCGGGGCAAGAAGTCCGCCCCACAGCCATGGGATACCCGCTCCCGACGCAGCTCCCTGCCCACGCTGTATGAGTACGATAGCGATGGTGGCTCCAGCGTCCGGACCATACGCAACGATCCCACACTGCCGCTGCATGTGGGTGTTGGTGTTGGTGGTGTTGGTGGTGCCGGTGCCGTACCGGGCGCATTTAATATGCAGAGATCGCGACGCAGCTCCCGAACATCCTATCAGACGGACCACAACGACTTCCGTTCGATGTCCGAAGTGACGGTTGACTTTGGCCGACCACAGCCCGACCATTTGGACAATGTGAGCGATGCCAGCTCGTATTATCGCATGCAGTACTATGATGATGAGGATCGCCGCTCGTTCCATCGCTCCATTAGCCATCCATCGTTGGCACGATCCGCCAGCGAGTTCACCGAGCATTGGACAGCACCCGACGATGTGGAGATCTCATCGCCAGAAGGCACACCACGGGCACACCGCGCCCGTCATCAGGTGAGAATCTCTTATGGTTCCTTTCTGTCTTAGATTTCTTAACCCAAAATCTGTTTCATCAGCAGCCAGCTCAGCTCGGTGCTTTGGTGCCAGCTGATGAGCGTATTGTGGCGCAGACGCAGAGTGAATATGTGGAGACGCATCGAAGCATCTACCAGGCCGGTGGTAAACCGTTGCCCCCGCCGCCACCGCGCAAGTGGTAGGCGCCTACACCCCCAATCCTCCTTGTATAACGAGTCAAGTTTTATTATTTTTTTTTGCAAATATTCGACTAAAAAAACACAGCTCACGCACACACACAAACTAGCGTGATAAAACGCTTCGGGGAATGGTTATAAATACTTAGTTTCGAAATATAATATAATACACACAGATATCGCTTTGACAAATCTCTCGATGTTGGCGTAATTTCCTTAACTGATTTAACTTTATCAATTATATGGGTTTTCTTGACAAATAGCGACTCGGAGACTCTAGCTACCAATCAATCTATCAATTAAAAAATGCGTTGAATCACTTAATGAAATACTCCAATTATATATACACATAATACTATACTAACAAAAGTGCCAATTACAATTGCCTGACAAAATGTTCACACACACACACACACATTGCACAGTTAGTAATAGAACAAAAAAAAAAAAAAAATAATAAAAAAATTGAAAGGAAAATTGATATTAAATAATGGAAAGACACTTGTAAAGTCCTTTGTCCTGTGCCCTTTTTTTTTTTGTTTTATCAAATACATTAAGGCGCATTAAACTACAGTCAGCTTAACATCGTAAGCTCATAGAATATATTTTTGTAGTGCATTAACTATGTAATGTATGTATGTATCTCTAATTTGCATTAGACAATATGCTGCCTATTTCTATTAACTATGGAATTCAATTCGATTTTGATTAATTTTGTCATGAGCGTCATGTTTAAGTACGTTTATGCCATGAGAAACCTAATCAATAATCAGAAAACGATCCAAATAAACTAACTCAATTTTGATTATAACATTCCTAACTGCCACCAAGACACAAAGAGACAGGCGAAATGTAAAAGACTCGTACTTGATCACATTAATGTAGTAATTGTGGATGGATCGCAGGTTTTAAAGTATTACTAGAAAATATCAAGGACCACAACACATATACTCGTACATGCAAATAATTGGGTTATCGCATTAATCAATACTTGGCACAAATTTCAAATTGTTGCAAGCACATGCTATGTTTCCTAATTGAACATACATACAACGACAGAATCAGTACATCTGGCTTCCAGTGTTTCCTGCTATTGGGATTCTCAAAACATATATAAATGATATTTTTTTTGTTTTTTTTTTTTTTAATATATGTGTTGAAAAGTCGCTTACAGCTTTTCATGAATAATATATGAACTAATCCGTCCAAGATAATATTATTTACATTAATAACATAAAAGAAAAGCTTGCTTCGGGTTGCCGAAGATCAAAATACCCTTGCAATGCGAAATGTACTAGAATCGCGTCAAGTGTAGTTAAACTTGTAAGCAAAATGGTTTGTTATTTATAAAATTAGTCCGATTTCGAAAATATTTTATAAAATTGCACAGCAAAGAAGTTGCATATAGACAGAAATTGACTGCACTTAAGGAATACAAAGATCTTAGATTGATCAGGCATATGTGCAATGCAATTCTCTTTTCAATGCTTCATTCTGCAAGGGTATCGAAGTACATATAAATGAATGATGTGAGTTATATGTTCATTACCGTAGTATAATGGAAACCATATCAATTAAATTAAACAAAATGCTACTTTATCCAACATATTATTACTAGATTATTATTAATGCTAACTGAAATGCCTGTAATCAAAATACAACAATAAAAAAATAGAAAGATAAAGCAAATAAATAAATCTACTAACAAATCGTCGTTTGGTTTCAATTAAATATACATTATCGAAGTAAGTATTTGAATACCAAATTCAGCTGAACTGCGAACCTATCGTAAATCCCAGAAAATCATTTTCAAATGAATAGTGCCAATTCCCAACACACAACTATCCCCCCATACCCCATTATTAAGCATTCTTTAGCTTACATTAGTTCAGGTTACCTAATTGTTTATTAGGTGGAAACCAGTTCGATTGTCGACAAAATAACTAAAGGAGCTTATGTTAAGCCAACCCTGTAACTGTGTCTTGACTACCGAAGCATATACAATTCAACAGATGGCGCCACTAAATGCATTCGTAGTGTTCCATCCATGCACCATCTATCGTAAATAATGCATACTACACCAAATTTCTTTTTTTTTATCGCATACAATAGAGGGCAATCCGTAGAGTTTTATCAGCCTCAACAAACAGTTTCCCAAAGAAAGCTATACAACTAATCGAAGATTTGGCTAGTGATTTTAATCAAGAATATACCATAAATAATGACGCTGTAGTTGAGTGAACTTGACTACGATATACACTGAACCCAGCTGTTAAATACTCTCTAGTTTTATTGCCAAATTTCCCTAAAAAAGTCTTGTAAAAATTTGAGATCAATATGAGAAGACGTTTTCGACTATAACTTAGATATTTCTTATCGGATTTGCATGTTGAACAATATGTCATTGTAAATTATATATCCATAAGAAGCTACTGCCATTAAAATTGTGACTTTTATCGCTATCGGAAATCGAAATGTATCGATCGCGAAACAGGCAGCTATCGATCAAAAGAAGCAAACTTTATCAGTAAGTGGTATACGAGAACCTATATTCCAAACTAGGAATATAGGTTCTCGTATACCGATTTTCAATGGGCTTATGATAACTAAGAACTATCTTCGGCAAGCCGATGGCTGCATATCCTTGACAACCGATTGTTCCTATATTAGCTTGTCGTAAAGCTAGTAGTAGTAGTCACTTTAATTTAAAAATGTCGAAAATCGCTTATCAATATTATTATATTAATTGAAAATAAGTAATAGTGACGAGTTGAGGGGATAAAGAACTATAGTCACATGGCCATCGTTCAAATCAATTTAATTCTATCTTAGTTCATACAAATTTGTATATGGTTTATCTACATTAATTTAATTTATTTAAAACAGAGTTTTTAGATATGCCTATGTATATGTATATATATTATATATATGTATTTTCTCATGTAAGTATGGATTTATTTCTTATTTGGAATGGCGTGGGAAAATATTATTAACATGCTGTTTGACCCTCAATATCCCACAGCAAGTGATATGCCCATTTTTTGCACATATCGTACATATCGCTTGTGAACGTATATATCAAATTTTGTATATTATTCTTGTATTATTCTTTTTGCTTTGCCTGATAAGCAGCAAGTTTCCCACAGTGCTAAGCAGCAAAACAAAATAAAGCAATGATAGTATGCATGTGTGTGTGTGTGCGTGTGTGTGTGTATGTGTGTATGTGTGTGTATATAACACAACCAGAAGCTAAATTATGTATCACGGGAGCACCCAGATGTGTGCAATGGGGGAGGGAGAGGGGGAGGGGGGCTGAAATCGTATTTTTTGTCGCATTGGTTAGTACTTATCATGCTTCACACAAAGTTCATTCAGCTCAGTAAGGTTTTGGAAGAACTCATCTCAACCCAAGTTCGAAATCTTCTCTTTCTTCGGTCGACATCTCTCTATCTCTCTCTCCCCACTGGGAACCCCTCCCCTGAGTACGCACTTGTATATTTCTGTTAATATGCGATAAAAGTTCAGTTTGTGTGGTCGCATATAGTTCCAGCAATATTTTTATATACATCTCTGAATACGTATGTACATATGTATTTATATTTATATATAAGTGTATGCCATATAAGCAAGAGTACCTTTCGGATTTCGATTGGTCACCCATTGTTGACTCGACGATGAAACTGGTGCAACTGCATGTTGCAGGTTACTACACACATACATACTCATATGTACAAATGTCAAAAAATCATTTTGAACTAGTCAATATGCGAATCCCATCTCAAGGTGCTGGTATTTAAAGCACATTTATTATTAATATGCCTTTCCTTATATAAAGCTCCCTTATAAAGAGAAATCGCAGCTAAGGCCGTCCAGCTTGTTGAGTGTTTGCTTTAATTTATTAGCTTACAAATGTACATTGTTAAAATTGAATTATCGAAATTATCATGCCAGCAAGGACCTATAATAGCTGGTCAATTTGAAATAATTTCAAAATGCGTTATTAGTTATAGATAGTAGACAAGTAGACACATATGAATAAATAATTCAGACCGCACAGCGACCGCAGGCAAATCGGATTTTATCACAACTTTTATCGCAATACTTGGAATTTGAAATTAAACAAAAATATGAACATTTAACATTTAACATTTGTGCCACTAAAATTTAGGGTTTGTTTATTTAGTACAAAATAACATAACAAATGACAATTGATAGCGACATATGAGTTTCTCTTACAACTCTAACAGAGAGATAGAGCGAGAGCGAGAGAGAGAAAGAGAGCGCAGACAAGTCTTTAACAAAGAGCGTGGCCAAAGAGCGGCTTCAGGCCTATTGGTCGCACTGAGGAGAACAGGCGCAGGCTCCACCCAATGACAGATAGCAATGGGCTCCCCAAAAAAACACAAGCAAAAGCAAAAATGCGCCTCAACCACCGTGACCTACAAAACACAATCGCCAAGACACACGCACGCACACTCACACACACACACATACAGAGTCGCAGACACTCGCTGGCCAATCAACAGGCGTCGGGAACATAACGGTATGCACACAATGCACAGGCAATCAACAGCCGATTGGCCAGCGACAACGCCGACGCAGAGCTAAACTCATGCAGTAGCAGCCGCAGTAGCAACAGCAACAACAGCACCAGTGGTAAGAGAGCCATCGCCAGTTCAGCTGTGCAAACGGCAATTGCTGAATACAGATACTATAGAGAGAGACCAGCCAAAGAGAGAATGCGTGTGAGAGAGAGAGAGAGAGAGAGCTGCCAGCTTACGTACACAGCTTATCACAGCAGCAGCAGAACAGTCGCGTCGTCGCCGATAGTGATGACGATGACTGAATTTTGAGCTCGGCTCGGCTGGCTGCTGTTTTATGGGTTAAGTCGCCGCTGGTGGCCAAGTTAGGTGTCAGTAACAATTTAGTTCGACACGCGGACGCACCTGTTTATTTTTTTTTACATATTTTGTTTCTGGGCATAACTAAAAGAAAAACCCCAATGCACATTTATACTCTCGATATTGGCGTTGTGTGTGCTCTGTGTGTGTGTGGGTGCGAGTGTAATAAATATTCAAATAATTATAAATAATTATATCGCAATGCATTTGCCTAAGCCAAGTTGGGTAATTATACAAAAAAAAAAAAAAGCGCGCCAAAATCAACATTTTTTGAAATGACAAATAAAACACAAATTGAAATGGATCTCGATTTCGACAAGTAAAAAACAAAAACGAAGCAAAATAAACCCTGATACATTTCTACAAAAACAAATACTTGTTAATTTTCGTACTTGCTTCTTTTTAACCGGTATGCTGTGTTATTGTTGTTGTTGTTGTTGTTCTGTATTTCTGCGAAAGCATTAAACACGTGAAACGTTACCAAAATAATAATCAACCAACGGCAGCAAACCAAATTAATGCATTGACTTTATTTGCAAAACGCTGTTCATGTTGTTGCCGTTGACTCCAAGAAGCGCGAAATTGAAGGCTCGTCTTAAAATTGATTCACCACTGTATTTAAAAAGCGAGAGTTATTCACAATTCCAAAAAACAACAATCTTAACAACAACAGCAACAGCAACAACAGTCGCAATAGCAATAAAAATCGTTTTCCACAACAAAAAAAAAAAAATAATCATATAAAAGTGTTAATTTGTGACTAATTTTGATTCATCGACGCAAGAAATCAAAAAAGTAAAACAAAAGAAGCAGCAACAACAACGAAAAAAAACAGCAAAGCAACTGTTGCAGTTACAGTTACAGCGCCTGAGAGTAGGCAATAAATATGATAGTAATAATAAACGATTTTTTGGCATCTTTTTTGGAAACAGGAACCACTCTGGTGGTTGCGTGTGTGCGTGTAAAACAAGGAACAAATATATGTATACAAGATACGTGTGTTGTTCACAGTGATAACGCACAGAAAACGCACTAAGATACAAAAAAAAAAATAGAAATAAAATAAAAATATATATAAAAAAAATACAACCCGCACAAAGTCAAAACAACAAAAAGATCACTCCGTCAAATTGGCGCCGAATGCATTTGCAATTGAGCAGCGAAGAGGCAGCCACCGCAGCAGCAGCAGCAGCAGTAACAGCAACATCCGCAGCAGCAACAGCAGCAGTTTTCAGCAGCAGCAAAAACAATTTGCTATATACGGGCTCGACGGCAACATCAACAGGAGCCGCTCAGGCCGTGCCATCCGTTTGCATCGCCGGCAATCGCAGCATGGTCACATCTTCAGCATCGCCAACGGGTACGGGCTGGTCGTCGCCGGGCGATTATAAGAGCGCCAGTACAGCGGTTGCTGCTGCTGCGGTTGCAGCGGCTGCGGTCATGTGCGAGGTGCTGCCATCTAGCAGCGCCAGCGTTGGCAGCAGCTCGCCAACAGGTGGCGCCAGCAATGGCACCGCCAATAGTGCACACAGTGCCAGCGGCAATAAAAACAATAGCAACAACAACAACAACAATAATGCAGTGCATCAGGATCTGCTGTGGATGGAAAGATTTGTGCTCGAAAGACAACAGGAGTATCCAGGAGAATTGGGTGAGCAGCAGGCAGCTGTGTCTTAGATACCTCGACATCAAAGTGGTCACAGGACAATTTCATAGCAACAGATTACCCAGCTTCAGACAGTTGCCCCTTAAAACCTTGATTCCCTTGTAGAGGATATCACAAGTTTATCGAGAAATATGTGTAACCGACTCCGTCCATTGATGTATGCATATTGATGCTGTATATTGATGCTGAATCGATATAGTCATGTCCTTCTCTCTGTTTGTTGGCCAACTAAATAAAATGTTGAATACGTCTGGTCAATATATCCTGTAGAAAGCAGCAATTGGAAATATCGATTGAAGATAAGTTCTTTTTTACGAAGATATCTCAACTCAAGTGTTAAAAACATCTTATCACTATTTCAAATAACTTCCAAAACTCAATTTTGACTGCGATCATTTCACAATTGTAAACTTTTCCCATAAGCTGCCCAGCTGTATTAACACCGAATTGAGATTCTTTCGAGCTTCGTTCACCGATTTCATCAAACATAATTCAACTGAACTGGATATTCTTTTACATATTCGGTTGACAAGTAGCTCAGATTTACATAGCTCGTGTCAATTATACAGGATGGATGCCTGGCCTTTGGCATCCAGCTGCACTTTTGGGGCTTTAACTGGTTGCCAAAGTCATTTGATACCGCTGCCAATACGCATTATGCGTAAATATGATATCAACGGTTATTGATATTAACGCACGAGTCTCTTCTTCTCCTGTTGCGTCTTCGACTTTAGCTGGTCCTCGACTTGTGCAGAAATTTCAATTGAAATTTATATTCCTTAACATATCAATGACCCATTGATGCTAATGAAATCTCAGATCGTTTCGACAAGCCGGTTAAAACCAGTTTTTGGTAAACTATTGAATGAAGCACTTTTGCCTGCACTTTTTCCTTAACCACCTTTCTCGCATCTGAAGGAACTTTGGTTAGTCTGCGGCTCGGTTGTGTTTCGGTTCTAATCTCATTTGGCACTAGTCAAAATTAACACCTGAAGGCGGGTTAAGCAATTAATTTGTTTAGATTTACATTTGTCGATAGAAATTTCAACAATTTTCTCCTATTTTTATTGCATTTGTTACTTAAAATAACTAAAAAGCGTTGTACTTAATTTCAGTCAGTATTGATGTACAAAACGCTAAAGATTATTCAAAAAATAATAAGAGACGGACTTTTTTTGAGAGACTCCCCTTTCTCAAAACGAAAGAGGTCAAGGAAACGTTGACATCCGTCAACTTTTTCAGTTGAGTTTCCAAAGTTGTTTATAAATCTTGGTGAACTAAATAGATAAAACTTGTATTATGCTTAAAATTTGTTGAATATTCACCAACATCGGGCCGTTATATTGCTGATAAGAAAAATCGGTCGAGAGATGAATTCTAGATGAATTACTAAGATATGCGGACCACATTCACATAATATGTGTATTTGATAATAAAATAATAATGATGGCACAATCGGTCGGTTTTACAATACAATAATTTTGTTGAGATATTTGTAGGAGACATATCCGACTCCATAAAGTATGTGTATATATTCTCAGAGGTTATCTTAGGCACGCCAAAGATTACATATCCTTTTAGACCAGAGTTAATCTGCCAACATCTTGAGCCAACGACTTGAGATCGATATATTTTTACTGAGAATGGAACATTGCACATTTCTGCAGTAATATTGCGTCAGAAAGAATGAAAAGTGTGTTTACGTCTATCGATCCCAGAACTTAAAACTCATCTTTACACCTAGGTTGTTCCTATGTCGAGTCCTGTGACCAAAGCAAAAAAAAAACGGATATGTGTCAAATTAGAATAGAAAAAAAATGATTGCACAAAATGAGGCAGACTCGTTGAAACTATAATGATCAAGACTATATATAAATTACATTACTCTCGGCAAAGGTTATAATGATTTTGATATGCAGCGAGTTGACGATGGGCTAATCGCCCATAATGAATTGAAATTATCGAAAAATCACTTGATAAGTAAATCAATCTCCAGCTGGTTGACCCCTGTCGAGCAATATTGAAGATAGGCGACCTTCATCAGGGTTTATCCGTCGCGTTGTCGTGCTCCTGTAGGTGCTGCTGTCAGCTGACAGCTGATGGGCCAAAGTCAGGGGAGCCGATGTGGTGGGGTGGGTGGTGCGCTGTGGTGCCAGTGTGGTGGCAGTGTGGTGTAGCCACCCACTAATTGATTATGAAGCATAATTAATTATGTTAATTATTTAACAATATTTTTGCAAATGATTGATGATTGCGCTTCCGACTGCCGCCATAGAACTATCAATTATTCAACATTTTTTGCACAGTTTAAATAAATTTTGAAGCAAACACTGATTGAATTTAAATTAAATTTTGTGTTTTTGTTTTTCTTGTTTTTTGACTTACAGTGCGTACGAGCAATCCGTACTTTCTCTGCTCCGCCCTGCCCACCCACTGGCGTTCAAATAAAACGCTGCCACTGGCCTTTAAGGTCGTCGCATTGGCGGACGTGGGCGATGGCACCTATGTGACCATCCGGGCGGGCAACGATGAGAACTGCTGCGCCGAGCTGCGCAACTACACCGCCCAAATGAAGAACGGTGTGGCCAAATTCAATGATTTGCGCTTCGTGGGACGCAGTGGTCGAGGTGAGTAAAATTCCAAAACTGACATGATCTGCTGATCTGGTTTATTGAGCAGAACTGGCAACATGCCACCAATTGCAATCAAGAAAATGATGTTTTTGTATCAACTTTAATCATACAAATTGTGGGTTCACAAATAGCAAAACAAACAAACAAAAATCGAAGATGTTTGGCAGTTATTAAAAGTTTACCATATTATATGCAAATATACATGTTAAGTGCAAACTCTTGAAGTGTAAGAATGGAATAATCAGTTGCATGCAAAGTTGTGGAAACCATTGACAAAAAATGTTTGGAAATTTTCATGCCAAATTATTTCTTCTTTTTTTTTTGTCTTATGGTAATTGTATGTCCATGAACACTGTATTGTGTTCATGTCCATGGCAGTTTAACTATGGTCTTCCCATAATGAATAAGAATTGCATATGACAAGCAATTACTGAACTTCAACGAGACCCCAATTGATTAGTACAGGGTATTATACAAATTACATACAATTTGCATTCATCTCCCACAGTCACTCTTTCATTCACAACTTGAAGCATTTCAGAGCGGAAGTTAATGCGAGCGGAAGCGCTTTGATTGAGTGATGTAGTCTTTTATTTATTGGCCAAATCCGATGCGAATCCTATATATGTATGTAGGTGCATGTGCATATGTATATGTTGTATATTGGGACCATCATTTTCCATACACACACCTAACACGCATCAACAGGATCAAAGGCCAGCGGTCCGTCATATTAGAGGAGCTGCTGTTGCTGCTGTTGCCGCTGCAGTTGCCACTGGCTCTAGGGGCAACATGCAACACAGCAATCCGGCAAGAAGAGTGTAACCCGATAATTTGGCAGCCTGGCAACCCTCGCCTCACATAGCGAAGCCAGCCCGAAAGTCGAAGCTCAGTTGCAGTCGGTCTGCTGCTGCACACGCACACACACACACACACGCACACACACACACGCACACACACACGCACACACACACACATATATATAGATATATACATAAGTATCGAAGATATCAGCATTATTCTTTAGCTGGTTTCTCAGGCGTCACGCAAGGCTCGGTCTTGTGGCCCAGTCAATAGCATAATCGATTTGAACCTGAACCCACCGTCAATATGGGATATGCGCATTGGGCCTCTACCCCCTTGTCATTCATATATATATATATATATATATATTTATATATTGCATAGAATTTGCAGCAGCAGTTGGCTAATTAGCTGCAACTGTTGCCTGCCTGCCTGGCTGCCTGCCTGCCTGCCTGCCTGCCAGTCTGGCCGTGTGGCATGCCTGCAAATTGGCGGCTCGTGCCGCAAAAGGCCAGCAAATAATTACTGCTCCAGCAACGGCAACAGCAGCAGAGCAACGACAACAACGCAAACGACACCAACAACAATCACCAGGGATGCAAATAACAAGCTAATGATGTAAGAATATAAGCACTGACCAAATTGTCAACGACAGCGCCAGTGTTGTACAGTTAATAGCCATGCTAAACAACGGCAAGTGGCCACCAGACTCCCCAAACCCCACCCTCCGCCCCCCCAACACCCAACCCCCATTCGCAAAAGTGACTCCAGTCAACGTAAATTGCAGGCCTGGACATCATGTGGCGTTTTCTGATTAAATGACAAAGCTCATTTCCACCAGCAAAACAAACGCTATATTTGTATGTGATTTTTTTATGCTTTTCGATTTTTTTTTTTTTTTTTTAATCCTGACTCTTTTTCCATTTTGTGGGCGTTGCTGGATTCAGGCCTGGAAATGTCACGCGTTTGCTTTAAATGCTGCTTGATTGGGATTTTAAATGCTTGAACGGAGAATGGTGGAGTGAGAGAGGTCATATAGATCCAAATCTCGCCAATCGGCCCTTAGTATATGGCACCGCCTATCAGCTCGACCAGAGACTCTAATCATATCAAAGGACTTGGAATCTTTCAACAAAAGGATTAAATGATTCCTGCTCCACTTTAAAGCAAACAAACAAACAAAATAAGACAAATGAGTGGCACGCGCCGCAAACATTTATAAGTCGTCAAAGTTTTGCCTCAACATTGCATAAGTGATATTATCTGTGGTATTTTGATTTAGATAAGGGTTGGCAGAAATTGGCACAGTTTGTTGGTTGGGTGTGTATTATGCGACTTAGCTGCCTCCACTGTATTTTAGCTGAATGAGAGTCTATCATTTTTTACTACCAGTCAACTGTAGATATCAAAATTATTATAATTAAATTTCTTAACAAAAAAAAACATTTATATACAAATTTTTACACTTTTCGGCAACGCTTGAAATTAATTCAAATATTCGGAAAGTTGAAACATTAAACGAAAGGATGCAAAGCTGGAATATGTTGATTTAAATAGAAATTTAGCTTATTGAAGCAAATGTGGGCTCTATTTTTAAATCGATCGTCGTTACTCGTCAATTACTCCGACTCCGATTACAAATGCGATTACCAGCGTTAGGAGGCGGAGTCGAGCCCGAAGTCAATGACGGAGTCGGAGTCGGAGTTGGAGTCGGCATCGAAGATCAAGTCGAAGTTGTTATTTGAGTGCCCATTGTTCAAATGCGGTTGAAGCTGATGACTAATTTAGATTGCATGCTTTGTTGTTGTTGCTGTTGTTGTTCTTGTTGTTGTTGTTGTTGTTGTTGTTGTTATCGTATTGAGATTGGAACCGGGAGTACTGGACTGCTGCTCATTATTATTATTATTCAGTATTATCATTTACATTGAGTCTTTAGTACTCGTAAGTAGTACGATATTTTATCATTACAACAAAAGACAAACGCGTATTCTCTTGTTATTTTTGTATATATATATATATATATATATATATATATATATATATATATATATATTAATATATTTATATATACCATACCTGTACATACAAATGGTTGATTGTTGGGAGCATGTTGCTCTAGTTTCGCCGCTCCCAACGTGTTCCAGGTACCACAACTGTGCCTCTATTGAATAATGACTGCCAAAGAGATGAAACCAAAATGTCTAGGAGTCTCTTTGAGACTTTTTGGTTATTCGCTTTTGAGTTTTGAAGATTTCGTTTCGTTTCGTTTCGTTTTTTTTCGTTTTTTTTTTTTTGTTCAGTTGTGTAGCACTTTGATTAATTTGACTTCTTATTTCGATAGATTTGACTTTCAAACGCAAGCTCGGCCCAGTGTAATGAAGACATTTGAAGCCATAGTCAACGACCACGTAGCACGCCAATACGTCTAAATGACAGGGGGCACAGGCAGGGTCAGCAAATGGAGGCAGCTACATCTCTGTGTATGTACATAGATAGACACGTTGTGTTGAGGACAAACGCTTTCTAACTGATGAGCACAATTTAGAGATCATCCATATGCTCGTACATATGTATTGTGAAAATGTTTGAGGCAACTCTTAACAAATTGCCAGGTTAATGAACTTTCAGCAATACAGTTACCGTTTTTTTTTTCCAATTTGAGTCAACCCATTCTATCTATCACTTCATGTGCAGTTACTGTTATTTGTTTTATCATCTATCCTTAATTAAATTCCAAATGTTATTTCCAACAATGTACGTATCCAGTACCTATTAGACTGGCTTGGGTGTCCCTATGAATGCAACTGAAGTTCTGCGGTTTCAATTCACTTCACTTCTGGCCATGGTTTTTAGCCTGACTTTCTTTTTACCCCCCCTAGAGCAGCCACAGTGAAAAGGTGGTGGGAGACAGTTTAGAACAGCAATTAGCACGGCAACTGCAATAGTCAGTCGTCAGATGACCCAGCTTCCTCGCACCCGATAATCGATTTACGCCTGTGGTTTGCAAGTCGATAAACTTATTATGGCAGTAACCAAACGAATATTCAACCGTCCGACCTGAGCATAAATAGTGTAAATATGGTCAAGCCCATTGAAACAGGACATTGTTGCCCAGTTTCGCGCACTCAGCGGACAGGTTTCAACATTTTTATGGCTGTATTTTTAGCGGCTGTAAACGCTTAGAGGCAACCGGCAACAGGGAAGGATCAACAAAATTTATGCCACAAGTTCAAATAAACTGCGCCGTTACAAACTAAAATGTTCTTGTTTTTTATGTGCTAACCGACGCATAGATACACTTGGAAAATAACACATTTTCGCAAATTATTCATTTCTAAATTCATTTCTATCAAATAATACACGAAATAAAGTGATTTATTGATTGATTTTCAAATATATAAAACGTTTTTGGCCAACTTTGCAAAATCTTGCATTTATAATTTATATATACATCAATTTATATATACACATTCATGTTGTGTGGAGCAGACCGAATACCTTCGGTGTGAGAAGGGAAACAAAGACACGTTTGGAGTAATGTATGGTTTTGCTGTTAAGAGAGGAGGAGGAGCTAAATATTGATTCGGTAGCCAATTTGTTGTCGCATAAATCAACAAAAGACGTTTAATACTCTTTTTTCTGGACCTTTTTCTTTCTTGTTGTTGCAGGTAAGAGCTTTACACTGACAATTACCGTTGCAACAAGCCCACCACAGGTTGCCACCTATGCCAAAGCCATCAAAGTGACCGTTGACGGTCCAAGGGAGCCGCGCTCCAAAACAAGTAAGTAGCCACTAATACCAAAAGCCATAATAAACACTAAACAACATACACACAAGCAACAAGCAACAAGCAACACTTCCCTTAGCAAAGAACAACACTCTCCAATACGCCAAGTACGAGGTGTATCTAAGGAAATGCGAGCACCACCCGCTGACTTTTAGGTTGCGCCATGTGGCAAATATGGGATTCGAATTGGTAACTGGGCACTGGGAATTTGTAACTGAGAACTGAGAACTAGGCAACGATACTTAGGCCGCATTAAACAAGTGTCTAATTGATGTAAATGGCTAAGCCGTATAGGCCAATTGCACACAATGGTAATCAGTCATAATCCCCTTGGCGGATGGTATCAGTGTGCACAACATCAGATCAGAGGATCTCTTTCAAAATATTTTCGTTAGATTGACTTGAAAATTGCAGTGGAGATCGTGTGACAGACTTCGGCCATTTTGTTTGGTGAGAGGCCTTTTAGGAAAGGTGTTTGAAAAGTGCAGCCGGTTTGCCTGAACACACAGACCAACACACCGACAACGGACATGCTACCAGACGGACGGACGGACATGTTGAGCTCAACTCAACTCAATGCAACTCAGCTCAACTCAACTCAACTGAACTGAATTGCATTGCTTCCTACGGTTTCTGAAAAATTTGCGGTTTTCAAAGAAAACCTTTTTGCAAAGGCGGCAATGTTGTCGTATTGAGTGTTTTTTTTTTTTTCTTTTTTTTTTTTTTACTTTGTGTAATGCATATACGAGTATGAATTAATTTTTTCTTTATTTTTATAATTTTTTTTTACGCTTATGCATTTTTATGTCTTCACTGCAATACTTAATCTACATACGTGTTTATTTACATATATATATATACATGTATATATATATATACATATATGTATGTATGCATGTATATATGTAGTCCATATATACATTTAAAATATGCTGCAGCTTGAGTTTACCTTGAGTTTGTGTTCATTACAGATGATCAGCAGAGTATCAGTGGAACGAATATATGAACAGACATTTAACAAGAGGGTTGTGTATTCATTTGAGGCAAGGACTGTCTAAATTGTCCGACAGAAATTGACCTATCTTGACGCACTAGTCTACAAATTAATTTCTGTTATAGAAACACATAATTGACACCTGGACATTGTCACAAGATTAGTTATCAGCAATTGTTTGAAAATAATTATAAAACGATAAGGAAGTTCATTAGTTAAGCAGGTTTAGCCCGTCCAAAATTGCGTGAGACTAAGATGTTTGTGGCTTTTGGCCATATTGTGTGTCTGGACGTCAACTGCAGTGGCATTATAGCTCTTTTAACTGATTTCTGCGCAATTCTTAAGCCCATCGACTATACAATAATCTAAACTATTTGCAGGCCCACCCGGCGGTCCCCAATATCGAGCTCTGGCTCTGGGCCAGCCACCATTCATTGACGGTTACCAAAAAACACTTCGCGAGCTCGAAAATCTACGCCGGTCCGCAAAGGTTGCGGCAGCCACGACGGCAGCGGCGGCTGCTGCTGTGTCGGTTGCATCGGCCAGCAATGCGTTAACCACAAACGCTAGTGTTGCTCAACAGTTAAGCAGCAATTACTCATCGTCGAATAGTACAATAAATTCGGATTGCCAGGGCTACAAACCCAATGCGCCCCAAATTCAAGGTAAGATACCCAAATCAAACTGGACTACTCTCACACAACTCCTTCCAATCCAATCTAGTTCACTCCATTTCTCTCTCTCTCCGTCAACAATCTCGCATCTTAATGAAGCAATGAGTATTAATGTTGAGCGTCTTTGCTTCTGTGTGCGTGTTTATTTATAGAAGCCTTTTTGGTGGGTGCTTATTAAATGAGACTGCTAGATAATGCAGACCAGTAGATAATAAGAACCATGCAGTTTTTTGATGAGAATTAGAGATGAGAATTAATCAAAATTAAGCATACACTTCATGATTGCCACCAGTACTCGCGATTCTTAATTTATCTTAATTTTAAATATTAAGAAAGTCAACAATATCAATGCAAAGTTGACAAGTGCAAAAGAATTTGCCTACTTTTAAAAATACATCTCATTTAGAGCCAATGACGTTGAGGAAGAGTTAAATGTTCGATGGGTCCACAAAATTATTTTATACAGCTAAAAATACAAAAAAAAAACATTACATTAACTTGTATATATGCAACTAAATATGAAAATATTACCATTGATTATTGGGGCACAAGTGGGATCTCCACACATTTAAATGAATGCCCAGATTAATTGAACATTAATTGGAAATACGATCGCTTGAAGACTTTGGACAAGCAGATTTTCGCTACTTTTGGAAGCACTTACAAAGTGTCCCTTACTGCATGTAATGGTTAACAAAAAAAACATGGGTTCGACTCGACTCGAGTCGATTTGATTCGACTGGCACTAGAAGGCCTAAAATGTTTTAATTGAGTTAATGAACGTTGGCCGTTGCCGAATCTCAATCTGAGAGTCTCGATTTATTTTTAGTATTTATTACTTATATATTTTAACATTGTGCCGCTAATTTATTTATTTTCCTCAACGACGAAGCTTAAAAATAGTTCAGTGCCATTGACGTTAATCATTGTTGTCGTTAGGCTCTCGCCGCTCCTTATTTTATCTGAGGGAGCACGCGTACTCAACGGCCTCAGTTTCGCAAGAATATGCTCGAAATGATCTTAATATCAACTACGATTTAATATCAACTATCACCAATACTTACAATAAGTTTCGACAAAAATCTAAAAGAGTTTATTTTTTAATAATATATCGTTGAATCTAGATAAAGATGAAGTATGCTTTTTCGCATATAACTTTATTTTTATAAAGTGTTCTTCAAGCATAGAAAATTGTATGAAAATTATCAACAAAAAAAAAGAAGAAGCTAATATGTGTGCTCAACTAGGCAATACCCTGTTTCCAGGCTTAAGAATGTTGTAGTCGAAGTCTTCCGACTGTGCAAAACTCTGCTGCCCCTTAATTAACAGCTAAAAATAGGCATAAAAAGACTTTGTTAAGAAGCCAACAAATTTTTTGCATAACGCAATTTGAGGAACTGAAATTCAAGCTGTAAACTGGCTCAAGAACAAGCTTAAGCTAAAACTGAAGCTGAAGCTGAAGCTGAAGCACTGGTTGTGGGTATGGGAATGGGACTGACTCACTGTATCGTGAGTCAGCGGGTTGTTGTTTGGTCACTGTTGAAACTAGACGAAACTGAACAAAAAAAAAAAAATCACAGTGATACCGCTAAGCGACTAAGCGTCGCTTATGCTAATTAATTTATGAATTTTGCATTTTTCGTTGTCTCATTGCGTTACTGCCGCAAAAGCAGAGGCTGAGGCTGAGGCAGAGGCAGGGGCTGAGGCTCATCGAACTGCCCAAATACGAAATACAAAATACAAAATACAAAATACAATACAATGCATATTAATATATGTTGTTAATAAAATGACACATCGTCGATATTGTTGTCGTCGAAAGCAATAGCAACAAAGCACACAATTTAGTGGCGTTTGGCAGTGCAATCGAATTTTTTTTTTACGCTGTATGTTTGGTTTCTAAAATAAGTCCAAACCGGAAATGCCCCAAAACGTATTAGACGCAAAAATCGCCGAGCGTGCGTGTGGGCAGCATTGCGTTTCTTTATATACATATACATATACAAATACATATATACATATAAATGTATACCTTTTTGCTGGTTACTGTTCAAAAAGTCCAAGATTTATTTATTTAAATGTGGCGCTACAGTTGTTAATTTACACAAATTAAGAGTCGCGCTAAAAATCATAGCGCTTTTTTCAGCGGAAATCGTTCGGAAATTCCACGAAGTCAAGCTACTAATCTCTATTAGTGTCACACAATCGGGAATTATAGTGGTACACCAAATTGCATATTGAACCAGCAGCGAAAGCGAAAGTGGAATTCATGGACATCTTATGAATATGCTAATATATCAATAATATATAAATATCTAAATATTACTTGTATTTGATTGATCGAAGAGCTAAGAAAAGAAAGAACTTAGAAAGGATGAACTTAGAAAGGAAGAACTTAGAAAGGAAGAACTTAGAAAGAAAGAACTTAGAAAGCAAGTAACCAAGAAAGGAAGAAATTAAAGGAAATCTTCAGCCAAGGTTATATTGACATTGAATTTGAATCTATATTGTCAGGATTTAAATATTTTGGAACTGAGATAACAGTGAAAGGCAATTGCTTTTAATCAAAATTCCTTGAAAATGTTGCCCTCATTTGACCGAAGTTTTTATGCTAATATAGAAATATAAAGAGATTTAGAGAACGATGGATATTGCAAATCTCTCTGTGCCAACATAAAGCATCAATTTGTTTTACTATATATTTTATTAAGTAAAAAATCATTTACTTAATAAAATGAAATGCGAAAGTCTTCAAAAGTTGATTGCAAAGCAATGGGGAACACCTTCATGTGTGTGTGTGCCTCAAAATGTGGCAATATTTGGCATGTTACTGTTGCGTTCGTGTTTGCACACATTGCATTCATTTAATTTTATTCAAGTAACCTTTTTTACACATTTTTTTCATTTTTTTTTTTGAGAACTTGTGCAATATATAGATCCACACCTGTTACGGCGGGTGGGGGGGAGGTAAAGGGGAAGGGAGCGCTTTTGTCAAACTTTTTACACAGTCTGTGAGCCCAAAAAGCCACAAATCAATCCCAATGCGGTTGCGCAGCTGTTGCTACGGCACCAACCAAATGCTGCAAGCTGCAAGATGCATCCAAAAATATGTATGAACAGCAGCAGCAGTCACTGCAAACGCAAAAAAATAAAAAAAAATAAAGCAACAACAATAACAATAACAACAATGTCAACCATTGTACATTGAAATGAAATCTTTTTGGCCCATAAAACGCCAACTGTGGCCAAGTTGGTCCGCCACCAAAACCCAAACCCAAACCCCAAACCCCAAACGCAAACGCAAAGCCAAACCGAAACCGCAAACTCACTTCCGTTTCGTGCCGTTTGCTGTTTACAACGCGACGTCCACAATGATGATGATGTTGTTGTTGTTGTTGCTGTTGTTGCTGTTGTTGCTGTTGTTGCTGTTGTTGTTGTTGTTGTTGCTGTTGTTGCTGTTGTTGTTGTTACTATTTTCTTTTTTTTCACTGTCCGCCATTTTGCAAGCCCGAAAAAAAAAATACAAAAGCAAAGGCTAAGCAGTGAGCTGAGGCAGAGGCACAAGCAGAGGCAGAGGCAGAGGCAGAGGTATGTACTTTAATTAACATTACTCTGGCAGTTGTTGGTACAACAAGCAGCCGAGACAACGGTATCGGGTACTGCTGCAACACCAGTCCTTAATGAGCCCCAAGATGGCGACGGCAACGCAAAAGCTGTGAGAACCTGGAATGAGGCATATGGCAATTGAGTATGGAGAATGGGGGGGGGGAATGGGGAGGGGGGGAATGGGGTCGCTGACGATTTGGGGCTGAGCAGCAACTTGTGCTCAATGCCCAATGCCCTGCTGACGGCGATTATTGGCCAGCTGTGGTTTCTGGTTGCAGACAAGCTCGTTTCGATTAGTTTAGATGCGCAGTGTACAATACTTATATATACATACATACATACATACACACGTACATACATACATACATACATACATACATACATATGTATATACATTGTATCTACCTCTTCTACATGATCTTCCTTACGCTTGATCGCACGCCAAGCGGATATGGGATATGGCCAGCGAAAATCGAAGATATCCGGCCAGTCTCTGGCTGTGTGTGTATGTGTGTGTGTGTGTGTGTGTGTGTGTGTGTGTGTGTGCGAGTGTTTTGTGTGTGAAGATATGGTAATTTTGTTAATTGCTCAGCAAATTTACTCCGCTTCCCCTACTTTTCTGGCCCCTTCTGCCTCTTGCTCCTCTTCCCCAAGCCTTTCGAATCTTCCAACAAAGCAGATTCAGCTTTTACATTAGCTTTTGCAGGAGGACGCTAATTTAAATGTATATCACTGATTAATAAATTCCAACAATATTTTATGAAGCATTCCAGTTTTGTAAATGTTGTACACTGAGAGAAAAACGCTGTCGAAGGATAGAACTATTATAGTTTCCTCGCTCAAATGTCGAGCTAAAATGAGAAGCCAAATTTCATAAATCAATTGTAAAATTTTCTACAATTTTCAATTGAGTTACAAATCCGTCTTAGAGCAGAATAGTGGTAAATTATCAAAAACATTAATAAGCCTCTACTTCTTGGCCTCTCTCTCTCTCTCTCTCTCTCTCTCTCTCTCTCTCTCTCTCTCTGTCTCTCTCTCTCTTTTTCTACTCTTGCTATTTCATATTGTAACTAATCATTTAAGAATTTTAATATTTCATATTGCCAACAATGGTTTCCAATTATTACCACAAGTAATGAAAAGCAATTTGCATAAGAGTGAATTGAAGTACCGTTACTAGTTTCAATTAGAATATCAAATCTATTTAATTGAAGTTGAAAGTAGCTTTGCAAAGGTACGCACCTAAATGCATTAGTTATGCAATGTATTTTCTGTCCGAGAAAATGTACATTGCGTATACGCAACAAAGCCTGTAATTATAGTCAATGTAAGTGACATTAATGAAAGGCTATTATCTGTACGTTAACTTATGGCAGGCACTATCCCGACCCAAACCTACCATTGCCATTAGCTTTGGATTGTATTCGCTTTGGCAAATAACTCCACGTGCCTGACCGAGAGTATGCAAATTGTGCCCTAACCAGCAACATAAATACATACATGCATTCATATACATATATATATATATATATATATATATATATACATACATATACACATCACTTGCTTGCCCTTAGGGCCATTATACGCCCGGTTTGCTTTCATCCTGGCGGTCTCACTTCATTGCATCCTCGCTAAGTTGCGGTAGTTGTGTATTTTGTGATTACTACTCGAAGTGGTTGCCGCTTTTGCTATTGCTGTTGCAATGCAATTTGCGCCTTAATTGAAACATTAAAATGTGATAAGTGCCGGGTGAAAAGTTGCTTACCTGCAATTTGCCCCTACCCCCTCTGCCCGGCCCTCTCATTAAATGGTTAGGTAGGGCCCAAAGAAACGGGCATGATAACCAAAATTGGTCAGCGAATTGCCGTGGACAACAAAAAAAAAAAAAAAAAAAAAGATTGGAGCGCATCAGGTTGTTTTAAAAACTGTCCGCCTTCAATTATATGCACCTAATTTATTTATTTAAACGTATCCCTCTATTATACAGTCACGTAAACTATTATCAAATGATTACAGTTGCTCAGAATATCACATAATTATTAATCTAATCCCAGATCATGTCAAGAATTCATAATCATAAAAAAATCCTTAAGCTTCAATTCCTTTCTTTTGACCGCTCACAGTTTTTGTACTGAATATCGTGCCAGAAAGAAGGGGGAGAAGGAGCTCGAATATGAAATACCCTGTATTCAATACTTAACTGAAGACAGATAAAGTATTGCATACTGGGTATCTCCAATTCATACACATCGTTGAATTAATATAAATAAACAATCTCCTCAATAAATTCTGTATTCCTGATCCTGACAGGGTTTATTCCAGACTGTAAATGTCCATGTCTTCTAAATTATGACTTTTCTTGCTCTCAGTAATCGATTTGTATCGATAGTACGGAAATCTAAAATTATCGATATCAAATTATATAAATTTGATCTTCATATGGTATCCGAGAACTTTTATGCTAAATTCGATGTCTCTAGATGGGATCATTTGCACAACTTCATGATATGCCACACATTCACACAGTTTTTTCTACGGACTTGATGTGATTTTCTTTCAGTGTATTTATAGTACGTTTTACCTGGCGCCTCGTGTTCTTTACGTATTGCTTTTAATAAATTTGATTAATTAAACGGGATTTTTGGCGCTGCTCACCTTGTCATCTGGGGGTGCTCGAGTGTTGGAAGTTTTCTCAGTTTCTGGGTACGCTGACGTACATAATTAGTCAAAATATGCGAGCGACATTGTGTCAAACATTGGTGATGGGCGGACGAGTGGGTGGTTGGGGTGGTCTATGGGAGAATGCCGACGTCCCGCTGTTGTTATCGTTGCACGGTGGCATGCCTTGGAATTTTCTTTTGCTTTGCCAATTTGTTAACCCCTTCCCAAGCCGTGGAATTTGGGTGGTTTGGGTGGTTTGGGTGGTGCACACACACGTGAATCTCGCTCGCATATATGAAATTATTTTTCAATTATCCGTTCTGCCAGTAGCCCGTGTATGTTTGTGACAAGTGGGCGGCATTGGCTGGATTGGTGTGGGGCTGGTGAGTTGCTTGTTAATTGGCTTTTTGTCTATAGACGCATTTGGTAGTATGTTAATGGAAGTGATGCTCAAACCCATCTCGGAAACTCTTGCATTTTTTCTATTTGCTCTTTTATTCGCAGAAACGGATCTGATAGGCGCCGCCGAATGGACAGGCTCGACCAGTAGCGCTGCCTATCCAGTTGGCATGGGCGTTGGGGTTCCCTATCATCATGCACACTCCGGTCACAGTCACTCTCACTCGCATTCGCATGGACATCATCATCATGCGCACCACTTGCAACACCAGGTTGCGCTACCGCCACCACCTCCACCGCCAGCTGCCGCACCGGTGGCGGTGGGCAATGCGACAGCGATGAATCATTATGGCAGCACAATGGGTGGCTACGATACAACCACATTGGACGCTGGCAATTATCATTTGTCCACGGTGCTGCCCGAGATGCATGGCTTCTCCGCGGATCCGTATCAGACAGCAGGTAGCTATGGGGGCGCCGGCTGTAAATCGGACCTGGAATCGCTTAACGCCAGCTACGGTGCACCACCACCACCACCGACGGCATACAACAATGCGGCGACGGCCTGGTCGAATGGCTATAATAACTATCAGTATGGCAGCTGTTCGGCAACGGCCGCCCAATATGGTAGTGCTGGTGGACACGGTGGAGCACCACCGCCACCTCCGCCAGTGGTGCTGTATCCGCAGCTGTATTCGACTGTCAACCAGAATCAGATACATCTGCATCTGCACAGCAGTGAGAAGCTGGAACAGTACCTGTCCACAGATCAGCAATTGACCATCAGTTCCCTGGCCAACAGTCGTTCCAGCATTGAGATTGGATTGGGCGCTGGCACTGGTGGCATACCAATGGGGCAAGACCAGCAGCAGGAGCAGCAGCAGGCAGCGGTCGCCATTGCCGAGCAGGCGGCGGAGGGTGCCGCACACAACTATCACTTGCATCATCATCATCATCACCAACATCAACACGAAGCTCAGCGCCAACTTGAGGTACAACACCAACAACAACAGCAGCAACAACAACAGCAGCAACAGCAACAACAACATCAGAGTGATGTAAGCAGCGAGGCGGCGAGGGAGGAGGACGTGGGCGATATGACACAAGTGTGGCGCCCCTATTGACCCATAGAACTGAAACAAAACTGCAACTAGGCGGAGAATATCACCAACAACAACAAGATAAACACATATTTCTTGCCTCATCTAAATTAAATCACTAGTAAGAAACATTATTATTTTAATTTTAATTTTAATTTTTATTTTTTTTTATTTTTTTTCCATCATAATTGTAACTTATAATGCCTATAAGGAAGAGGACTGTAAATAATACCCATTGTGTGTAGCACATGTATGTATATGTATTGAAATTTTTGACATTAATCGCTTATCTTATATATATATATATAGTACACTGAATGTTAGAATAAGTATATGTATTTAACATATAAAAATAAATGTATCTCTATTTTTTTTTTTTTTTTTAATAGATCCTAAGTCTAGATTAGTACGCATTATTATATTAAGTGTGTCGCTATTTTTGTTATTTTGTTTGAATCCGAAGATCAAAAGCGTTATATGGAAGATGAATGAAGACTATTAATAAAGTTATTTATTTAAAAATATTTAATCGACTTACTTGGCAACATCATCGGACAAAAAAAAACAAAGCAAAAGTCTAGCACATTTTGTACATAAGTACATATGTACATACATATGTTAGTCGTATATGTAAATTACTTTAAAACAAAAAAAGAGCTATGCGATGTAAAATATTATGCAAAAAAGTTAACCACACGCGAATGAAATGCAAAGGGAACAGCAGGTAAAATACATCAAAAATGGTGGCAACAACAATAACAATAACAGCAACAACCAAATTTAATTATGCGCATATTTTAAAAATACCAACAACATTAACAATTGCAAAAATTATGAATTGGGAATGAAATTTGAAAAGTTTGTGTAATTAAATTATGATTCGAGGCATTGCAACAACATTAAACCACACAAAAGAAGAAGAATCCAGCTCTCCAAATCTCTCTCGCCTAGTTAGATTTGGACTACCTATCTGCAATTGTCTGGATGGCTGAGCTCCGACTCTGTGTCTAACTCTGACTCCGACTACGACTCCGACGTGTTTCTCGTGGATCTCGGATCGTGCAAAGCTTTTGCGGTTTTCCTGCCTGGCATAAATAAATTGAACACCCCGCCGCAGTTACACCTAACCCCCGAACCCCATCTTTGCTCAATGCTCTAAGGTGCCAACATTTCTCTGTTGTTTGCTTGACTTCAACAGCATCAACAACAACAACAACAGCAACAACAACAACAACAGCTGAACTGCAGTCAATTGTTAAATTGCAAAACTATGCAATGCACCACCCCACCTCCCACCCGTCCCCCCGTCCCCAGCCCTTTTGCAGTATCGAATTGAGAAACTGTGGTAACTCTAGCCAGTGCGAGAAGCCAAATCTAGTCAGTCTTGCCGCCTGCCAGCTGCCAATACGACTACAGTCGAACATGCCTATAGTGAAAATAACTATATTATATATAAATTACAAATATACAGTTATTCATTCTAAGTAGATCAAGTACAGGTATACCTCTATTTATGTACATTTATATATAAATATTATCAAAATTAAACAAGACTTCTAAATGCATATGAAAAACATGATGTTCACCCCCATTTTTGAATATATATACATATATAACAATATAACGAAAGAGCTGTGTACAGGAATATCTCTATTTATGTTCCCTCTCTTAACTCGTCCGTAAAAAAAAACCAGACTCAAAATGAATGAACGAAATCGTATATCTGAGTTATTAGTCTACTTGACAGGAGTTCACAATATGCACGAGCTTCATTGTGTACGGGTTAATTATAGAGATGTTCGATTGTACGATGTTTCAAGTAAGCCGAGCGTTAAAGACGCCGACGCTCGACGCCGACGCTCGACGCTTGACGCTTGACGATCGGTGATCCACAATCGAAGCATGCGCCCCCAAAACCGACAGAACAGTTGATGGCAACAAGAAGCCCGACGACACACACACACAGGGCAGCTCCAAGTGTCGCGTCTGTGCTCCATCTTCGAGAGGAGACTATTTATTGCAGAACGTGTACCGTAACTCATCTGGGCTGATCTTAATTTTCATCGCTCACATGTACATTCAATCAGCTTGCGGTGGCAACACCAACAACAACAACAATAGCAGCAGCAGCAGCAGCACCAGCAACATAGAACTTTGTCAGCAGTTTATGATGAGCGACTTGAATTACCAAAGCACAGAGTTGCGTGGTCTAGTGCTCAGTTCAGCACTAGGTTATTGTTTTTGCTGGGCTAATTAACTTTAGCCCGGACTACATGCAACGTCAGTCAGTCAGTCACTCTATCAGTCAGTCAGTCAGTCAGCCAGTCAGTCAGTCAGTCAGTCAGTTAGTTAGTCAGTCAGCCGGTGAGCGTAGCTTGTGCGGTCCCATTGCCAGCTACTGTATTGTTCACGTGTATGTAAGTATGTATGTGTGTGCCCCCCAGCCGGGTGGTCCTGTCAGCACATTGAACACAAATCGCAACTAGATCATCTATCCTTAGGGTAAAATATATACAAGACTGCAGCAGGCACAAATGACAGACAATCCCCATTCACATTATTAGTTTCAGGTTATGGGAGCAGTTTGTGTGTGTATAAATGCTTAAATATCCTGAATTGAACAGGACACAAAGCAAATCGTAATTAGTACTAAATATCTCTTTTGTCTCCATTGTCTCCCAGTTTGATTTAGCTCATAAATTGACACACATATTGTACGCTGCAATTGTTTACTCAGGTATTGAAATATGCAAAACATAATTTGCATTCAGATGAATTTAAGTCAGTCACAAGATGAATTCGAATTAATGAAAATACTATTCAAATAAAATACTAATATTTTTAGTTCATTCAATGAAAACTATAAGCATATATATTTATTATTGATTAATATATTTTTATATTTATTATTGCTTAAGCATACTTGTAGCCTCTGTCAAATAGTAAGAATAAGTCCTTAAAACTTCAATAAAATAAACCTTAGTAAAATTTAATAAAACTTGTTCAGCACATCTTTCGATATTTAAGGGTGTATATATATATATATATATATAAGACTTAGTTGCTGTACACCTTGTGCATACATACAGTATGTATATGTGTGTGTGTGTGTGTGTGTGTGTGTGTGAGCATGTATGTAAAGTCGCTTAACCGAGCAAACCGAGCAAAAAATAATGAGACATAAAAACAAGTGCGCCATCTCGCTCTGGTGTACGGTGAGTGTGGTAACTGCAGCACACAATCTGTGAGTGAAACTGGAACTGGAACTGGACGCTACTAAATGCTTCCACAATCAACTAAATAAGCCGAAACAACGAAATTCATATGAAGTTCGTACGGTGTGCGTGCTGTGTGCGCACATTTAACAAATGAACCTAAAAGCGAATATAAATTGCGGCTGGCTGGCTGGTGGCCAAACAAAGGCAACGCAACACAAACAACTAAACAAATAAACGGCTGGCTCCACCCACAATTATGTGGACAAAAAGCACAACAAGCAAACATCTTTCAACACCCACAGAAAAATACATCGACAGCAACGTGTCGCCACCCACCAAAGAGAATGTTCAAATCACACAATTAAATTAAGCTTGCGCTGAATAAAAGAGAGCCAGTTGAAAGAGATACGTGAAAAGAGAGGATGTCCGCTTGTCTGTGTGTGTGTGTGTGTGTATGTGCGTGGCAGTCTGGTGATGATATAATAAACCTTATCAGTTAAGTAAAATGACTTTCAGTCTAGGATAGTAGATCCCATGAAGAAAGTCAAAGTCAGCGCAGTCTGAACCTGAAGATGAAAACAGAAATGAGCCATCAAAGAGCTATCGAAATAGTTATAGCTATAGTTGAGGGTGATCAATATATATATAGAAATACATCAGTTATTCTGATTACCTTTTTAAATTCGCTTGTATTTGTATTTGCATATATATATTATACAATCAAATTACCCAACAAGACGAGTTACTATAGAAAATAGTGAACGCGATAAAGTGCAAAAAAAAACCCTTTCCTAATGATATAGAAAATAACGTGTTTCTAGATGAGTTCATGTCAATATTAACTGATTATTTGTGGGGCATATCCCAAGATACATACTTATTTAGTATTCGCATTTGAATGCATATTTCAAACGCAATCAGAATTTCCCAAATTTAAAGAGTTCGCTGCTGATGATCAGTAGTAGTAACAAAACACCAACCTACGTGAGTGGCAGAAGTAGAGTCGCTCTCTCGCTCTCTCTCTCTCTCTCTCTCTCTCTCTCTCTCTATCTACCTCTCTCTCTGTCTCTTTCTGTCATGGCTTTACGCTCTGACTGCAGTGCGCTGTTGGGTTGTGAGCGCGAATTCAGCAGTTTGCTCTCTGGCAACAGCAACAGCAGTTACCAAGAAACGGGGAATGATTCACATCGGATCGCTGCTGGGTTTTCAGGCAGTTAGTTGGACCACAGCAGTGGCCCTGGCCTAACACTTTGGGGCTGCAATGTATTGACTGCTCTGCTCTGCACGAAAAAAAAAATAATAAAAAAATAAATAAAAATAAAATAAAATAAAGCAGAGCAAATGCGCAACTTGGTGATATTGCTGATAAACATTGTATGAGTAGTATTACAAGAGCGCACATATAATAAAATGAATTTTTTTTTTTTAATTTTTTGCCGTTTCTCACATAGTATTATTATTAGCCGTGTGAGATGCTGGAAACTTTTGCCATGCGGGTTTCTTAGTATGACGACGACGACTCGGCTTCTTATCACTGCTGACGTAGGCTACTACTTAAACTCATACTCATCGCGTACATCATATGGATGTACATATATAAATTGAGCAAGACAACGATCAATATACGATGCGTATGAGTAATGTCAACTGCTCTGTGACTAATCAGGCAAATTAGTCAGTTACTACGTATCGAAAGCAAAGCTTAAAAGCGACTAACATAACAACATCGATTGGAGCTTTGATTTGTTATTTTCTTAACATTTTTAATGTTTCTTTTTTTTCTGTATCCGTTTTTGTATTTTTTTTTTTTTTTTGTATTTTTGGTTTCGCAATTTAGCTGTCAGTGGTGAGACGGCACGCACACGCACAAGTAGAGGAAACATTTGATGATGGCCACTGACAAATCACCGCAGGATTTGAGACTAGCAAAAAGTGCACACACCTGGCATTTGGTGCATCCATCGGCTGCCCCGGTTCGATTTTGTATGTAAATTTTGCTTATTGCCTAATTTACCTTTGCTCACAAAAAATAATAACAAAACAAAAAAAAAAAACAAAATAAAAACAAAATCAAAAACAAAAACGAAACAAACTGCCAAACGAGAAAATATATCAAATTAGCCGACAACCAAACTCAATGTGGTGGACGGCGGGGGTACTGGGCACGGCATGTCAGGACGCGGCTAATGTGTTGGCATGTGTCAGACACGCATCAAATGCAGACAACAGGCGGCAAAAATCAGGCAACAACAACAGACCAGCCACCAGCCACCAGCCACCAGCCACCAGTCACTAGCCACCAAACCAACAAAAGCGATGGGGATAGATATAGAGACGGGGAGGGAGAGTGAGAGGTAGAGGCAAATATATGGAGAATGGCGTGTGCCATTGAATTAAGTAGAACCACTAAGCAGACAAAACATAGAGGCGTCAAATCGACTAAAACCCGCATCATGTTTTTTTAGTGCCCTACTCCGCTTCGGGCCGACCCGAAGGCAACGTTTTGCTTCGTCTGCTTAGTGATAGAACTCTAGCTTAGGGATGTGTGCACAAGCGAGCATTCTGATCAAAATAATGAAATCAAATGCCAGTTGATTTGATCACATATTATCATATTAGGCAACAACAAAAAAACACACAGCTATCTTTGGCACGCTGAATATTACATACCCTTGTTGGCCGTACTCCATCTGCTGCTGATATATAAATATAAAAATATATATATAAATAGTAATAATAATAATAAAATAATAATAATATATAAATACATATTATAATCTTTTTATACGTATTGGAACTGTTCGACTGGTTGTGTACATTTGTGTACTTATATCGTATCAGAAAGTGTGGCATGTACATATATCTATCTCGATCACACAACTAAGAAACTCTCTATATTGTATAGTGTCCCGATCCGACTGACTCCGCAGTGCCTTTGGCAAAAATTCGAATTTTTAAGAGATTGCTTGAAAAAATGAGTGACGGAAAAAATGAGTATACAAAATGAGAGCTCGGCTAATAATGCTGTTCAAGAACATATAACTGATGGGTTCGCAGACGTCTGCTTCAATTCGTTACAAACTTAATCCCAAAATTTAAATACCCTCTTCAGGGGCATACAAAAAAAAAAACCCCCCGCCCATTGAATCGTGAACTGTATTTTTAATAACAGATCACATGTCTTGTTTCCATTTCAATCTTAAACGGAATTTAATTACTTCATTTATTTATTTTCAAATAGGTATAACAGCAACACTTTCAGTTCAAATATGTTGACATTTGGATGCATATGCAAGGGATGCGGGTGGTGGGCAATTGTTTAACCTTTGGATCCTAAAGCTATTTGTTTTACTTATAAAAAGCGGCAGCATTTGTTTAAAAACTCAATTGCCAATTAAATAAATAAATAAATAGTTCCATATATATATATATATATTTGATGAAGCATTCATCTCTGGGTCCTGTAATTAAATATGAGGTGCGCCTGCTTGTCGAGAACCGCATGCAAATGGGGACCATGAAGGTCACGGCTGCCAACATTTGGGATGAGGCTGATGGTGGTTAGCTGGGTGAAAGTGCATCCACTGGCTCTTTATACAGACGTGTCTGTGCAACGCTCCCCGCAACGCTTTACCGCGTCCGGGTTGGGTGTCGGGTGGCGCCTTTAATGCAACCTGGCAGCTTGATTAGCGGTTGCAGTTTATTGCCTCTTCAAAAGGTCGTCGCGTTTGCTGATTAGTGTTGTGCCTGTTGTTGTTGTTGCTGTTATTGTTGTTATTGTTGTTTTTGTTGTTTTTGTTGTTTGCGGTTGTTGTTGTTGCTGTTGTTGTTGTTGTTGTTACGCCCACATCATTACAGTTATTTTATTAGCCTTTTGATTATTTTAGCACCAGTTTCGTTTGTGATATATTTGTTGTTGGCGCCACCGCAGGCGCTTTACTACTGTATTATTGTTTTTGTTGCTAACCGCTTATTAAGTAAATATTATTTACAGTATAACAAATAACTAAAAATAAAATAGAAATTTGAGATTTGAACTTGTTGTTACCGTTCTATTTCTCACTCAAATTGAAAATTATACTTCGTTCATATCATTAATTTTTTAGCCATTTTTTATTTATCTATTAGATTCCATCTACGATTTCAACTGATAACGATAATTGTTAAAAAAAAAAAAAAAACCCAATAGATGGGAGAAATTCTGGATGCATATGAAATTGCTGTTCGAGTTCGAATCGACGTGTGCAGTATCGGTAGACGTAGCTTTAAGATCTGGTGCACGTTTCCCATGGACATGGGCAAAACCCGGCTGTACACACTTTTGCAAAGCTTACACATGCATTCATTTATGGATTTGGCATAATTAAACAATAACAAGGCAAGAAACCCCACATTCAGAACCATGACAACGACACATAGATGCTCTCATCTGCGCCACGAATTGGGCTTTGTTGTTCATTCATTTTGGAGACCGATATTTAATAGTGGACATTTATGATAATGCATTTGTAATTATTGCTTCATTTCATTACTAACTATATAGAGTTAAGATAGGTTACCTCTTCGTTTACAGTGGTCCTATCACTAGACCGATGAGAATTTCAAGTCTGTTCTGCTTCTTGTCTGATTAGATCTGTCTAAAAGTCATTTGGCTTATTTTCTATACAAATGTATTCTAATAAATATTAATAAATAAATGAAGTACAAAAACAGGCTCTACCTAGATTCAAACTTACGTTGGGAGCAGGGTAAAGAAATCCTATACGCATACTTAAAGAGTCTAATTATCATGCCACTAAACAAGTTAGCCAAGTAAGCTTAAATACCCAAATGTGTGACTCTCAGACAATAATGACAGTGGGCAACCACAATAGAGAATGGCTAGTGGATAGTGGATAGTGAGCTGTGGACAGCGGGCAGTGGGAGCACAACAGCTGTGATTCACCAACAGCACGCTGCAAAGTGACGCGCTGACAATTGACGATGATGCCAATTTCGACGTAATCACACCTACCCCCTCCCCTAGCCCCTACACAAGCGGATCGACGTGCGTATATGTATCTCACGATCGTCTGTAAATATATATATATGTATATATATATATACGCCGCTGGCCGCACGTAAACCAAACCAAAGAGCCGCCCTGAACCTGAACCGGGTATTCATCCATTAGTATGCGTATGGCGATGGAAATTGGCCGGGAACTCCAAAAAAACAAAAAAAAAAGTTGAGCGCTTTGATTTTTATGCCGCATTAAACATTGTTGCTGTTGACGGAAATTGTAGCCGCAGACAGGGCAGAAGAAGATGCAACAGCAGCAACAATTAACGCAGGATATTAAGTGCAACCACAGGGCGACCCACGCATTTTAAACAATCCGAAAAACCAATCTCAATAGACACAAATATTTGTCTGGATGAATAAATCAAAGCATCAGCATTCGACTAACCGGTTTAAAGTTTCCGCACTGCCTGCTGAATTATGAAGGGGGTTTTCGGACTTGTTCGCACTTGTTGCAACTTGTTGGCGGGGACGGGAACAGGTAACCGAAAGGGGCAAATGTTTGCACAAGATTGCGCCAACTTTGGCCCCGGCCTCATCGTTAGAATCATCATCGTAATCGATGACGAGCTCACAGTCATAGTTTTACTATTAGCTAATGGTTTCTATATTGTATATAACAGACGCCTTCAACCCCAAAAATGTATATTGTATAAACATATATATACTTGATCGGCATATGCAATCAACTCGATCTAGTCCTCGATCTGGCCGTCCATCTGACTGACCAAATGAACACGCAGATCTCTGAGACTATTGCGGATTTGGAAAATAAGCTTAGCTTTGACACGGCTATGGCTATATTATATCTTAACACAATCTTAACTGACAAAAACTTATCTTTGCCTATAGTTCTAATGGCAGCGATATGCTTTCAGATCCGTTTTTCAACAAAATAGCTTTACTGGATTGCAGACAGACAGACGGACATGGCTATATCGACTCAGCTATCGATGCTGCTCAACAACATATATACTGAATATATACATATATATATATATATATATGCTTATCGGAGACAGCTCCATTATTGCCTTACACACTTGACGCCCTCAGCCAGCGATGCTTACAACTTAGGACTCGATTTCAGGGTATCTCACAGTCGAACTCTCTCGACTAGAGTATTCCTGCACTTGATTTGTGCTCTCATCGCTCGTGAAGGCGTGTGAATTCGCCGAACTGCCCGGTGACACCCAAAGAACTCAAACCGAGCGCCGAGCAGTGACCACCTCGAGTAAAAAAAAAGAGAGAGCGAGACAGAGTGAGAGAGGGGGAGAGAGAGAGGGAGAGAGAGGGAGACAGGGAAAGAGGTACACTACTCGGACGAACTGACCAGAGGCATTTTTCAAAATTGAAATGCATGTGGAGAAACCGCAAGGTTCTTAACTACCTCTATTTATTGGCGTACATAATATATGCGTTTTGTAGTCGCACTGTTGGCCCCCAAAAGAGGACACTTTGGCATTGCAGTCGATGCAAATGCCAAAGCTCACCGGATGTTCGTACAGTGCCTGCACCCATCATCATCATCATCATCATCGTCATCATCGTCATCATCACTTGGCAGACTAACCCAAAAGCAGACGCATGCGAGAAACCTACAATTTGATTATCGCAATGAGAATTGCTACACTTGGATAAGGCAACAGCCACCGGGGTGATGGCCCTTGGCCACCCCGCTAGAGGGTCCAAGCATTGCGGTTCCTCAATCGACACACACACACTAAAGAACATCTCTAAATGTATGTGTGTGTGGGTGTGTGTGTGTGGGTGTGTGTGTGTGTTGCTGTGTATATGCAAGAAATTAGTAGAACAGAGAAGACAGCACAGAATAAAAGTCTCACTTCGTAGCTGACTTGTTGTGTGGATTAGGCAACGACTACGGCAATAGTACACGGAGCAAATACACAAAATTGCTAAGATAAATAATTGTTTAATCTTTAAACAATAAATCGAGGATTTAAGCCTTACCGCAAGTGGTAAGCAGGAGACAGCAAACCTAATTAAAGGATGCTAATTTTGTATTAAATGTTCTGAGCCTCTGAGAATATATTTATGAATATTTCTTAACTTAAATTTTTATTTTAAATTCTGCTTGACTTTTCAGTCAGAGTCGAGAATATATTGCTGATTTGGGCTTGATTATTTTTCTCAGTGTGTACTGTACTCAGTGTGTTGGCAACAACTGCAAATTAACAATACGCCGCACATGGCCCACGATCCCATCGGATTTGCTAACCCCACGGAACGCGTTGCATTTGTCAACATGTGTAGCTGTCTGTTTTAATGGTCAATTTCTCACTCTAAATGGCTGGATGGCCTGGCCTGGCCTTGGTCGGAATCGGTAACAGGCCTCAGGCATCACTCACACCCCATTTTCCACAATTTCCCCCTTTTCCGCATTTGTTGCCTTTGACTGGTGCCGCTTTGCATCCTTGGCCTTATTACGGGTATAGCAACTTAAGCCTTTTTTTTGCATTTATAACTAATTTTATTTACTAAAATTTGGCATTTGAGCTACAAAATGAAATGCATATTTATTTTGCAGCTAATTTGATTCTAGCACAAAGATATCAAAGATTTGAGGGGCGCTTTCCATTTACTTAAATCGAATTTAAAACTGAGTGTTTAATACTTCATTTCAATCATTTCAAGTGTATTCGTCAGTCGGTGCAAATTCTTAGTTCAAAATTTATATATATAAATATTTGTTTTTTTTTTTTTTGTTTTTTGGGTACCGTTTACGCATATGGTTGGGCAAGAAAATGTGAACGGAACGCATTTTGCGGCTAATGCCTACGACTGCGTGTATCTTTCTCTGTCTCCAGCTCCGTCTGCGTCTCCGTCTCCAGCTCAGTGTCTGGATGCGCCTGTATCCAGAGTGAAGGCCCCCTTTCCGGATTTTAGTGCGTGTGCTCTAACGAGGAATCGGAATCGGAATCGGGTACGATAGTAACATTTGGTGACTTTTGGCCGGAAGTTCGACTGACCGCCTGCAACTGAAGCCAGAGTTGCCAGAGTTGAAAGAGTTGGAGTTGGAGATGGAGATGGAGCTGGAAGCAAAGCTGGTGTCCGAATGTAACTCTGATTCGAGCCAGCTTCTTCTAATGGTAGCAAATCATTTACAGATGTCGCAACATTTTGCATAAAAATGTCACAGACACCGTTTTGGCATGCAGCCGTAGCTGCCACAGACAGAGAGAGAGAGAGGAGGAGAGAGAGAGAGAGGAGGAGAGAGAGGAGGAGAGAGAGATGGAGAAGGAGATGGAGATTGGTATACCCGTTCCATAATGGCGGCGACTTAAACGCCTCTTTCAGCCAGGAAATGCATTTTCATTTAGCAGCGGAAGTAACTGCAAATCAGCTTTTAGTTTTGGTTCGCTTTCTCCTAACCAACCAATGCGTAACTGGCATTGCATCTATTGCATCGAGTATGTCTACCTACACACACACACACACACACACACACACACTGCACATAAATATACACCAACCCAAAAAACGTGCGTTCAATTTGCGCATTTTGTCGGACGGGGATGGCCCCGACAGCCTCCACATGTTTTACCTGTTGCCACAAGGAAGCGCACCTCAGATGTCTGGCAACAAACGGCATTAGTTGGCTTGCACCAATGGTCCATTGGTTGCTGCCCCATTATGCCTGCACAAATTTGTTTTTTATCAAATTACGCTGAAGCTTTAATTAGTTGGCCAGCCCAGCTGCAAATGCGGTCTTATTGGCATTGACAGATGTGTTAAGACCGCATAAGACGCATTTACTGAAAACTCTATATCAACTATATATGTATATATCTATCGGCTTGATTCACTAGAATATTTTGTAATCGCATAACAAATTATTTTGAATTTATTTATACTACATGCATGTTTGTGTGTGTGTGTGTGTGTGTGTGTGTTTAACCCCACTCTTGCCCCCTTTGGGTCAACCCTTCTACGCATATGCGTTCCGTCACCGGTCTGGCGGTGCATTGAACTCATGCAATGGCTGCAGTTTGTCGGAAACGCTTTATTATTCATTTATATTAACAACTAATTGATCAGTGGCAATAGCACCTCACATTTGTGCACATATGCAAAAATATGTACACATTTCCCACACACATTTATCCGTCAGTTAATAAACTCTTATTCATTAACATATTCCACCAAGAGATGTGTTTGCCAATTTGAAGGCAGTGTTAATCTTGGCAATCTTGGCTCTGATGTTGAAGAACATATTTTTCTGACAGGATATAAAAGAAAAACAATGCTCAAATATATTAAATACTATATATATTAAATACTATACTATATATGATATTATATTAAGCAGTATATATATACCCAATCGAGCCGTACAGTGAAAATGTCGACTTAGTTAATAAGCGTAACCAATTGTTGCCAAAATTGACTCTAAGAGTATTTGGAGTCGGTTGCAGAAAGTATATACTTGGGGAAGTTGGACTTTATTACACAGTTTATCCAAAGTAGATGGTGAGGGTTATTTTAAATAAAAACACTGACATAAATAAGACTAGGCCAATGTTCTGGTATTGTTCTGCTAAATGAGAGCAATGGCAATGAAACTAGAATGTTTTTAATAGTTTGGCTCAGGGTATATTGTAGTCGAGTTCACTGGACAACAGAATTCTTAACTGTTGTTTTTTTAATATGTAATAAAAGAAAATTTTCTTTCTTGCCTCAAACTCAAAGCATCCGGGTTTTTTAAGTAAATTTTTTTAATTTCTAATGCAGTTGCTGCGCTCTTGTTGATTGGACTCTTGTTGATTATGCAACAGCCTTGCCCCTACCCTTAACCTTCAAACTCGTCAACACACACGACCACCCCACACAACTGCCCAAGCTCATCCAAGTAAGGCATGCAAAATAAAGTGCTGCCCGCCGCGTGTCTGCCATCAGTGGATACGATTTACAAATGGCCATAACGAGTAAATATGTCAAGTGCAGGTGACCCGAAAATCAACAACACAGCAACAACAACAACAACAACAACAGCAAAACAAACAACAAAACAACTACCAGTTTGCAAGACAAGAATGCCGGACTTGCAGATACCCTAAGTCTGTACTTCCACAAAAAATAAGACATATATATCTTTTAAGAATGTAAATTTAATTCAAGTGCAAAACAATTGATATATATATATAAATATATATATAGAAATTCAGATTTCCTCCCCTTACTTTTAATGTTTATTCAAATTTAATCATCAAGTGCTTGATTTCAGATTGTTGCTATTCATTTTAAGCCTTAAATTGTTAACTGAAGATTTTACATTGCAATTCGAAAAAGTCTTGAGATAAATTTATGTTCGGAATTGCTAACTAAGGTTTTTGTTTGGGATCGAAAACGCCTTCTATCCAAAGACACATGTTACATCATTTTCGACCATGTCATTAGACCATTTTTAATTGGTTCAGGGTATAAAAAAAATCGAACGACAACCAGCAAAAACAGACATCAGCTGAGAGTAGATGGAGCAAAGCGGGGTAAAAGAGGGCTGGAACGGGTGGAGCACCCACAGCAGCCGTTCGTCCTTTTGGTGCATGTGTTTCCGGTTGCACTCAGTGGCAAACGGTTTCCAGTGTAAATTGGTCAACTAAATAATGCAGCATCAGTTGCACCAGTAGTCAAGCTGTCAGTTTGCCACAGCTACCCCTCCGTCCACCCCCGTCCTCCTCCAGCTTCGCCTCCTCCTTCTCCTCCCAGCGAATGTCCACACAACAGAAAAAATGCAACAGCTGAGGCAAATTTGTATTCCATAAAATGTTAAAGTATCGAAATACATACATATTTGTACATACATATATATTTCTGGTCATTGGAGCCTTTTGGGACTCAACACATTTAAATGCATTTACGCTGTTTTTAAATATCTAATTTTTATAATCTGATTTGAGCAAAATGACCAAAAATCGTAAAAAGCCTCAGATTATCAATAATCAACGTTCTCCCATTCTATTTTTTAATTTGTATGTGTTTTTACTCTTCAAACTTGATCTCTTAAAACTATGTATCATCTTTGACGCATTTGTTTACATATTCCGATCGATAAAAGCATCTTGTCGCTTTCAATGGAAACGCTTAATCACGTTGACGAGATACATATGTATGTATATAAATAAATATAAATTCTTTGTAAAAGCGTTTAAGTCGAAAAGTTGACAGATTTGTCGCAAATTACACTTAATTGCACATCTTCTCAAAAGACTTTCGTATCACATAATAAGTTAACTAAATCAATGAATATTTGCTGAACTTTAGTTGGATTTTTATGCTTTAGTATTTATTGTTTTTTGTCCGGCAAAGTATTGGCATCTAAAATTCGACATAATTAGAAATAATTGCAGTGCAAATTGTCATTTAATATACTTCAAACATAGACAAAAACAAAAACAGAAAATGTTCAATTTGTGTTTCCAAATTCGTCTGCAAATCGAAACTCAAAAAGCTCGTCTCTAATTAAGATGGGTGGGTTTGCACTGACTGGCTGCTGGCTGGTGGCTGCTGGCTACTGGCTGCTGGCTGCTGGCTGCATGGAAGCCGGCCAGAAACATATGTTCGTGGTCTTTATTTGGTGGTCAGCCGTGTGCGATGTCCTTTTTAACCGCTGGCTGTTTGTCACTTGCAACCGCGACGGCCATTTCCGCTCCACAGTCGCCATTTTAACTGCCACAGTTGTAAAATCTCTGTCAATTGATAGGCCATGCCCCAATGATAATGATGATCATGATGATGATGGAGTCTGGCCTGCTCTGGCCTGCTCTGGCCTGTTCTGTTGGCCAGTGGCCACAATTTAGCGCGCTGCGACTACCGAAAAGTTCATTGCAGATTGCCTCCGTCTGATGAATGCACAAATAATGGGCTGCATAATGCAAAAAGGAAATAAATTATTCTGCTAGCATTGCTGGAGCAGGTCAGGTCTGCCCATCTATGTACGTATGTATGTGTGTATGTCTGTGTGTTTGTATGTCTCTCTGTTTGCCCGTTTGTATGTATGTATGTGCCTCAGCTTGAGCACAGAGCCCCATAGTCAGAGCCTGCCACTGTGCAACAGACAGTCAGACAGAAGCAAATAGCGTAATAACAACAATCAGCAGCATTTTTCCCCTTCTGCTGCTGCTGCTGCTGCTCCTGCTGCTGCTGCTTCTGCGGAACGATCAACATGAATAATCATCATTCTGCTTACAGCAGTGAGCAAAGTTTCAAAAACATAAGTATTATATAGATTCATATGGCTATGTGGTTTGGCAAATAGGCTGGCAACAAATAAAAAATACAGCTCATATTTTGTATGAGCATCAAGCAATTTAAGCTCTCAAATGGACCAATAATTTTGCATTTTTAAATGCAAAAAAAAACACTCTTTTTGAAAATCAGTCATCAGGTGATCAAGTTATGGCTGTGGAAAGCATTTTCAAGCATTGCTGGGAGACAAGGACCTATCTATCGACCAATAGTTGCCGTGCCAGCTTTATGATACAGTGATCCATAAATCCATATACATATGTACTGCCCGCAGCATCAAGAGGAATATATTCCACATCTCATCAAGATAGACATAAAATTCCTTCTTGCTGCTGATCAAGAATATATACATGCTTACTGTGCATCAGCTTCGCTCCGTTCCAGTCACAAGTTTCAATGGGGCAAATGTTTCTTTGGACTATGGACAATTTGCAAAAATCATGGAATTGTGTTCGCTAGTGTTATTATCATGATCATTGTGAAGATGGGCTAATTTTGTTTGATTTTGTTTCTGATCGAATTAGGGTAAAATTGAGCGTTCGGCAAAGTTTAGGAGCCAGCGGGTCGCGTAAGTCGCGACCAGGCAGCCAAGGAGGTGGCTCCCGGGCCGAGGACGTGTGCTGATTGTCAAAGTCGAAGTTCAGTTTCGCAGCTCGCAGGCCGCGTGCGCGGCATTAAGAGGCGTACAGTATTGTGTGGCAATATACATATACATATAAACACACATATATATATATATATATATAAACATATATATGTATATATATCAAAAAAACTGATGATTTGCATGGGTTTCGACTCTGTTTCAGTCAAAGGTTCATCATCAGCGTCGCCGCCAACGCGGCTTGGCGCGTAATTGGCCAAGTTATTTTGCGCTTTCTGCCTGCCTCCTTTGGCAAATTGATTTTGCTTCGTGCCTCATCAGCAGCGACAATTGCCCTGGCCCTTTCGCGAGCTCATCAGGTTGATCATGTTGATCATATTGCTGCTGCTGCTGCTGCTGCTGATCCGGCTGGTGCTGCACACGTACTCGTTGCCCCGTTCTTTCTGCTGCTGCTTCTGGTGCTGTTGCTGCTACTGATGTTTTTTGCGGTTTCACACTTTGGTTAAGGTTCCATGCCCTTCGCACTCAAGTGGCTTTGTCGCGGTCAGCCAAATGAATGGGTCAAACCAGCAGCGCCTGGCAATATGTTTAAGAACAGCTCATACAACAGATATGTTTTAATTTTATTGATTTGCAACACAAGAGATACAAAAAAAAAAGATGAAAAATGAAAATGAAAGAGAAGTTTGATTCCACTATTTCGAATGAATGTTCAAATCGTGTTGATTGGCTTACTAGACTATCTTTTTAATCATCTACTTAATATACTTGTCCATGAACTTTTTGTGGAAATCCGAGCGCAGCGCATCGTTCACAAAGTGCGTCTTCTTTTCGGGCGCGGAGCGGGCACAGTTCTTGAACACAACATCATCATCCCAGCGTCGTTTGATTTTCAAATCGCCGCCGAGACCAGAGGCGCGGCCAGCAGCCGATGCGGCCGTACCCGGCTCATAGTTGATTAGCGGATTGCCTGACAGAATGTTCTCCATTCGTATGCGTTCGTCCTCCTGCTTCTTCTCGGCCTCACGACGGGCCGTCTCCTGCAGGCGTTCCTGTTTGATCTTATGCAATTCAGCCAGCAGAGCGGCATCATCATCATCTGAATCACTGTCCGAACCGGAGCTGTCGTTATCTAGCGGCTCATCCGCATCGAGATTGGCTGCTGCCTGCTGTTGCTGCTGCTGCAGCAGCTGCTGCTGCGACAGACTTTCGAATTTGGCGCGCTTGTTACTGCTGCTCGCACTGCTGTTTGCCTCGATCGCCTTGCGCACAATCGAAGGCAGCGCCTTGCCAGAGCTGACGCCAGAACGTGCGTCACGTTCGCGTTCCTCGAGCTCCTTGCGGAAGTCGCGATTGCGGATCTCATCGCTAGTTCCTTGGCCAGATTCCCTACAGCAACACACACGATCATCATCAATTGTAAAATTATATGTATATATATATTTATAAATGTACATACCTGTATTTCAATTTGGTGTGTCCAGGCAGATCGCGACTTGAGTATTGTTTGCTAAGGGCACTCAAGTCTTTTTCGCCACGGCCGGAGCCACCGCGTGCAGGATCAAATGTGGGGCGCGCTGCTGTTGTCATTTTGAGGTTTTAGTCGGTTAATAAATTTCTATTTATGCAGCTTTAATGCTTGAGGCAACTCGATGTAAACGTTTTGTTTTATATTTACAAAAAAAAATATTGTAGCTTGTTCTTGCTGCGTATCAGCTGCTTCCATGCATTCCAGGTATGAGTTTCGATATAAATTTAATATCGATACTCTTCACATTTGTCAATTGAAAAAAGTATGTTATTGATAATGAAATTCTCCGTATATATATAAAGGCTCTGTAAAACCGCTGGCAACATTTTTCACAGCGGAATTGTGACATTAGATTGTTTTAGTCGTAAAGGCTTTCCGCAGACAAACGAAATATATTCCAATTTCGTGAACGAAATTTTCTTTCGATCTGCAAACATTCCTCGACAATGAAAAATAATTGAATTTAAAATATCGATAACAAATAACCCATGCCTGCTCCTCCATGACGTGACGACGTTGCCAGATACAGTTTTACACACCACGAGAAATTTGTTCAAATTGACAAACAAAAGAACAAATATGCCACTGGGGGCGCAGCGGTACAAATATTATAAAGCGCAGCTTAGCGAACTGTTGCACAGCACCATAATGCACATACGCAACTATTATGACACACTGAACACCACAGCACCACATCTAATCGCGCAGGCGAACCGCCTTTGGGAGCTGAGCCAACGACAACGTTTAGTCGCTGGGTAAAACAAATAATAAAATAATGATCATTCCGATACCTACTACAAATATTTATATGTAATTGCCACAGCGTTAACCAAGCTGCAGAAGCAAGACTGCTGATATCTTCCCAAGCCGCACATCGATTCATCCACAAGTTTATGTTAGTGAATTGGCCCCAACCCACCGCTGTTAACGTTAAATAGCTAAAAATGCATTCGTATTGTTTTTCTTTTCTTTCTTTCGTCTTTGCAGCAATCGGCAAAATGGGAAATTAGCTGAAATTGCCAAACAAGTGGCCGAGTTTGAGAGGGAAAGTAACGCTCTGACCGAGGAACTGGGCGAGGTGCCAAAGTCGCAGCTTTGTCCGCTGGCCGACTGGTGTGCCTGGCTGTCGCGGGCATTAAGTGTGCTCCAGACCCAGGCAAAGTATTTGGAGCTGCATTCGCGTTCGCTGCTGCCCAAACTGGTGCAGGCCTCCACAGTCAAGCAGTTCAAGGAGGATCTGCAGTTGGCTCAACACTACGAGGCAAGCTTTCACATGGGATTAGCGACTGCAGAGCGACGGCCGGAACTGCTGCCAATGTCAATGGCAATGGCAAACTAAATTATTCAAATATACAAATTTATCACCAGTCTTTATAAGCGATTCATCAATTTATTCGCATTTAGCTGCCGATCATCAGCAATCGGTTCCATTTCCATCTTCCTCTTTCGCATTTCCGCATCGATTTTCACAAATGTGCACAAAACAAAAACAAAAAAAAAGTAAATTACGCACAACCGTTGTTTTTTTTTAACCACTGCAATACTTGAAATTTATTCAAAACATTTCAATTTGGTGTTGTGTAATTCTGTCTGTATATTGTTTATATTGTTTTCCAAATCCTCGACAGCCTCGCCAGGAAATTGCCAAAATGTGAAAGAACATCTGAAAATAAGCGTATAGTGTACATGTGAATATTATTCAAATTGCAGTTACTTTAAACTCACATTTTAAACAAATCTCAAGCGATTGGCTGCTAGCGACTCCTAGCGAAGTCGTCTGGCTTCGCGTTCAGATTCGAGCAGTGTCAGAATATCTCCCTCGCGGACGGGTCCCTTCACGTTGCGAATGATTTGACGGTTCTGCTCGCCGAGGAATTCCACTTTGACCTGTGTACACTGGCCCTGGGAGCCGGTGCGGCCGAGAACTTTCATCACACGTGCCCAAACAACTGGTTTGTCCATGGTTTTTGTGTATTTTCAATTCGTTTTCGCGCAGAGAATTCACGTGAGAGTTGCGCTTCAAATGACAGACGCAAGCAAAAAGGAAGTAGGCCGATTGTTGTTTCAGCGACGTAAAGGTGGCGGCGCTAGTGCGCAGTGTTGCTCTGACAAATAGTGCTGTAAGCGACCATGGGACGAAGTGTCAAATAAGTGATATTTGCGCTTCTTACAAGTTAATGGCTTGCTTATACCAAATAATAATTTATCATTTAAATTAAGATAATTAATTTTATAAATCTGAATGCTTTACAACTGACAATTCAGTGAATTGGACATTTGACAGTTGCAACAGGCTCACAACACTGCCACAAAGCACAGTATTGCCACACTGTGAAATATAAAAGTAATGTTTCTCTATCTAGAAGGGTCTTCTACTAATAATATCGCCTATTTTAATAAATGCGTATGAGTTTTATTCAAAACGAATAGGCCAAAGACTTGTATAGTGGCAAAATGCTCGCTTATTAGCATTGCATGAGGCCACTCGACAACTCTAAACTGTCATTTGACGCGGCACCACGTATACATTTGACAAGTGAAAGTCGGCTGAATTCGTGCGCTACTTCGGATGCACGCATTGTTGCTGGCTACCACTCTGTTAGTTTCGCTCAAACTTGTCGGTCGCCAAGTTGTCCACTTGCCCCAAATACTGTGCATTTTCGTTTCTGTCTTTCACACTCTCGAAAATTCATCAGTGAAATAACATTCTATCAAATCGAACAAAGATGAAGGACCTGAAGTTCTTTCTGCTGCTGTTGCTGCCCATCATTATTTGCACCTTCTCCCCACGTAAGTGTTTTTATTCGAAACAGCAATCGTCGGCATTAATGCTGTTGTTGTTGCGACTACGTGGCAATTGACGTGTTAGCCGCTCAAGAAGTGTTTAATGAAAAAAAGCGTTGATATTGAAGAGCAGCACAGCGTCGAATTGAGCATGTCTCAAGTTTTCCATCGCAATTCATACGATTTGGGCAAAAGTGTTGCGTTGGCAAATGGGCGCTAATATACATTTGCACATCTCCATCTCGCTCACACACACACACACACATATATATATATATATATATATATATTTATCAATTGTATTTGCAGCAAACAAATTCGGTGCATACGCCGCCGAACCTGTGGAAGATGATCTAGTTGATGTGGATAGCGATGAGGGCGCTGTAACGGGCGAGGATGCTGAGCCGGATGAGGATCCGGATAGCGGCAGCAGCAGCACCTCCCCGAATGCCGACACCTATTTACTGTTCACGAAACCATTGCATACGGCCGGACAGCAATTGGATCTGCCCGGTGGCAAGCCGGTTGAGTTTTTGATCGGATTCACGAACAAGGGCGAGGAGGAGTTTGTCATTGAAACGGTGGAGGCATCCTTCCGTTATCCCATGGACTTTAATTACTTCATACAGAACTTCTCGGCGGTTGCATACAATCGCGAAGTGAAACCTGGCTTCGAATCGACCGTCTCCTATACGTTCCTGCCATCCGATCAGTTTGCTGGCCGTCCCTTTGGCCTGAACATTGAGCTGGCTTACCGTGATGCCAATGGCATTCAATACAACGAGGCTGTGTTCAATGAGACGGTGCTGATCTCCGAAGTTGACGAGGGTCTCGACGGTGAGACATTCTTCCTGTATGTGCTGCTTGCTGGAATTGCTGTGCTCCTACTGGTCATTGGTCAGCAATATCTGTTGGGCAGCTCCGGCAAGCGTAAGCGTGCCGCCGCCAAAAAGGTGATCGAGACCGGCACCGCCAACGATAGCAACATTGATTACGACTGGGTGCCACAGGAGACACTCCGTGCGCTGCGTAAGGATTATTTGCATTAATAATACTAAAATCTATTCAATACTCACCGTTACATTTTTCGCATACTTGCAGAGAAATCGCCGCCCAAATCGAAAACGCCAAAAACATCACCCAAGCCGGGCAAGCAGGCTAGTCCCAAGGCCAGCCAACAGCAAAGTCCCAAACAGCGCAAAGTGAAGCGTTCCGCGGGCGATGATTAAAGACTGCAACCCAAGCACCCAAGCACAACCAACTCACACACCCCCCTCCAAACACACACACACACACATACACCAACATATACATCCATACAAGAACATCAATCGTGCGTGTCGCAGTCGTAATATTATAAATAATTAATAATACGTGTTTTTTTTATATTGAAAATATAGAGATTTTTAGTGGTTAACTTACAGAAATTGTGACAGCTGTGGCTTGTGCTGTTCATTTATTTTTTTAACGTTAGTCTCTTTAAAAACGTCTGTAAACATATTTGGCCAATTGGTTGTTTCTTATATCAATTCCGGGTTTCATTTTTTTTATCTTTCGACCTAAACTGCCACTGCACATTAATATATACATATAATAATATATATATATATATATGTATATTATATTCCCAAAACAGAGATCAGAAATGGGCCCATTTTCATGGCGCGCCGCATAATTCTCTTCGTTTGATGAAGAGTGCTCGGCGCGAACAAATAATAAAAAAAAACCTTCCAATTGTACGATAAATGAAATTAGCATTATTATTTTCTTACGCAAAAATATTGTAAATTTCTTAATACTGGTATCTTTAGCTAGACAGGCGGAAAGAGAAAGGGCGGTAAAGCGTTCGTGAACATAATAAAGAGAAAAAAAAAGAGATAAATGAATAAAATATAATAAATAACGGACAAAATGTGAAAAGTAAACAATTGAAGTGCTGCGTTTTTTTAATTTACAGGGATTTTGCAGAAAAAAATACTAATTTGACATTGGCTCGTATCTCTTTATTATTTATTTTGTATAACACGATTCAAGGCCTACAGAAAAGTAATCTTAGACTTGTCGAAGAAGAAAAAAAAACAATCACTTGTAGGAATATATTATTTGTATGTAAGTATGCAAATAAGTTTTCTTTTAGCAAGCAAAAATGCTAGAAGCTTCGTCATTTCTTTGGTAAGCAATTTCCATTGCTTGGATTCATAAATATCTGGATTTTAGGATTTGTTATTGCTTAATTCAACCTTAAACATATCAAGCACACACGCTGATCAGTCAGTTTATAGGACATACTATGCCGTAACCCTATATCTCAATTTTTTGTGCACCAAAAAAGCGATCAACCAAGGGGGAGGGGGGAAGGGGGGGATTGGCCAAGGTTCCCCCCTCCCTCTCGGAGCATCACGCAGCGTTGTTTGTGTGTGTTTTTTTTTCGTGTTTTGGCTGTTTTATATTTTTTTGGTTTTTTCTTGTTTATTGGTGTTTTTTTCTTCGATATATTTTTTATAACCATTTTTTGTTTTGTATAAGTTAACCATTTTCACACACAGTTTTTTTTTTGTTGATTTCTGTTCAATCTCTTACAATATCTTTCATTCTTGTCGTATTTTTTTTTTATTAACGTATTTGCCTATCATTTTTTTGTCTTGTTGTGTTTTTTTACAACAAATCATATTATTTTTGTATTGGCGAGCGTTGTTTTGTGCGCGCCCAGACTCACAGAGAGCGAGAGAATCGCACCCACGCACCACAATTTGTCCACACACAGTTGGGGATGTGATCAACCCTTTATGCTGCAAGATGCTCGACCGCCCGGATTAGCTGTTATGGTAAGCGCTATATAAACCAACGGCATGCCGAATAACGAGTTGGGAATTATAAGCGCTTTAATAAAATGTGAGTGCTGAAACGCCATAGCTTGCAGTTTGCTCTGTGTATGACGTAGCCGATGACGACACATTGCCACTGAGCACAACCAGTTTTCGCGCTCTTTGAGAGACGTGCATTTTTACATTTGATTTCTTTATGCACATGCACACAAACTGTGTGTGCAATGTAAATTTATATGTATGCATGCATGTCTGATATATATGTACATATACATATATACATATGCATGTACTGGATTTCTGCGAATTTTGTCGAACAACTAAATCCAGCTATGTGATTTAGCAAAGCATCTATGTCAAGTCATATACTGTTTATGTATAATATTGCAATGGATCATTGAGTCTTCTTTTGAATTGTTAGCCGCAGCTCGCCAAGAAGTTTGATAAGTCCCGAATGGCAGTCGATTGAGCGTGATTACAGCAATCATTTTAGTGATGGGCTTAGGGGCGGGGCGGGCTGCAGTGTGCGTAGTGTTGGGAATACCAGATAACTGGCTATTTTGCGAGCTGAAACTTTCGCTGAAAGTACAACGCAAAGCAGTAGAAACAGTAACAAACGGTCAGTCGGCGAATTGAGTGGGTTGTTGTGTGCATTGCGGCGATAACATTATTCATCGTTATGGATCAGCAACGGAATTCATCGCATTCGAATTACGAGGATTTTCGCAATTCAGAGCTACCAGGTGGCTCCACTATCCATACTGTCGATATGACAGCAAGCCAGCAGATACCCTCGGCAAATTTTATGCAGCCAGATGCAGCTCGTTTTGAAGATCCACAATATCGCGGTTTCAAGACATGTGAGTACCAATCATTTTCTTCACTTGCCTAATTATTTGTAAAACGCAAAAAGATTAGATAAGCCATTTTATTGCAGTTCAGTTCCGGCAAACTGTGCTATATATACATATAAATGTATATTTATATACATATATATATATATATATATATACATATTTTCTCTTTGCGTAGATAAAGCGATAAAGTTTCTTGAAGCTATCGAGACGATGTTGATAACACTAGGCTGGGACTCCACTTGCTTAAATGCATTATTAAATGAATTTCTCGTAAGCTTTCCAAATCGTACAGTCAGAAATACCCTTAAATTTAGATATGCGAAAAATATATTCTTAAAATAAGAAAGGCTTCTTAATAATGGCATATATTTTTAAAAAGTAGAAATGCAAACACTTATTTTAAGAAAAATCCTTGTTTTGACTGATGTTGAAGTGCTTCCCTCAGTGGGAAGCAGTCAGTCAACTTCCAAACGAAGGGTTACGGGTTCAAATCTCCGTGAAATCGTACGTTTTTTCTGCAAAATAAATTATACGTATTTATAATTTTTGAATTTTTCTAAAATATATATGTATAGCTGAAATCAAAAAATCTTCAAATCTAATGTTTAATAATAATATTAGCAACGAAAAAAAAACTCGGAAAATTAGATATTTGTATTTTTTTATATTTAATAATAAACAACCTTCCGTATTAGAAATATACTTTGTGAAAAATAGGCAGAGTTACATTTGGGTCTTTTTTTTTTAATTCAATGCGATTTTTTACTGAGCGCAGTGGGATGCGACGAGAATTACAGATAGCATCCATATTTGCTAGCCATGAGTCAACCACATCATTGTTCATTATATCTGCATCCATAACAAAATAACTACATCCAATATATATATATATATATATATGTGTATTTAGTCATCAAGCTTTTGTTCTGTTTGCTGATTGCAGCGGACAGCAAGCCGCTTGGTTGCATGGAATGGCTGGTCACGTTGCTTTCGATGCTGGTGTTTATAGTCACCAGTCCCATATCCATATTCATATGCTTCAAGGTTGTGGCCGAATATGAGAGAGCCGTTATTTTTCGGCTGGGACGATTGAGTGGCGGCGCTCGGGGACCGGGAATGTTCTTTATATTGCCCTGCATCGATGAGTATCGCAAGGTTGATTTGCGTACGGTTACATTCAATGTGCCCCAACAGGAGATGCTTACCAAGGATGCGGTGACGGTGACTGTCGATGCGGTTGTCTATTATCGCATCAGTGATCCCCTATACGCAATTGTCCGTGTAGAGGATTATAGCACATCGACACGCCTGCTCGCTGCCACCACGTTGCGCAACATTGTGGGCACACGTAATCTCTCCGAGCTGCTGACCGAACGCGAAATGTTGGCCCACAATATGCAGTCGACCCTGGACGATGCCACCGAGCCCTGGGGCGTTATGGTCGAACGTGTGGAAATGTAAGCAACAATGCATCAATCTAATAACATTTGATTCTATGTGAATTATATACTATATATGTACATAACTACAAATTGTCCGTCTCTCTGTCCGTTCGTCCGTCCGTCTCAGCTAGAATGTTAGCTCTCCTCTGCCAAGTTGATTTAATTATGTTGCTAGTATCGATTAAAATCGATTAGCGATAGGAATGCTGGCACGCACATTCTTCGAACTATCGAGTCGACTAGAACACTCTAATTCACTTTGTTGATGCATTGCAGCAAGGATGTATCGCTGCCCAAATCCATGCAACGTGCCATGGCCGCTGAAGCGGAAGCGGCACGTGATGCCCGCGCCAAGGTGATTGCTGCCGAAGGTGAAAAGATGTCGGCAGCAGCCCTAAAAGATGCCTCAGATGTGATATCCTCTAGTCCATCTGCCCTACAGGTGGGTCGCTCACAATACTCTAATTTCGAATATGGCTGATATCAATTTCGATGTGTCTTTTTACCTATAGCTGCGTTATCTGCAAACGCTGAGCAGCATTTCGGCGGAGAAGAACTCAACCATTGTGTTCCCCTTGCCCATGGAGCTGTTAACACCGTATTTGACCAATTATATGCCAATGACGCAGCTGCCACCGAAGCCACAGTTTCCCACAGTTCTATCGACAGATCAATAAAGCCGATATCAACAGCAAACAATCATCTAAATAATATTTGGTTAATGTATTCTATAACATTCATATATATATGTTGTATCTGTTCCAGTGCCAGAATGCCAATTATCCCCGCTGCGGCTTGCAGTTATTGTTATTAGTATTTGTATATCCTTATATATATATCCTTACAAATATATATGTGTACAATAATAAATATGTATTTTATTTAAAGAAACGATTTTTTCTTTCTGTCAGTCTGGCTGGAGATTTGAGACTTCATTTTTTATTAATTGGAAATATCTTGCAACACAGCAAGTTGGCTTTTAAATTTAGGAGCAAAACTTAGGAATGAGCAGAAACAGAGGCGACAACAGAGCTGGTCAGAGGCATCAGGAGTCCGACAAACCAGATGTCTCCCAGGTGGTTATAATCTTGGACGATTGAAGCAAGTTATAACCATGGGAAGGAACAGCCTTAGAATACTTACCGGTCTATTGACAGGACACTCTAGGTAGACTAAGTAGTCAAAGAGAGGAGCAATCCTCGATGCACATCCTGGCAGAATGTGTCGCCTAATTAATTGAGAGGGTATCAGAAGACCCAAACCCAATATTTGATTCAGTAGGATCTGGCAGGTCTTAAGCAGGTTGCAGCTTTGGGTTTAAATTTGATTAATCAAACAAAAACAAAAAAAAAAACATTATTTTATTTACATTTTTGTTAGTCCTTCAGAGCTGTTCGATTTATATATGTTTATATATCAGATAAGTAAGTAGTACTACTAAGCACTTCCCATCAAAATCAAATAAAGTCATTGCTATTTAACACTAAATGTCACTGATAATAAACTATGACAATTGTGCTAATTGCGATGTCATTAATCAATACACTGTAATCAGTAGTTGGCTAATTGGAAATAGTTTGAATAATAAAACGTCACTTGTATTGCGGATAGTCATGGATGGGTCAGGATTGAAAGCAACAAATGGGGGTTGGACAAGAATCGTGGAAAACAATTTGATTTCATATTAATAACCACTTCCGATTGTGCAGCCAGGTGTCTTTTGTGTCTTAACTGGATGTACGCTATTTGGAAACAATAATCAAATCACAAATGCATATAATTCGTTGGGGTCGCCACCCGTCGCGTGATGGCAACCAGGTTGGCGTCTATCCATATAAATAGATGGCGCTACACATGGGGCAGCTTAACATTTGCAGCATGTGGCCGCGTTGGACGTGTGTGCTGTTGCTGCTTGGATGCCTCAGCCAAGGGACTGCGATGCTGTCGCCCCACAATGGGGATCGGCCCCAGCAGTGTGTGAGCAGACGTTTGATCGAACGGCATCGGCTCAATCAAAAACTTTATGGGAATTGTGATGGGAGGCGGATCAGGCGTCGTGTGGATGCCACATTTCATGGCAATCCCAAGTCACGTGCCGAGCAATTGGCCAGTAAATTTTTACATTCATATGATTTCGGTCAGGCGAACTCGCTGGTTACGCTGGTCAACAAAATAGCCGAGGATTATTTGGCCAAATGTCCACCGGTCATCTACTATGACGGCAATGTGGCCGAGTCAAAGGGTCAGATATTGGAAACACTGTTCAAGGTGAGCCCTCATTTATTTATTATCCTCCTATTTATTTATTGAATACTGTTTGTGTAGACCATTCCGATTACCTTCTACCATGGCGAAATCAATGAGCGCTACGAGCCAGTGAATCGCAACTTGAACATGCACATCGATTCCAACTGCAAGAGCTATATTCTATTCCTATCCGATCCCTTGATGGCCCGCCAAATCCTGGGACCACAGACAGAGAGTCGCGTGGTTTTGATATCCACGTCAACGCAGTGGAAATTGCTTGACTTTCTCAGCTCGGAGTTGTCGTCGGATATTGTGAATCTTCTGGTTATTGGCGAATCTTTGATGACCAGTCCAGGGCGGGTGAGTGCAAAGATATCAGTAGCTAATTGGGATCCACTGATCAAACTATAAACCACCTAGAATTGAACTAAATTGTATGGATTGAAAACATGATAGTAATGAGAACAATATGATTAAAGCTAACTGGGTATTTCTTATCCGATCTTGATACAATTCGTACAGTTGGCAATTACAAGACTGTTTATAAAATTGTCGATTTTCTTGCTATAAATATATAAATAAACTTGATCTGCAAGTCATGTTCCAAATTTGAAAGAACCATTCAAAAATCGAAGATCCACACGCCTTGACTGTTGATCCAGGTCGAGAATATACATACATTTTGGGTATACAAATACAACTTATAAATAATATAATTACGACAATATCGTATAGCTGTGATAGGGCTCAGTTCGAATTTGAAATTGGCAAGTAATGGGTATGTTCTCTTCGAGCTGATTGATTGAACCAACTGTTATTTGTTCTTGGAACATTTAACATTTGTCGCTGCATTTGTTCCTTGATTTGTTGCAGGATCGTCCTTATGTGCTATACACACACAACCTGTATGTGGATGGCTTGGGCTCGAATAACGGTTTGGTGCTGACCAGCTGGATTCGGGGAGCACTATCGCGTCCGCACATCAATCTCTTTCCGGCCAAGTTTCACGGTGGCTTTGCCGGCCATCGTTTTCAGGTATCGGCCGCCAATCAGCCGCCATACATCTTTCGCATCAGATCCCTGGACTCATCGGGCATCAGCCAGTTGCGTTGGGATGGCATCGAGCTGCGTCTGTTGCAAATGATAGCGAAACGTTTAAATTTCACAGTGGATATCACAGAGACGCCCAATGCGCCGTTGAGCGCCAGTGTCGTTGATAGCGTTCAATCGCAGATTGTCCTGGGTGCCATCGACATTGGCATGTCGGGCATTTATATAACGGAGGAGCGAATGATCGAGACGGACATGTCTGTGGGTCATTCGCGTGATTGTGCCGCATTCATAACACTCGCATCGAAGGCACTGCCAAAATATCGTGCAATAATGGGCCCGTTCCAGTGGCCCGTTTGGGTGGCATTGATATGCGTTTATCTTGGCGGCATATTTCCCATTGTGTTCACCGATCGGCTCACACTCAGCCATCTGTTGGGCAATTGGGGCGAGATTGAGAACATGTTCTGGTATGTCTTTGGCATGTTCACCAATGCGTTCACATTTAGTGGCAAATACTCGTGGGGCAGCACCGAAAAGGACTCGACGCGTGTCCTAATTGGCGCCTATTGGCTCTTCACCATTATTATAACGTCCTGTTACACGGGCTCCATTATTGCGTTTGTCACACTGCCCGCCTTTCCCGACACCATCGACTCCATAACGGATTTGCTTGGCCTCTTCTTTCGCGTCTGCACACTGGGTATGTTTTTTTGGATTGGAAATGACCGGAGAGGAGAAATCGAGCATAATGTGAGCCAACTTGTGCTTTGCAGATAATGGTGGCTGGGAGAGATGGTTCCAAAACTCCACGCATGAGCCAACGTCCAAGCTGTACAATAAAATGGAGTTTGTCGGCAGCCTGGAGGAGGGCATCGGCAATGTGACGCAGAGTTTTTTCTGGAACTATGCATTTCTCGGCTCCAAGGCACGTCTCGAATATCTGGTGCAGTCCAACTATTCCAATGAGTAAGTGCTCCTCCCTGGCATATTACAAAATGTGAACGAAATCATAATAATACCAAACATAAGAATAATATTCACCTCGTTTTTGGTTTGTTTTGGATCGTTGCAGGAACTTGTCCAGACGCTCTGCACTGCATCTGAGCGAAGAATGCTTTGCTCTATTTCAAATTGGGTTCATGTTTCCGCGCAATTCGGTGTACAAGCGGAAGATCGATGCGATGATTATGATTGCACAGGAGAGCGGTCTGCTGATTAAACTTGGCCACGAGGTCAGCTGGGCCATGCAGCGTTCGTCGACGGGTCGTCTGTTGCAGGCCAGCGCCAGTTCATCGTTGCGGGATATTATACAGGAGGAGCGCCAATTGACCACCGCCGATACGGAGGGCATGTTTCTTCTGATGGGCATTGGTTATTTGATGGGTGGCGTGGCGCTCGTCTCGGAAATTGTTGGCGGCATCACAAACAAGTGTCGTCAAATTATAAAACGTTCACGCAAATCGGCCGCCAGCAATTGGTCATCCGGACAAAATTCGGACGTGGAGCGCACCCTTGTCGAGCAGGAAGCGCACGATATACGTAAACTGGCACGTCTTCATGCTGCCGAGGATGCCAATCAGCGTATGGGATTCGGCATGAGGGAATATAATCTGACACGCACCACGCTACGCGAATTGTACAACTCCAATCGTGGCGGAATGCAACCGGATCTTGAGCCAGACTTGAACGGGGCGGATGCATTGGAACAAATGCCACTAAATGAGGTCGTTGCTACACTGGATGGCCTAGATGAGTTTATAGCCCGCATGGAGCTGGTCGACGAGCAGGGCAGCGTGGCATCTGACGATGATGCTGCGATCTGTGGCGTCTTTGGCCATGAAACTAAATCTGAACGGGACACGAATTACATTTAAACGTCAAGCTTAAAATCTCACGCGATCTTAACAAGATCAAGTTGCACTTATGGCTGCAGCAAGTTTCTATGCAACATTTTTTTCCAGATATTCAACATTAAATAAAGAACGCACAAATTGTGTAATTTTCATGAGATTTGTTTTTCCATATGTATATTTTCGTGCAGTTTGCTGGCTTACAATTTAGGATTATGCACTTGTTGTTGTTGCTTCGCATCCGGTTCATTCAACGAAACTCGATAAAAAACGAAACTAAAAAATAAAGAGAGATGACCCGCGGGCCTCTTTTCCAAAGTAAGACAGAAACAATAATACTAATTTGAGATTTCGTACAAAAAAAATTAGAACTAAGCCTTATAAATGTACATATTACAGAGGCCTATCGACTCTATGCGAATGTTTGCGAGAAAGAGACAAAGTCACATGAGAATGACCGAGATGGAGAGAGAGAGCGAGAGAGAGAGAGAGAGGGAGAGTGCTCTTGGCGCATTTATACGCCTCGATTTGGCAGGTCCTTAACCTTGTAGATGCGCACCAGCCAATGCTCGGTGGTATACGCCTCCTCGAGCACATCCAGTTCGAAGTCCTTGTTGCCAATCTCGGAAGCACGCACACGATCATAGCCCTGCGCCTTGCCACCCTCCGTATACATTTGTCCAAAGCGATAATAGCACATCTTGTACATGAGGCAATTGAGCAGCGTTGGCGAACCCTCCTTGTCCACACGAAACTCGCCATTTGCCGCATAGTAGTCCTTCTCCTTGATGTGGGCACCGCGATCGGTGCTGCCACCAATGCGCACCATCCACAGGAACTTGTTGATATCGTCCGATGAGTAGCCCGTCAATCCACCAAATATAACCAGAACATAGTCCACGTCCAGTTCACGCATTATTTCGTATGCCTTCTCCTCGGATGAGGCCATTGCCTGGCCAACGCGCGAGATGTGCGTATTGTTCCAAGTGTTGTTGTCCACGAGTATCGTGCGATTGGCCATTGCTGTTATTTGATAGCCATAATCCCACCAGGACATGATGCGAGCATTCTACAACAACGACAACGACAAGAGCAAAAGAACTCATCTCAATTAAAATTCAATTTGAGCAAAGATTTGTAGAACGTCTTCTTTGCAATCGTTGTTGCGGCACATTCAGAAATATTTTGTTAGTACTCATTATGTTTCATACTCTTCCTATCAAGAATATACAAATTGTATTCATCAGCAGTGCGCAACAAAGACACAAAGACACAACGACAACTCCGTCTCACTCACACTCATTCTCCGACTTGTCGAACAACAACTCACCTCGGGCGTATTCATTTGCAGCCAGTAGTAGGCCTCGCGAAAATCATCAAAGATGATCCGACCACCATCGTGGGAGCGGGCGCTGAGCACAATGCTCGGCGAGGAGTATGCCTCGGATGTTACCCAGGTACAGTGGAATGTGTAAACGATTAGCATTAGTGTAATGATGGACACAAAACCAATGGCCACTTCACTCTTGACCCCACCACTCTGCTGCTCCAATTTCTTATGTTGGCGTTTACTCTCCGTCGCTGCCTTCGAGCTGCTTGTGTCCACACACTTGATGTACTTGGCCAGCAGATGCGATATGGCTATGCCAGAGAGAACGCACATAACTGGCGCCAGCACAAGCATTAGACGCACCATAACACCAGCAAAGTAAATACTTGTCACACCGTACAAAATAATGAAGATATTCGAATCCGTCAGGCGCGAGAAGCAGAAATAGAGCCCGGCGGGGAACAGAAAGACAAGAATCTGAAATTGCACAAAAAGCCAGGAAAAGAAATTGAATTAGTGCATCGCTTAAAGGCCGATTCGATGTAAATGGAATTGGCTCAGCGATCAAAGTGCTTGTAATCAATGGCTGCTTTAAGGTGCAAGTCATTCGCATCGTGTTTGTATTGTCATCAGTCAAGTGGAAAGCAGAAACATTTCAATTAAACACAATTACCTGCAGATCAAAGTAGAATGATGACCATGACGTGGGCTGATGCTCCGACACAGAGGCAATTATTGGTATATGATTCTTGGCATAGGATGGATCCAGCAGCGAATAGAAGCGACCCGTCCACGGTGATACCTTGCCGGTTAATGTTAATAGCGTGCCCACAATCAACACCAGGCTGACCACACTCGACACCAGTGTCTTGAAGAGCAAATCAAAGTGTTCCTTGGGTATGCGCGAGCGTAGATAGTCCACGAAAGCATGTATCTGACAGAGACCAAAAACGCCGAGTGCCTTTCAAAAAGAAAATAAGAAAATAAGATGCCGATGAGACACTAAACTGATATATTCACGATGTGCATAAAAATGTGATCTAAAGATTGCGAATCAGTTAATTTTATAGTACTCATTATGTTTCATACTCTTCCTATCAAGAATTACAAAGGTAATCATCATTAAGCAAAACCAAATTAAATTTATAAGAAAATAAAATAACTCACCAGCATATGCTCCGAGCTTTGAATGGGCTGAAAGCCGACAAACGATATCTGCATGGAGAGTATGGTGCCGACGCAGTAAAGTGTGCTATATGCAATATAAATGCGATGCGAGAAGCGGCTAGTGATCATCAGCGCCAGCACGTGCAGTGGTATCAAATTGATAAGGAAAACATAACCGCCCCACGAGGACACCATATAGAAATAGGCGAGTGCCGACATCGCTGACCAGAATATGGTGCCTGTCTTGACAGCCTTTATCCACAGATAGTAGGTGAAGAGCATGCAGAATATGGCGATGCCTTCGTTGTCATAGGAACCAGCCACCGATCGCGATATATAGCCCGGCACGATGGATATAAGAGCTGCGGCGACCAAACCGGCGCCAGTGCTCTGTACACATCATTGAAGAAAAGAAAAATTAAATAAATTTAGGAACACGTGCATATTATCGTGTTTAACCTCAATTGATGCATACTCACATGAATCTCCTTGGTCAGCGCATAGGTGACGAGCGTGGTGAGGGAGGAAAAGAACGGCGCCAGAAATACGCAAACATTCCGAATATCAATGGTTACGTTCAGCATCCACATCAGCCTGTACAGTGCAGCCGAGGTGACCATCAATCCGGGGTAGATGGTACCGCCAATGATGCGGCCAAGTGGATACCAGGCGCGATCATCGAACCAATTGTGAAATTTATAAAAGCCCTGCTCGGCCAGGAATCGCGTGGTGCGATAGTTAAAATATGGATCGAACTCATGGATGACGCTTTCGAAACGCAGCACGGAAAACAGACGTGTAGCGAATGCTGCAACAAGAAGTAAAATGAAGGCATTAAAGCGTGGTTGGTAAGAACTGTCTGCGATAGTATTCGATCTATCGATAATGTGTGAACTAGATTTAGATCGATTTGTGTAATTATCGCTATTTACGCCCATGCACACACACACATACACAACAAATACTCATGCGTGTAAACATAGACTTCTCTGATACTGATTGGCTGGTGTGCCCGCCCCCGGCTAATTTTTATTATACCACGCAAAATACTCACAGAGTACAGCGGCCAGAATAAGTATCGCCAATTTGACGAGATGCTCTTGTTTTTCCCATGTTAGGAAACCTTTTGCCTTTGTCCCCGCACCACCGCTCATGTTGCTGGTATCCACGGTCATGGCTGATATAATATTGGTTTAGGTCTTGGCTCTCTCCTGCTGCCCAGGAAATGCCGGTGCGGCTTTGGATGGACGTTGCTTAGTGGCTTGCCTGGGCGAAAGTACACGCAATTCCACACACGGATTTCCACGTTGAGCGCACAATAATTCGGCACATTACCTGCGCTCTTTTTCTTGCGCAAAATGAGATAAAAAACAAACGAAATCTACGAAAATAAATGCGGCGAAGCTTCGTGGCAGCCCAAAAGAAAATTTGCGAGACGCTCGTTGTATGCGGATTTTTATCGATAAGTCCAAATCACTGCGATATCGATGAATGAGCAAGTGCCGGCTGTGCCAGCCATGCAATCAAATTTGAATCGGCACAATGCATATAAAGAAGTTGCTATTGGCATTGGGTCTGTGAGTAGCTAGACAAATAACTTACACGTAGTTTCTAGTAAAGCAAATGTCTACAAAATAGATTAAATGTGAAACAACCATTCATAGTTAAACGAGTCATAGTTCAATGATTCAAAACTTAAAAATGTATCGTGTTAATAATATTTTCTTACGTTTTTTTTATCAATAAATCGTGTTATTACAATCGATAGGTCGAAGAACGCTACAATCAATAAGGTCACCGCTCACGATTTAGAATGGCTTACGGCAATCGTGTTTATATTGGTCTCTGTCGTCACAACTTTAATTTTAGGCTTGCATGCATTGTTAAACAATTATGCGTTAATTATGGTTTATTTTGATAAGAACAACCTGCAAAAAGTTGCATATTAAACAACTTTATATAAGCCACAATTTTGTTAGAATTCTGTTTGAATTAAATTCATGTTTCGTGACTGCTGTGACAAGGCTTACGCTCATAACCAACTCGCTGTGACGTCACAGACTCAGAGCTCTATTGTACTCTCTCTATCTCTCTCTGTCTCTGTCTCTCTCGCTTCAGCGTTGACAACAATAGCGGACCTGCGCACTGAATATCTCCAATTCATTAAATAGCTGTCGTCTTGTCGTCGCTGTTGTTGCTCTCGCGCGGAAGTTGTCGCTGCTCTGCCGACTTTTTGTTATTGTTTTTACTTTGAAGTGCTAGTATTTTTTTGAATAATTTGATTTTGGTTGAGCCCACGCGATTCCACTGGTAAATTGATTTATTCTATTTCATTTACAATGAAAGTGCGTGTGTATGTTTGTCTGTGTCTGTCTGTGTGTGTGTGATATATAAACAATAGAAATTGGTTTTTACAATTGCCAAGCTTCATACTACGCACGTATGTATGTGTGTACACACAGAGACACACACACACACACATCAACTTAAAATGTCAAGCTGCGTGTACATAACCTAAGCGAAGGGCAGTCGCTGCAGCAGCAGCAGCACTAGTAGTAATATTATTGTGCTTGTTACTACTTTTTTTTTTTTTTTTGCTTTTGTTATTACTTTAGTGCATATGAATGTGCTCGTGCGTTTGTGCGAGTGTTTGTTTGTGTGTGTGTGTGTGTGATTTAAAGTTTATGCCGCGCTGAAAGTAAATTATAAATTAATAAATATCGTTGAAATACATATGTCAACTGTTATGCAGCGCTGGGACACCGCCTACAATTGAAGTTGGAGACAGCAGTAACAATAATAAAATACCATTAACAGCAGTTACAACAACAACAACGGAAGCAAAAACAACTGTTTAATCTGGTAAGTGGTGATAACAATAAGAAATGCGTGTGTGAGAAAAGAAGAGATAACACACACACACACACAAACATGCACAAAATGCGTGCGTATGTGTGTGTGCGCATAAGGACTAACTGCAGGGCATGGTCAAAAGCAAATTGATTACGATATACATTTATACATAAACACAATTACACACACACACAGACACATACACACATACATTTGCATGGAGTCATGCACATGCAGCTTATACAATTTGAAAGAATGGTGAAAAATCGAACATCAACGCATGGCTAGCCGGGTGGTGCGGTGCTGATGGTGGTGATGGTGGTGTAAGTTGCATGTTGTACACGCACATGCAAATAGAAAAAGTGCTATGCATGTTTATGTGTGTGCCATAGAAAAAGCAGCAGTACTCTTCGCCTCTCGCTTCCCCCCTCTTTTTCACTCTCTCTCTCTCTCTCTCTCTCTCTGTCTCTACTCTCACACAGAGTGCAGCGATACTCGCGTGTGCCCCACGCGAGCCAATTGCATTTGTTGTGCAGGCAATTGATGTCTCGTTGTTGTTGTTGTTCTTCTTCTTCTTCTTCGTCTCTATGTGTGTGTGTGTTCACGTAGTAACGCACCAGGGCTGCATGTAGCACATTCACAATGCAAAGTTTAAATGCAAATGATGAATGTGGGAGTTGCATAGTTGCAGTTGCATTATCGCAACCATGTCTGCTCTTCGAGATTATTTTTTTCAATTGTGTATTTAGAGTTTCGTGGCGTTGATTACAATATTCAAATTTACTCCTCCTATATATATGTATGTATATATATATGATATACAAATACATTTGCATGTTCTCCTCAACGTCTTATTGCCTTTATTCTCGCGCTGCATGGAGATCAGCTCAGATAGAAGATCTCGTTCAATATTCTTTGTTCCAATCCTCCATCACAGACATATAGACAAACAGACATACAGTTGCGGTTAAGATGATAGTAGTGCTACTACTCAACGCATATAATTAAATTATGACTCATTTTATTATGATGATAAAAACGAGACATCTTAAAAGTCTTCAATTTGAATAAAAATTAATTCTGCAAAACTAAAAACTTTTGCTTTCTCATCTGGGAATGTTTTAAAATACTATTATTTTCCAAATACTAAACAAAGTAAAATATAACCAGCCATTAAAATATTATTTAGCCGCAGAAAATGCTGAGATAACTTCACCATAATTCCAGCTTTATTATGTGAAATTTAAATAATAATTTGTAATAAAAATATATATAAAATAAATACAAAATTAATCTATTAAGTGACTTTTATTTTGTTTGTTAATAATACTGTTTGATAGCTAAAAAATATATTTTAGGTATTATTCTTAACATTCTAAAAAACAGATGTGTGCATTACTATTATTTTAACCGCAGCTGTAATACATGTTTATATATATTTACACTTGCTCACCGATATGCAATTACAATTAGAAGCTTTGGATGAGAAGAAGAAGAAGAAGAAGAAGACGAGAAAGGTATTCGCATTTTGTTGCAAGGTGCGTGAGGCAAAGGGAATGTGTCTTTCTCTCTCTCTCTCTCTCTCTCTCTCTCTCTCTCTCTCTCTCTCTCTCTCTCTCTGGCCAGCTTGCCATATCTGCGTATTTATTTGTAGGCCATCTAATCGTTTTTGGGTGGATCGAAAGACTGTGCCATTTGCCATATGCCATATGCCATATACCATATACCATATACAATATAGATGCAAACGAACTATATGTTTATGATATAGATATGCATGTTTATTGTTTTGCTTGTAAACTTTTAATGGTTATTTCTAACAAATGTTTAATTTTGAACGAAACACAGCATTTTATAATAGTCATTGTTGGCAACCATTCAACCTGCTATATTTATATATGTGCCACAATTGAAGGTTGTCTCTGTGTCTGTGTTTGTATATATGTGTCTGTGTGTGTGTGTGTGTGTGTGTGTGGCCCCGCATAAATGCCACCAACACATACAGCTTGGAGCTGAGCCATCAACTGTGTTTGCTTGCTGCCTGTTTTTAAGGCAAAAACAAAAAATGCGATGACTTCATCTGCTTTGACCATTTGCTTGTTTTCAGATCACACACACACACACACTGTGTTGGTGTGTGTGTGTGTGTTGCACACCCCCATGCCAAGGAGGCGTTGGCGTTGCTTTTGTCATGTGTGTCATTTGGCGGCGCTTGGCTTAATCAACTAACCAACAAGAATAGCAACCACAAGCATGGATGGCAAGTGGGTTTTTAGCTCTTGTGGCTTTTAGTGGCTCTTTGAAAATGGCCGCAGACTTTGACATACTTTGATTCAGCGCGTCCTCCTCTCTCTATCTCTCTCTCTCTCTCTCTCTTCTCTCTCTCTCTCTCTCTCTCTATCTCTCTCTCTCTGTCTCTTTCTCTCTCTCTCTCTCTCTCTCTCTCTCTCTCTGTCTCTTTCTCTCTCTCTCTGTCTCTTTCTCTCTCTCTCTCTGTCTCTCTCTCTCTGTCTCTCTCTCTCTCTCTATCTGTATCTCTCTCTCTCTCGTTCTCTAAGTCTTTCTCTGTCTCGTTTGCTCTTCTTTCTTTCCCAGGCATTTTTGTATTTCAATGCCGGAAATGTTTTTTTTTTTTTTTATTTTTGGTTATTTGGCCAACTCTTTTCAATGGGCATTCCACCTTCTGCTGTCTTCTTTTCACTTATGTATTGACCACCATTATTTGGGTCAATCGTACAACCTGTTTGTTTTGGCCAACTTGTCTGTGTCCGTCTGTCTGTCTGTCTGTCTGTGTGACCCCCTGGTGTGCTGTCTTAGCCAGGCTTTTAGCGAAACTTTGACCAGCGTTATGCACACATTTATTATACTCAGCTGAAACTTGTAATTGCAATTGGGTCACAAATGAGTTGTCAGATGTGGCTCCTTTTGTCTATGGAAAACAGTTAAGCATTCATCAAATCGAACTTTAAATTGATAGAGTGCCATTGGGCCATATTCTATTAGCAGCTTTATTGATTATTACAAACCGTTGTACAACTTTATCATACACATACAACACATTATAAAGTATACCCGAATGCAACTTAACTTGTTGTTGTTGTTCCCAGTCAATTAATTTACGAGCTGCATTTGAGCTGAACATTTAACGAGCTTAATTGCTTTCAATCGATTTTCAATGGTGGCCTTTTTCTAAGGGCTCTGTTCACTTTTTAATTTAATTGCAGCTGAAGTGCCTTGAGTGAACTACTATGCAGCAATGTGACCCAAAGCATAATAAGGCGATAGCAGCAGCAGAAGCCGTGGCAGCCGCGGCAGTGGCAGAGGCAACCAACGAGGGAGCAATAGCAAACAGAGGAGCAGCATCGAATCGAATCAAATAATAATCGATAATTAGCGAAGACAACAACCAACTGTAAAACCAATTTGCTGAAACTGAAACACACCAAACAACAAACAACAAACAAAATCAAAATCAAACCAACAAACGCTGAGAGAGGGAGCAGACTGAGCAACGAACGAGCGACGACGCGGACAACAACAACAAAAAAAACAAACAAACAGAGAAATAGAGCAAACAGAGAGTCAAAGAAACGGGCAAAAGTGACTAAAACGTGATCAACGCAAACAACACCATCAAACCACCATGCCCAGTACGGCGGGCAGTGCGGCTGGCGTTGGCGCACTGATCAACAGTGCCGGCAGCAGCGCCAGCATGGGCATCGGTGTTGATGGCGGCGGCATCGGCGTCGGCGGCGGCGTTGGCGGCGTTGGCGGTGCCAGCGTTAGCAGCGTGGCTGCTAGTGCCGGCAGCAGTGCTGTGGGCGCCGCCTCGGCTGGTACACTGATAGCACAGAGTACAGCGGGCACAAGTGCCGCCAGCGGCACCATTACGTGGGACAACAACGGCACACTGCGCTCCATCAATCCGGGCGACTGGTCGATTGAACAGTGCCTTATTTGGCAGCAGCCGCATCATCTCTACTTTCAGCTGGGCTGGGCCTTTCTCTTTCTGGCGTTTGTGGCGCCACACGGTCCGTTTGGGTCGCTATGGATGCGCGCCACACTGCTCATCGGCTGCATCATGATGGGCATGTACGGCTACCTGATTGAGTGCACTCCGGATGTGGTCCTCTGGTCGGGCCTTGGCATCGCCATCAACTTTGTCTATCTGATTGTGGTGCTCTGCCGGCTGCGTCCGGTGCGTTTTGATCAGGAAATTGAAGCGGTAAGTGGCAACTTTTTGTATATATTTTTATGCATACAATCAGGACATACGAGGGCAGCTTAAAGACTTTGTGTACGAATGTACATATATATATATATATATATATATATATATATATATATAGACAGATATGTTAGAGAGCTTTTAGCTTTAGACACATTTAGTTGAGACTTTTTTCCACCTAGTTCATCGCACTAAAATAATGCCATTTATTCAGGATTCGGATACGGAAAGTAGCCTTATGGCAATATAAATCTAGTAAATATGCTGATCTAGTAAATATTAGCAGTGTTTGACAGTGGTGTATTAAAGGATGGCAGCTAACAGCAAAAGAGTTGCTTGCAAAGCCACAAAAGTATCAGACTGCCCTCGTATATATAAACGTAGGACAATTTGTGATTCTTCAGAGTTGGATAGAAATGCTGGCCAGTATCATTTATAGATTTGTTGATTTAATTTCGTTTTACCCAAATAATAAAAATTCAGTTCGTTTTTTTTTGATACAAATTGTTTTGCATATATTTTGTTTTGTTTGATTTTTTTTTTTTTTTTGTTTTGTTTGTTTTGCTTTTATTTTCTTTTGTATATTTTCACTTTGTTTATGGTTTTGTTGCCCAATGCACAACATAGAAACAAATGGACATAACTCACTTAAACAAATAAATAATTTCGATAGTTTTTTCATTAGCAAAAAAAGAAAAAAAAGTTGTTAAATTACTAAACACTCCTAATTAACAATTGTGTGTAAATTTACTGGCTACGCGGTTAAACTAAAATGCTTTGCGTATGATTTAGTGTGTGTGCAAGGTGGGTGTGGAGGGGGTGGGCTGATGGACTGATGGACTGATGGGCATGGGCGGGTTGAGATTTATCACAGGTTTATTAAAACATTTTCAAAACGATTACATCAATTATTTTTATGTAATTTCCGAGCCAATTTACTGTTCATTTAGTGTGGGTAACTTTTTCCAATTATTTTTCTATTTGGATTGCTTAAATTGGTTATTTTTAATGAGTGATTGATAGATAGATGTGTGCGGGGTGTGCGTGTGTGTGTGTGGTGAGTGTGTTTGTTATAAATACATTGCCTATAAAAACCGCGTAGTACTTTCTATTTTAATAATAAATTTGAGACAATCATTGACAGTCAAATACAATATCAACTTTTATGTGTAAGTGTATGTGTGTGTGTGTGTGTTGGACTGGTGATGATTCAATGGCTTAATTGCGCTACAAATTTTCTTTAATTTATAAATTCTATTTGCATTAACTGGTTGAAAACCAAACAAAAAAAAACAACCTGACAGCCTTTCAGGCGCTGCACGAAAATGTGCTTTTTGGCCTGGACTGCCAATGCGGTGGTTGGCGTCTTAGCTAATTCGTATTTTCAATGATAGAAAATATAATTGCAGACATGTGGCCAACAGTATAATCATATTGCCAATGGCAATGCTCATGTGTATGCGTCGGAATGCCTTATGTATGCGCTGATAGTGCGGACACTCGACCAAATCCCCCTGCAACAGGCTGCCAACCTCCTGGCCACTGCCGATGGCACCCTCGAGCCTGTACTTCTCATGCATGAGTTGAAGCATTGGCGGTGCCAGATATAAACGTATCACCACCTCAATGGCTGACGTCACTGATAGAGCGCCCAGTTGCACACCGGCCGACGTTGACCAGCCGCTCAGGAAGTATTTCACATAAATGATTAGCATGGTGATGCTCAGCATCGCATTTAGTGCAAAATATTTGGGGAACAATATCTGCTGGCACTGGCCAAAAGTGTGGCGGGGCAGCGAGAAATATAGCGAGAGGCCTGTAATACAAAATAAAATATAATCAAATTCATCGATTATTATTAAGTTAGAAGATACAGAGAGATAGAAATGTGTTAATGTGTAATGCCAGCGATGTGAATGACATTGACTCAATTCGATGATTGATTTTGATGTTGAGGCGAGCGATAGTTGCAGGTGTAGCAGCAGCGATGATATCAGCAGCGACGTTAACTGGCAGCTGTTCGGTTGGAAACTTACCCGAGACAAAGGTCATCCAAATTTGAGAGCCAAAGTGTGTGGCGAATGCGCCTAAAAACGCCAGCGTTGCCAGCACGCTGTCACCCACTTTTGCGGAAGCTTTGCTGCGCATCTGTGTCCCTGTTGCTGTTGTTGCTGCAAATTGGCTGTCGTCCATTGTTGTCGTTGTCGTTGTGAGATCGGGTCCAACGGTCAGTAGCACAAAGGACAATATGCAAATGGCCATCAAATGCGCCGGCTGTGTGGTACTCGTCAGTATTCTGTAAGAGATAGAGAGAGAGAGAGAGCGTTATTGAACTGTAAGCTGGCTGTTAAATATGTTATGTTAAATATGATGTGGATATGTTAAGGCTAACATTGGTCTCTATCTGTGATTATCTTCTTTGGATTCGAAGTGCATGTTGGCATTAACACCGCGTATGTATTTCTTTCGGCTATCTGCTGATTAGATACGCTTTGAACTTTTACACTTGGCAACATTTACGAAACGCTACGATAAGTGTTGTTGTCTACGACAGCAGGCAAGAGCAGCAACAACACTTATCTAACATCGAGTAGTTTGCACTGAAGCTGAAGCTCGATAATTTTGTTTTGGTGGCGCTGTGTTGTTACGCATTTGCCGCGTTGTGTTGCGTTGCGTTCGCTTTACTTGTTTTAATACCCCTTACTCATTGATATCCAAATGGGTATGTTAAAGTGCTGGCAACAGACAATAAATATATTGAATATATCTATTCTTTCACGGAACTATTTACAGTATAGGGTATCTTAAAGTCGAAAGCTGCCGATCAGGGCAGACGGTTTCTTTTGCAGACATTGTGTATTTTGCATATTGTCATAGATCATGTGGGGAAGTGACGTTTAACGGTGAGGCGTCGTCACTGCTAAGGTTTTGTTGCTGTAGCTCTTGACAGACATCGCGGCGAATTCAGCAGAGTGGCGTACGTGCAAAAAAGCATGCAACCAAACACATGCATACATATATGTATATATATATATATATATATACATATATATATATATAGTATGCATGTATATATGTATACATGCATATGCATGTATTCGCACAAATAATTGGAGCGACAATGGCCAGTAAATGAAATACAACAGATTCGCAATCTGTTGCGGGACACATGCAGGTATATATGGGGAAAATGTGTGGGCAGCGAATTTACGAGTCAGCTGTTTGTGATTGAACGATTGATCGAACAGCTGCTCTCCAAGCTGAAGCTGAAGCTGACAATGCAATGCAGTCGCTGCGGAAAGCCACCTCCCCAAAAACCCAGAAAAAAAGCTGACAGACCAGACTCACTCACACTCAATGAAACAGTCAGAGTGACGTTGAATGCGACTCGCACTTTGGACCTATGTGTGTGTGTTTGTTGGGTGAGGAGGGAATTCTGTTGACAAGCCAAAGCCGCAACAGATACACATAGATATACATAGATAATAACGGTTAAGGTTGGATCGCCTCGAACTTGTGAATGAATCAGAATTATTATTGTCAAGAAGGGAGAGGGGCGCGTTTACTTTCGGTCGATGCCCTGAGTTATTATTATTATTATTTATAAATGACTTGTGGTAAAAATAGTATTGATAAAAGTATTTATTTTTTGGGGGGGCTCACACGTAGCAAGGTGAATCATTTGATGACCCAAGCAAAGCATTTACCACGGGACTTTGTGATAATATAAAAAAGTGTTTATTGAATGGCTGATTGTCAGTCACACTTTTTGAAAACAGTTTAATTTCTTCGTGATCGAGATTTAATGAGAATTCAGATTGATATAAATGGTAGCACATGATTTGGTAGCTGAAATTAGGAATGCTGCTCAGCCACTTAAGCTCCATTTAAAGCACGTGATTTGTGCTTTTGTGAGTGCAAAGACTTTTTTTTCTTTTCCTTTTTATTGTTTGCATAACGGGGACGGACGCCAGACAGCGCAAATTTGTGGGTAAACGCAAAAAGAGACGAAAAGGAAAACGAAAACAAAATCAAAAACAATAAAAAAGATCGTGAAATAATATTAGTGGAATCGTAATCTTTCGCCTTCGCGTGATTGACATGATCGAGCACCATGTTAATTAGCAGTTGCAAGCGATAAGCAGGCGACAGAGAGTCAGGCACACTTGTCGTAAATTATACATTAACATTAGATCACATGATCAAATGGGCACAGCAAAGATTTAAGAAAGAGACTCACGTGTATAGGCGACTCCCCTGCAGCTGGGCGATCAGGCAATGGCAGCGCTCACTAAATTTGCGCGTCATTTGAGTGCCAATTGCGAGAGCATCGTCCATCGATGGCTCCATGGAGCTAAGTTTGCGCTGTTGCTGTGCTGTTAATGCAGTTGTTGTTGTTGCTGTTGGTGAAACTGTTGTGACGGGGCTGTTGTGCTCAGAGTTTACAGCTTCCAACTGTTGTTGTTGCTGTTGCATTTTCTTAAAACGTCCACAGAATTTGGGAATTTTTAAAATGCTGCTGTTGCTCTCAATGTTACTCTGACTGTTGACTGTTAATGAAGCTTCTGTTTTGTGTTCAACTTTTGCCTCTGCTACTTCTACTTCTGCTTCTGCTTTCACTATCTCCGTCTTTGTCTCGGGCTTGGTTGCTGTATTTTGTTTTGCGGTTGGCAACTGCTGTTCCTGCACTGGCTTAATATCAAAATTAGTGCCGCTGTCGCTGCTGCTGTTGCTGCTGTTGCTGCTGCTGCTGTCTTCATTATCGGAGTTGTTTTGTGATTGATCCTGCTGCTGCTGCTGCTTTTGTTGCTCCTTGCGCTGCTGCTTTTCGCGCTTGCGCATCGTGTATTTTACCGATTTGACGGCTTTTTGTGGCAGACCGAAGGCCATATACCGTTCGATCTGTTCACTTTCGATGCCCGAATTATGGCACATTTTTGCATTTGTATTATATAACTGCTTAACGGTTCTTTATACTTCTTCTTTTGCACTGTTTCTGTTTCTGTTTCGGTTTTGCTTTTTGCAGTTGCTCGTTTTAGCTTGCACTCAAAAAAAAAAAAAGACAAAATTGCAATATATTTTTTTGTTGGGATTTTTCTTTTGGTGTCGTTTTGGTTAGTAAATTAGTAAATTTCTGCTTGCGGAGCGGCTTAGAATTTGAGCGGATAGGATTGTTGGGTATTGTGTTGGGTTGGGTTAGCTGCTGCTGCTGCTGCTTATGCGGCTGCGACGTCTACGCGACGAGTTAATATGTGCGATTGAATGGGTAGCAAGTTGCGTCGTACGCTTTTATAAGGTGCCTGCGCATGTGTGTGTTAGTCGCGAGTTCTTGGATGTCGCAACGATCAGCAAATCAACGAGCACCGAACACCGAACTCTCTTCGGCTTTGACGAATCGCTCCCACGCACTCATCGTGTACTTGATCCACATTCGTATATTGCAGGCAGGGGGAGGGGGTAGTAAGTACCCCCTCCCCCCCTCTTGTTAATCGTGCCAGTCCGCGATGCACAATTTGCTACTTAAACTATATTAACAGGCAAGAAATTTATGTCACAAAGAAAGCGAAAGAGAGAGAGAGAGAGAGAGAGAGAGAGAGAAAGAGAAGAAGATGAAGAGAGAGCGAGCAAGCTAAAGAGAGAAAGCACCTGTTACATTTTGCGCTCTTAAATCGCAGACGAAGATCATGCAATTAAATGCTTCTTGTCACGCTGCGATCGTTAGTTGCGCACTTTTATGGCCAAGCCACCTCTGGACTGGACTGAACTGTACGTTGGGGAGGGGGCGAATGTGAACGTGCTGTCGGCGCGACCAAATGGGCGCCGTTCTCGGGTATCTATCGATAATGGACGCCACATGCGCATAGTTTCAGCCACAAAGGGGGCGTGATGGGGAGTTGGGACGATAATACCTTACATAACTTACATACATATGCATATATATATATATACATATATATATACACATCAGACATTCCGTTCTGACTATTTACATTGTTGCAGGTTTGTTGGCATTTGCAGCGCATTCTTTCATTTTACGATGCAAACGGCAAGAGACATCTAGGAGCAAGTGTCCGACTAGAATATTCTCTGTTTAATTAACAAAATAGCAAAAATATCCCCTTAAAAAATCCCCGTTTCAATTGGCCAACATGGGGTACTAAAAAGAAACCAAACTCTATTCACGTCATTCCGACTCAAATCCAAAATTCCTACAATCCGGGGACTACGGGGACGACGTTGATGAGTAAGTGTTCGATAGACTGGATGAACACGGGACCAAACCGTCAAGCGTCATCATTTTGATATTTGAAATTATTATTTAATTTGTTGCTAATCTAAAAGTTGTTGTACGTTTTTAGTTAAATCAAATGCTGAACACTTTGAAAAGCAAACCTTTTTTTTTTTAATTTTATTTTTTTGATTACTTGTTTGCTTCAATTGCATACTCCCAATATGGTTAATTGATTGTTCACGTTGGGTTTAAGGAATAATGAATAATGGTTAGTTAAAGGATTTTAGCATTGCAATTTCTTAACTGATTTCCGTCCTTGACTTTGTTCACTGTTTTGCTGCCACGGAGAACCCACGTGATTGTCTATGGAACGTGATCGACATGCCAACGAGATATAAATCGAATATATTTGATCATGGATTGCTTTCAATATATTTTATTATATATAGACATATAAATATAAATATATAAAAATTATAAATCTACCCAAAAAACATATCTGATTTGCGCATCTTGCTGAGCGGTCGATAGCCGCATTAGGTTGCCACGCAAACATATTGAATTGTCGGCGGCATGGTGGCAACAAGGGGGGGCAGCCCAATCGACACTTTGATGAATGTCTGTCGGCCACCAAACTGCTCATTATCTAATTGCGGCAAGTTCCGTTCGAGCGCCGGACGTTGTGTCGATCGAAAGCCGAATATTTAACAACAACAACAGTCAGTCAGTTAGTCAGTCAGTCAGTCAATCAGTCAGTCAGTCAGTCAGTCAATCAGTCAGTCAGTGAGTAAGATTTCCAAAATGTCAGGAGCTGCTTAGCGAGGCGTTTATAGCACAGAGGTGTAATTTTGCATACAAACGCGATATTAGAGAACTGATATGGGTTCTATATGATTGTATACGCATGCATACCTGTATAGTATACATATATATATATAGATATATATATTCATTCTAAAACATTTGCGTTTCTTTTTCGGCGCCTCATTATCATCATCATTATCAATACTTTTTTTGTTGTTGCATTTTTGCCCACTCATCGTGCGACGGGACATTTTCTTTTTTGGATTTGGGGAACCTTTAAAGCTTGCCTCGCACACTCGTACACCTCAACGGTGGTAGTCGGTACGGTATCCAATGCTCGATGAGCGGAGCCACATGAATCAGAACTAACAATAGTCAATTGGCCATGATTATTAAATTTAATCAAATTTTTTGTGAATTTTGTATAAATAATTTTTTTTTTTTTTTTTCTTTTTCCATTGTCTGACCTTTAAACACCTAATCATTTTGTTTATTTTCGCAATCTACCTCTCTCTCTCTCGCTCTCTCTCTCTCTATATATCACACTCTTTCTCTCTCTGCGAACTAGATTTTTGATGGACAGAGGGGGGAAATATGAAATATGATTATAGTTTTTGCATATATCAAGCATTGGACGAGTGGCGAATGTCACGTAAATCGGACTAAACGGATCAAAAGATAGTTGACCACCACGAAAAGAGAAATTCAAACTAAAAATAAATTAAACTGGATATACAAATATTAACTTCAAAATTACCCAAACTTCCATTAGCTATTTCATATATTGTGTAATATATATAATCTAATCAAATTTTTTTCATAAAATTCAAAGCTTATTTTTGACGTCAGATCTAGTTTTTTTTTGTTTTTTTTTTTTTTTGGAAAAAGTTACCCTTTGACTGTAGCCTTATCCTTCTATCGCTTAATTAGTCAGATTCGTTTGAAAGTGTCTGAGTCACTCAGCTACCATATCATATCAATTGATATCGATTGCTAGTCATACATTATCATTATCTTTGTTTTTCTTCCACCCCGTCGAGCTGAATTTTAATTGTTTGAATTAATGGTTGAATAGAATTAAATTCAATATAGGACTAAAAAAGAGAAAATAGAAGAATAGTCAATAATAACTGTTAATTGTTGTGTGACTAATAATTGCTAGCCAACTAATATATTCATAAATTTTAAAGTTCATTCAGACGATTTCGATCAGCTAGATTGAATGGATAAAAACAAGTCAGCTGCCAAAAAAAAAATGAAACAATACAAAACTTATACAAAAATTTCGCGCTCGCTTTGGCGTCATCAAATATTATAGGGATACTTCATTGTGCTTCCCCAAAACACCTGACAGAGAAACAGAGACAGAGACAGAGACACACACAGACAGAGAGACAGACAGACAGACAGACACCTTGCGTCAGCAGAGCAGCATCTTCGTCAGTCTCATCACATGTCTCCCTCTGTCCGTGGCATAGATCCAAATCATGTCAGCTGCTTCTTCCACCCTTTCCCGATAGCAAATGCCGCACGCTTTCGCTCAATCATTGTCGAGGGGCTCGCCGCGGTTGGGGGGCGGGATTTCTGGCGTTGCTATTTCACCACGTGAGTTGCCAAAGCGCTGTCGGCTTAAGATGGAAAATGGAAAAAATATGTCACTAAAACAAGAGATAAGCAAAAGTCCAACGTTTCTCTCTCTCTCTCTCTCTCTCTCTCTCTCTCTCTCTTCTCTCTCTCTTTCTCTCTCTCTCTCTTTTTCTTATCTGCCATTTGGCCGTCTAATCATGACTTATGCTTGTGATCGGTTTCGATCGACTGTCGGCGATTGCGCCAGCCTCTCATTGCCTTTGCACTGTTATCGGCTGATTGTGTTGCCAATTTGCTGACGAAGTTGAATTAATTTAACGAAATAACCATCATAAAATATTGATTATTGATCCCCATAGCGCATATCAAAGAAACACAGTTCAGCATTCAAAAATGGCAATTATCAAACACGTAGCCAGATTTCCCTCCACTGTTGACACAAGACTAGACCAGTTACCAATCACTAAGCATATATATATATATATATATATATATATATATATATATAGTTTTTAATGGCTTCCTTCTGCATCGATAATGATGGCGTTATCTGTATGAGGCGTGAACTTGTCACAGATTTAGTAGGCGGTGTGCAAACCTCGTGGCAATGATTACTGCGACTGCGACTGCGATTGTGACTGCGATTGCGACTGCGACTGCGACTGTTACCGATGGACGCTCTTAAGGCAAAGAGAGGGAGAGAGAGAGAGAGAGAGAGAGAAAGAACAAAAAGAGCTTCTTTCTGTTTGTTTGTTCGCCAACAGATTATCAATAAAAAAAAAAACAACAGGTTCAGTTCAATGGCTCTGGGCTCAGTTTAGCTTTGATTGGGCTGTGGCTACTGTAATCGCTCCAAGTATTATGGACATATCTCTACATACTAATGAGTAACTGTATATCTGCCTGTGTGTGTGTGTGTCTGTGTAGATGTATGTTTGGCTATGTGCGCAGAGACTTCAGGCAGGTCAGTTCAAATGAGTTCTCCTGACTGCTGTAAATAAGAAATACAGTTAAAAAGCAGTTAAAGTAATTATGTATTTGTCAAGGGTATACAAGCTAACTTATACTATATATATTTATATATATTCTTGATCGATACAGCCATCTACCTCTGTCTGTCTGTCTGTCTGTCTTTTGCTGTGCCAGTTAGTTCCTTGGCTTACAGTTAACTGGATGCAATTTGGTTGTGAGCAGGGCATATGTCGGAATATCGTATATAGCTGTCATTTGATCGATCGCAAAATGAGGTTCGACTGCGGTTGTCATACCGATTCAGCCGACACCCAGTTCGAGCTATATATTTATGCTCTATTTTATAGTTCCTATAGGAAATTGAGCATCTGCATCTGTGTTGCCACCAACAGATGACTTCTTGTATGATGAGCTTTTCGATTCATGTTTTTTTTTTTTTTTTAATTCATAGCAGGTGGACTCCGGTATGTAATCTAAGGCATTCTATCTGCTTTGTTGTTGTTGTTGCTGTTGTTGTTGTTTTATAAATAGGCTTTCATTATATGCAATAAAAATTGACCGCCAGAACGACGCTTGGGAGAATGCGTAGACTTGGACGTCGCCGCAATTTGAGTCGGGTCAGGCACCCTCCGACCGCGCCCACCCACAGGCCACCCTCCTGGTCCGAGCTTGTGGCAGCTATCACACGCCACGAGTGATTGGTGCCTGAAGGCAGCGATCGCTGGCGTACGTGACTTTAGCATCGGTGGCGATGTCCGCCGAAGCGAGAGCTGTTGCTGTTGCTGTTGCAAATTGCGCGCCACATGCGGCAGCAAAGCCGGTCAGCCACAACATTTACAACAAACACAACAACAACAAACAACAACAACAACGGTAGCAAATAAACCTGCCCGGATTACAGTTTTGCCGTTGAGCTTAGCTTTTGATTATTATTATTTATTATTTATATATGTGCACATGTTTATATGTTTGTGTGTTGCTGTTGTTGCTGTTGTTGTTGTTGCTGTTGTGTTGCTTGGCAAAAAATACAAAAAGAGGAAAAGCAAGAAGCGAATAACACACGAAACAAATGTTGAGCATTTTCAAAAAGCTGAATATTGAATACACTCAAGCAACACATGACAACATAAAATATATTGCATATATATATATATATATATATATATATATCTGTCGATCGTTATCTGGGCAGATCTGGAACCACTTGATTTTGAGAGAATATCTATGAAAAACTTAAAGCATTTAAGTAAACTTCAGCACACGTCCAAGTTAAGTTTAGTTGATTAGTTTAAGTTAACTATTCAAATTTAAACAAAGGAGACCCAACTGCCAAATGATGCTGAAGACGTTTGGGGCTTTTCATATATATATATATATATATATATATATATATATATATGTCAGAGGCGTATTTCTGGCAGAGGTTTAACAAGCTTAGTGCGATTAGCTTTCTACTTTTGATATTTTGTTGCGACATGCTGTGTTTGTAGGAAAGATGTCCAATTTTTGGCAGAGCATTGTAATCCGTTGCTATATCATGTCGCAGCAGATATAGGGTGTATCGTCTGGCGGCTGCGTCAGCAACAAAAAAAAAAACGTTTAAATAAACTTTTTGCTTGGCAACCAATAACCGAAAGCCCGCAAATTGAATGCCATCTTACAGTCGGCCATGTCGTCAACCGGCCAACCGGCCAACCGGCCAACTGGCTGGCTGGCTGACTGGCTGCCTACTGGCCATGTGATTACTTATTTTTTATTTATTTATTTTGTTTTGGCCCATTTAACATTTTGCATGTCGCCGTCAGATCATCATCATTATCATCATCATTGGCATTATCATTATCATTATCATTTTTATTGAGTGGGTGACGACCAGAATTGTCATAAACATGTTGTTATTGCTTGTTATTTAATCGAGTGATTAACAAGTGCAATTGCTTTCAGAACTCACAGCTCACAACTCACAACTCACTCTCACTTGCCCAAATATTTGTCCAGTCAAAAACAAAAACAATAATAAAAACAAAAACATAAAAATATCATCAATCAACACTAAACAACGAAACAAGTTCAGCAGCTGCAGTTGTCTTCAATCCACTAGATGGAAATTGCATGTTGAATCTATTTGTTATGCCAAATTGAGCATATTTTACAACAACTATTAATTGCCAGAAATTGGCAGAACTATTCATTTTGTATAATGCACATAAATTAAATAAAGTTCAACTTGGAGACAAGAAAGAAACACATTTGAATGTTGTTCCTAAAAAAAACCTATATCATATGGTACTTTGATGTTAATGCATTTTTGTCCAAAATTGTACATTATTGTTAGATGTTAAAAGAAATTGGTAAACAAAAACAGGTTTTCAAAGCAGAAGTTGTCTTTCGACTGATTGCTTGAATATCATCTTATTAAACAAAATAGTTTTCTATAATAGAATTTACTCGTCGACTAATCATTCCTTTGCCAACTTTGCCCGATATTATATATACAACTGAAGCATTAAATTCGTATAGCTCGTTAAACAAATTAGTTGTCCATACAAGAATTTATTTATAATATTCATAGAATTGGAGATGGGAAAGGAGACGGATGCATGACAAGATTGCATCTAGATGGCTTCAAACTATGGGCTAGGGACTAGTTTGCATAGAAACAGAGTCGGCTAGTGATGCTGATTAAGAATATATAGAATATATAGAATAGAATAGAATAGAATATATAGAATCTGGTTAGTGGGGTTGGCTTTACAAACTTCACGACACAATTATATATTATATCCTCTACAAGGATATAAAAGGAGGACAGAAACACACACAAATCACGCTAATCATTTTGCTGTTAATAATACAGATCATACCCTGCATCCATTTCAAATGGATATATATATATATATATATATATATATATATGTACATCTGTGACACATATTAATCACACACACTTTGTTTCCATGCTCAATTTGCTCAATTTGCACGCTTAATGTGATTTATTAAATTGCTTTGTTGCAGGTGTATGTGGCACTGTTTCAGCCGCTGCGCGTGACCCGGCATCAGTTCAGGAAGGTGCTTAATTGTATGAAGGTGATTAGGGCACTCAAATACCAGGAGGTCTATGCGCAGGAGAAGGTCACGAAAGTGGACAGCCTGTCGCTGGTGCTGAGCGGCAAGTAAGTGGACGCTGCAACAGCGATGCACACAGCAAACTGATTGATACCAAAATTGATGATGAAATTTGCAATTGGCAATTGGCAATTTTACTCATTGCAGATTAGTTGTATCGCAGCATCAGCGGGCACTGCACATTGTGTTTCCCCATCAGTTCCTAGATTCGCCAGAGTGGTTCGGCGTCTCGACCGATGATTTTTTTCAGGTAAGCCATGCTCTGCTGTGCTGTTCAGTCGGCTATTAACGGCGTTTGTGTGTGTATTTGTGTAGGTGTCCATTATGGCCATGGAGGAGTCACGGGTGCTCATCTGGCATCGGGACAAGCTCAAGCTATCGATAATGGCCGAACCGTTCCTGCAAACGGTATTCGATCACATACTCGGCCGCGATGTGGTTAAAAAACTGATGCAGGTGACACAGGTGACAGCTGAAAAAAAATCAACAACAACAACAACAACAAAAACACAATAAAATTATATCAAATTTATCATATTTATTAATGTATATTCTTGTGCAGGTCAGCGAATCGATAGCCAGCAACGGTTTTCTGCCCTCGGGCGGCTATGCAGAGGATGCCGAGGACAAACCCATGCTCATACTGAAGAAGAGCGTCGATGTTGGCCATGGACTGACGGCGCTCATCAATCGCCAGTTGCAGGGTGAGTTAACAAGCTGGCCATCAATCTACATAACTGCATACATGCGTACATACATGCATACATGCATACATACATATATACATACATATATACATAGATACATAGATGGTTATATATAGATGCTTAAGATCTAGAAACTCATTTTGTTCACTGCAAACGCTGTGCGTCTTTCTCCTTTTGCATACATGTACATATAACGTCCTCTTGCCACATACCAGTCTCTCACTTTCACACTCTCTATTCCCCCCTCTCTCTCTCAATCTCTCTCTCTCTCTCTCTCTCTCACTCTCACTCTCTCTCTCTCTCTCGCTCTCTCTCTGTGTGTGTGTCTCTCTGTCTGTTAACGTGTCACTTGGCCCACATTTGAGAGCTGTCGTTCCTTGATTCCCTAACCATTAACCAAACATGCCCCATGCCGCCTCAATGCTTTTGTTGCACGCTTGCGCTGGTCGCCATTTGGGCTTTGGGGCGCGCGCCTTTTGCATGCTACAAAAACATCTAATTAAAAAAAAAAAAAAAAACACAAAAAACAAGTATTTAATTTGAATTGAATTCACTTTTTTATTGTTTGTTTGTTTTGTTAATTTGTTAATTTGTTAATTCGTTTGCATTTTGGTATACGTTTTTAATTGTTTTATTTTTATTATTTTGATTAATGTTAACTGTACAAACGTTGATGTTTATGTTCGTTTTTTACGATTCGCTATCTAATTTTAGAAGAGCATGTTCCTTTACTTGGTCGCACGTACAAACACACTAAGCAGCAGCCGCCGCTGCCAGGTTTCGCCAACTTGGCGGACACCAATGTTGATCACTACGCCAATGCCGCTGCCGCCACCGCCGCCGCTGCTGCACTTGCTGCTGCTGCTGCTGTTAATGACGATGGCACTCAATGAACCTGAAACTGAAACTGAATCCTGATAGAAGCAACAGCACACACACACACACACACCACATCCACTCACACATACACACACACACACACACACACACACTATTTATATGCATATGTTTTGTGGCTGCAATCAGCAATGTTGCAAGTTTGTCAGCAACTTTATCCAAGCAAGGCCTAGCAAAAAAAAAAAAAAAAAACAAAACCAACACCAATATCAATTGCCAGCATTGCAGAGAGTAGAAGAAGACCATCATTAGCAAAAAAAAAAAAAAAAAAAGAAAAAGAAAAAAGAAAATAAGAAAAGAAAACAGCTCAGCGACCTCAGCAGCATCTGCATCAACCGTCGAGTCATCGTTGATATATATATAGCACATATGTGTATGTGTATGTGTATTATCATCAGTCATCAGTCATCAATCATCGCATCATCGCATCATCAATCATCGCATCATCGCATCATTGCATCATCAGGGTCGTCAATCTACAACGTCATCGCAAGCACCAGCACTTGAATGCTCATCTAAACAATGGCAGAAAGAGATATTGTAGAGTTTAATATGTAAACATAATGAAATACTCGCTAAACTAGATCTTTAACGCTCGTTAAACACGAGGCAACATTTTTTTTTTTTTTTTGTTTGCAAATTGTCGGAGAAGTACCCATTTTTCATATGAACAGCGATTTATTTTTATAGTTTTTTTTTTTTTGGTTTGGTTTTTTTTTTTTTTCAAATGAGATTGATCAGTTGAGGCAGGCGCTAAAATGATTTGCATGCAAGATTAGATCTTGAAATTGTTGATGTCGTTTGTAATTATGAAGTCATGCTAATGTTGAAAAGGAATTGGCACATTTTGAGCGATTGACTCTGAATATATGAATTAAAAATTGAAATTGTGATCCACAAATCTTGTGATCGTGATTCAAAGCCGAAAAACTCTAGTCATGATCGTCAAGTGATCTTCACTTTGTTGTATTTAAAACTCAAACGTAAACATTACGCATTCCGTTGACATGGCATTTACTGTGTGTGTGTTCTCTTAAAGATCCAAGTCGGAATCCATTCAACTGGCCATGCTATCATTCATTCATTTCGATCACCACGTGACTGATCCCCATTGCAAGAGCTGAGTACTTTTACATATATATTCTTTCATTGCAAATAATTTAAAGGAAAAAAAAAAAAAAAAAACAGAAAATTGTTTCGACTACCGTTCCCCATTTAATGGAAAATTTTTACTGTGCGGGCACATAAGCAATTTTCGTTAGCAATATATACATGCATATATACGTATCATATGTTTGCCAATCATTATCACATTAATTTTATTATTATTTTCATATATTTCTATAATGTTTTTTTTTTTTTTTTTTTTTGTTTAATTCTTTTTCTTGTGATTTGACACATTGTGTTAATTTTATACTCTTAAAGTGTGAAGAGTTTAATGGTTTTGTTCAACGGTGTTTGTCTGCATTGATCTAAAATTTGGAATGTATATATATATACCTATATATCCGACACGTCCGCTGGGCGTTGTAAAAATATTTAAAATAGAGAAATTTGAAAAAGAAATAAAGAAAAGTATATCCTAGAGCCAAAAATATCTGCTTAGCCCATAATCACTTTCAGCATTTATTTTCGTAGTGGGTCATTGCCCAAACTTTGCACATCGAGTAACACTGGAAGCAGAGTATTAAGCAGTCGGTCAATTTCGACTGCAACGTTTTTAGTTGTTTGTTAATGAGATTTGTTTTTGGATCGCTGATTGATTTGCATATTAATTCGATTTCAAAACTAAACAACAAGAAGAAGGGTACATAATATCGTAAATACTTGTAATTAATATAAACCTGCCTACTAAATATATATATATATATATATATATATATATATGTATATATATTTATAGATGCATACATACGAACATACCTATTTAACAGACTAAGCGATATGCATATATACGTTGTACATACAACTGTATCATACACCTAACTACTTACTTACTATGCTAAAAGTGAAATGCGGAATCAATGTGAATGTAAACAAGCCAAAAAAAAAAAGAAGAAAGAAAAAAGAAAATTAAATGAAGTAGAACAAAAAGAAAAAATACATAAATATATATAATATAATATTAATAATAACAAAATGCAGAAAAATTGAGAACTTACTGAATTAAAAAAAACGTCTAGTTTGATTTGTTTAACTGATTTGAATTGTTTACATCTTTTGCTCTGGTGTTCCTTTAGTCAGTTTTCCTTAACCCCTGGTTGGCTGCACAGGCTGAGACGAAAGGAGACGAGCCCAATGCGATGAACCGATCGTATTATGTCGAATCGAATCGAATCGAACCGAATCGAACCGAATCGGAACGGAACGGAACGCGTGCCTTTTGGGCACCTGTGGCTGTTTGCGTATCATTAACATTAATTTTGCGCAAATGGCATTGATTTGTTTTTTATTTTAATTCACAATTAAAATGAATAATAAATACAATAATGATCATATCGCAGCAAAATAATTTTGTATATAAATATAATATTTTGATTTTGCTGCCGATCGCAATCAATCGCAATTTGTTTTCGGTATGGCTTTCAAAGCCTTTTACCAACCAGCCCATCCCCCGCCCCTTTTGGGCCCCGCGCCTTGCCACGTCAACAATAATAGCGATAATAAGCTCGAAGCTATCTCTAAACACTTTGGGCATGCCCATAAATTTCCAACACAAAGTGCATCCGACGTAGCCGCTCCGCCTGTGGCACCACCAACCCCTCCTACACCACCACCACCACCACCACGCTGCCCCCGCTGGCCATTTTACAGAAGTGCGCGTTTCGGCGCCTGTGTATGTAGGCCACGTGCTATTGTTGTGAAATAAACAAGTATGCAAACAACTGTGCTCATTTATCATTTTTTAGTTTTGGCTGATGAGTTTCGATTAAATTGTTTTCAATTTTCGCATGGCCGTCGATTTGCCATTGATGGCGCTGTACATCATTGGTAATATCACTAATTCATGAACACCTTCTGTACCGGAAGCGCTTATCAATTACCATCATATCTGCACATACTCTCTACTATAACTAACATTGTATCTACCAATCATTTGAGCTTAGTAAGCATTTCCAGATTTCTTTCCAGATCGTCTAGTTATATTTTCGTTATTGGGGGTTAGCAATATGTTCTTTCACTCTAAGATTAAGAGTTTATCGCTGGGAAAAGGGCGATAATGTTTATCACTTTCTAAAAGTTGTAATCAATTGAATAAGTGATTTTTTAATTGGCAATAAAAGCGTAATAATTTTAATCTCACAATTATATTAGAAATGAAAACATGTTTTGTCAGACGAAATAGTTCACTTGTTGCCTTTAGAATTCTCTTCTTATCTTTGGGTTGTGTGTGTGTTTTTTTTTTACAAACTAAAGTAATTCCTTTAATTGGATTAGTTTTAGAATGAAAAATTTAATGAATTTCACGATTTACAGAGTAAAAAGTTCACCGTTGTAAAATTCAACTAAACCGTGTCCCAGTCCCTGCTTGTAAATTTCAAATTCAAACTAATAACTCGCTTCTAATACTATTTCCATTGTGCTGCCGATCTGATGTATGTGCATATATATCTATATAAATATATAAATATGTGTGTGTGTGTGTCTCGCACTATCCTTAACATTTGAAACATGCTTGTATTTCATTAGATTTTGATTTCAATATTGTCAAACGAATTTATGAATTTTTTCCAATGATTTTCTATATTTTTTGGGTGCCTATAATTTTGTCGTATGTACTCGTAAACGTCGTATACTACAAATATACTTATATATATATAAATATATGTATATATATTTGTATATAAATATGTATATATATATCGCTCATAAACGTTAATCAACAACAACAACACCACTACAACCACCCAACCACGAACAACAACCAATGGCAACAGCTCTGCCCAGGATATCGAAGTATTATGATTGCGGTAAGTTGCATTTCCAGTTTTCTAGCCAAAATAATCAACACAAAAACAAAAAACAAACAAAAAAAAAACCAAAAGAAAAAAAAAAGAAAAGAAAATAAAATAAAAAAACCCCAGGCCCCAAAACCCAAAAAGAGAGAGTTACCCAGCCAGCGACCATATTCAAGCGTATTTGTTTCTCCACCTATATATACCTATATATAAATATATATATATATATATATATATATATATTTAACTATATGCCACATATATAATATAGATATATTTTTAACTAACTGTCTAACTACATACATATATCTATCTGAATCTGTTCGTCGGTCTGTCTGTGTGCATATCCATCCATGCTGTGTCCTTGGCTGTGTATGCGTGTGTTTGGCGTAGTTATTGCAATTACATACATACAAACATACATAATACCTTCTTAAATGTAGCTTGCATGTGCGGTTTAATTAAAAAAAAAAAAAAAAAAAAAAAAACATATGCAACGTTTATCGGTTATTATCTTTAGCATTAATGTTACCAATGCCCTGTCGATGATCACATGATGACATCCACAATGCAAACACCATTGGCGTGTGTGTATTTAATGTTGTAATGTCTTGTGGAGTGAAGATGAAGTTAAATGTTTAATTTAAAGCCACCTTTTATTTATTTCTCACATAGCTCGAACTCAAAACTTTCAAAATAAATAAAAAAAAAAAAAAAAAAAAAAACTGTACACTTTTCATTGCAGCCGGTGATCCCAATTCCTGGCGTCTGGGCCGGATCGACGAGACTGATCACGAGACGGCCGTGTGAAAGCGCATCAGCATATATGTAGACGCTACATATATGTATATATCTATATGCATATACTAATATGTACTATATCTAATGTGTGTATATAGAAAGCGAAGGTAGATCGCTTCAACGTGGGACAATGTTTAGACTTGTGTTTTTGAGTATTATTAGATGTATATTTTTTTAGGCAATATGGAATTCGCATACGAATACCAAAAAAAAAAAAATGCAAAGAGTACACAATGCATACATATATACTACTTACACTATATGTATGTATTTAATAACAGCTACTTTGAATGCGAATTAGGTCGAGTTGCGCAACAAATTTGATTAAGCTACAAATCCATGTTGATTAACGAAATGTATTTTTTTATTATCTAAACTTAAGAATACACAGCATATAATATTAATATAGTATTAGTTTGTATGCGTTTGCAATAGATTAAGTGTGTAACTATGTGTACTTGTGGCCATTGGATGCCTGAGCTCATTCAGAGTTCGAATTTAGCAATCGTTAATATAAATGTGGACAAACCTATTCAGTGTACTCATTCCACTCACGATTACAACCCAGATTCGCAGCTGAGTCTTACAATTTATTCAAGTCCCCATTTCTTTTGTTACTTCAAATATTTCTCCTTATAACGAGTAAGGTAATGTTGAGCTTACATTAACTTGATTGAGCACATTAAAAAAAAAAGAAGAAATTTAAAAAACTATCGTAAGAATTTAAGAAACAAAAATTATTTCATATGCATTTGTTTTAGCTGCTGTTCGCTATTATCGAGACTGGCACGGATGGCTCGTTAAGGCCTACCCATGTTTAATTGCAAACATTCTTCAAATATTTGCATATTGCATTAGCCATCACAAAAAAAAAATAGATTCAGTAAAAATAATATGCAAGCGTGCTTCAAAAAAAAAAGCTTTCTCTTTTAAAATGATTTTAATGCATGAAGAAAACAAACTCAAAATGATTCGGTTTTTTTTCTAATTGATTTTAAACTTGAAAACTACATACGCTGTTTTTTAATAGACGTACGTACATATTTACTTTGCGGTTCCGTGGAGTTCATCATCGCCAAATAATACCTTATCGGTTCCGCCCACATCTTGTGCCTTGTCGTGCCCAACTAGATTCTGCATCTCAGCATTTCTCTAGTAACTTTCCGCCATGTCCAAAAAATCGCATTGAAAATAAAAAAAAACACATAAAAAACATGCTTTTGAGCAACTCTGTTTTTTTTTTTTGCGCGCGTGGAATAATTTGACGGCTGGGTTGACATCTCTACAAAAAGCGAAGATTGCAGGGAACTCGCTCTAAAGGCAACCAACAAAGTTTTTTATAATTTTTCAATTTTAAAATGTTTTTTTTTTTTTTTCCCAAAATGATTTATGCAAATTGCAAATACAAATCACAAATTGTGGCCATTTTGAGTTGAACGTTAACCGCAAATATTCAGCTTCAGCTTATATGAGATATATTCTTTTTGAGTTTCTAGTGGAGATTTCTTTAATATTTTAGCTATTAATAGTTGAAATGTTTTTGATAAGTATTTGATAGTGTATTTTATACGTGGAGATGAGTAACAATTGGGCGAAATACATACATACATACACACAGACATATACATATATAGTCAAGCCTTCGATTTCCGACTCCACTGTAAAAATGTCTCATGGAAAGAGTCCATTGCATATTTCTTGGTGCTGCATGAAAAATGAAATTGAATTGAATTGAAATGAATTGAAATGAATTGAAATGAATTGAAATGAAATGAAATGAATGTATGTGGTAGACAAGAAGTTGAAATATGATGACAAATATGCATTTAGAGACACGCCCTTAACAAAATGCCATCCCCCAGCCCACCCAAAACGAGAAAAACGCCCCATACAAAATTGTCTGAAATTTAAGTATTATATTGTTGTAATTGATTTAAAGTGTTAAATAAATTAAATATTTATTGTTGTTGGCGTGAATGAATTTTTTTCAATCAAAATTAACTTTAGATGTGTAAGCCTAGCAAAATTCAAAAACCAAAGACAACTAACAAGAGCAATGTAATAAAGTTCATAATAATAATAATAATAATAATAATAATAAAAATAATAATAAAAATAATAATAACGATAATAATTTAACATAATGAGCAAGTGTTGATTAATTAAATGATTAGCTAGACATATGAAATAACGTAAATTAAATAATAGTTCACTGAAACGGTTAGGAAATAAAACTATAAAATATGTATACAATTAAGCGATACATACATACATACATAAATATATTTATGCATTCAAATATAAATAAAAACTATTATTGAATTGCTGCTGGATGTGCAAAAGGCAATGGAAGATATAATATTTTATATAGTAAATGAACAAAAGCAGAAAGCTAACTAAACACAATGAACACACTCAAGTTGTCGGCTTAATTCTTATGTTCAGTCTGTAAAATTGAAATACACATTTTCAGTTTAAGCTTTCAATTTATACATATATATACATATAGAAACACGAGTATGTTCTTGACGTTGCCGTTGGCTTTAATTTAGCATCCATAAGCAAATCTATCCATCTATCTTGAAAACGCATTGAAAACTCATCGTCAGGTGATCAGTTCTTGAGGTTTCATATCGCTTGCATTCAAACCGAAATTTGGCCTAAATATTGGTTGGTTAATATAAAAATTTGGTTTATTGTTCAGATGTGGCAATATGCAATGCATACGTTCATCTTACTTCTCATTATAAATATATACAAATGCATACTATATTTATCTGATAAAACACCTGCGAATCGAAATAAACAAATTTATACCCAGCAAATAAAAACAACAAAACAAACAATCAATAAAACATTTAACTGTATTTCGTACCTTTGAGCAGAAATAAAAGTTGGAAAAAAACGAATAATAATGCAACAATGAATAACATTCATTCTTATGTTATTTAATAGTTGATATGCACATTTATATTTTCAATTCATTAATATTCTTGCAACATCATTTTGAACAAGAAGAAGAAGCTTAATAAATTTCATAGATGCCTTCAAAATATGCGGCAGAAAGATAATTTCTTGTGTGACAAACATGTTTGTTAACCCTACGAAACTAATTACGTTATGGGCAAAATAAATAATGAAATTAAATATCGAATTTGCATGTGAGCAGGTGGATTACGGTCATCGGGGATTATGTGCAAGCAACTCTAATAAACTGGATGCTGCTTGTTGTCTGCTTTTGTTATGTGCTTCAGCAAAATAGGTCACATTTTAAGCTCCATTGCTGGTTATAATGTAATAATGATATCTAAGGGTTGAGTCTCAAATTAAGTTGCTCTCTGCACAATTAACACCTAAGCTTAATCTTGTGGGATGAGGACACGTGACCACTGGACAGCTAAAAATAAAATAGAAATTAAAAAAAGACGGCTAACTGTCGGCTGTGAATGAGTTTTATAATAGATACACAGACCATTGAACAAAGGCCCAACCACATATTAAGCCCTACAACCAGCAGCAGCATCATTATCATGTTGCTTTGAAGTTTGCAACGACTTCAGAGTACTATGGGAAAATTCCACTTTCATTTCATGGATCCCGTTAGAGGTAGACCTACATATGTACAAATTTTGAAGTCTCTAGCTCGAATAGTCTCTGACACCCGATTCGGCTGATTCTGATTAAGAGTATATATACCTTATGAGGTCGGGCATGTTTTCATCTACAATTATAGCGTTTGGGCTTCGGGTATAAAAACCAAAAAAAGCTGCTATTTTAGGCATGTCAAATTACGTAAAAATCAGGGACACCAATACGTAATCGATTAGCGTCAAAACGTTTAAGAAAATATCGAAATTTTCTACTTTACGTACCAGAATCAGCGCGGAGATCTAAATTGCAGTCCTAAGTCCACAACTTGAAGTTCTCTTAAGCAATTATTTTTTTGTCGTAAAACGTGTCCTTTTCGTCCTATAGTCCAGAAGCAAGCGGCTCTAAGCATGCTTTAGTTTTTAAACGACTGCAGCGAGCTGATACAATTGTCCCACTGACCGCACTTTGGAACTCTTTGACCCGCTGGTTGTCTGTCTTTCTGTCGGTGCCTGTCTGTTTTACTGACTGACTTCTGCTGCTGCAAGCAAACAAAGTTTTGACTGCTGCTGGTCAAAAGTTGGATGCACCAGATGCAAATGCTATAAAAAAAAATGTCACATAATAAACAGAATTGGCTTAAAAACAAAAAAGGAACCAGTAAAAAGTTTCAGAGAGATGTAACCCACTTCATAATACTCTGATCCAGTTGAATGACAGTGTAATACACATACAGCAATTTTTTAAAGCTATACTTTCATACTTTGTTCTTTACTAAGGTCTTATTAACAAAGAACATAACACTTTGCATATAGCAGAAATGTTTGCATACATATTTAAAGAGCACAGAATCAATATACCTTTCCATCTAGGGTATAAGAGTACTTAAAGTCTGGCGAAAAGTTTTGCGGCGCAAAGTTGCTAAAAGGATCTCAAACTAGCGAGAACAATATCCTCTGTAGGGGCATACGAAAGGAAAGTCAAGAATAGGAAAGTCATAAAGTCGCAAACAAAATTCGGAATATATAAATAATTTGATGAGGTTGTGGCCCATCTGACTGCATTCAACTTGCAACTTGCAACTTGCCGCACAATTGACTGCGTTCTAGTTGATTACATTTGGTTAAAACTCTGTAGTTCAATTATTGTTAATTTCGAGGCGCACAGTGCTGGAGCGATTGAGCTTTGCTAAATATATTCAAGATATTTACAATCAAATATGTAAATAGTACAAGTACTGAGTGATCCCAAATTTGAGGCAAGTTTGTATGTGTTTGTGTGTGCGTTCAATCTAATTTGTTTTACAAATAAAATTGTACTAATTTGAACATTTTGCTGCATGTGATTTGCTTAGCAAAACTCCAACATGGCAGGTGCAAACGAAAGCCAGGCAGTTGCATGTTAAATGTGGCTTGCTGCTTGGCTTCCGCTCCACTTACAGCTGAAGAGTGCGCTGCAAAAATACAAATTTGCCCATTGCAATGGCGGCTTCAACTTTCGATTTGTGGCTGGTTAGCAGTGGCTTAAAGTAGTTATCGTTAATAAACCAGTTACAGTTAGGCCGGACGTCAATTAGTAGGACAGTCAGCCAGTCAGTCAGTTGGTCATTCGATGGCTGAAATAGTTTATCTGTTTGCGACACGCATTTAATCTCATTGGGACTGCGGATTGTGGCAGCATTATGAGTTAAAGATGTGCACGTTGCGTGGTTGTGGTTGTAGTCGCATTTTCTTAGTTATGAGTTATTGTTTGCTAATTGTTATCGGTTCGCTGCCTCTTGCTGTGAGTGGGTCAGTCGCGGAGGCATTGAAGCGTGTCACGTGAACCCAGTGAACCGACCGACAGTCTCCGACAGCCCCACTCTCAATGCCCAACACCCACAAGCACTTTGGTCAACAACTTAAAGCGCTCATCAATGTATACACAAATGAGTACAGTGTGTGTGTGTGTGTGTGTGTGTGTGTGTGTGTGTGTGTGTGTGTGTGTGTGGTAAACGTGTCACGGTGTTATATATATTAAAGCGTTCTTTGTCTTTGGCCACTCATGTTTAACCAAGATCTTGTACAATAACATTGTGAAATTAACTAAATATATTGCCAAAAGTCTTACAAAGTATTTATAACTGTATATAAACTGTTTTTATTTTTATCAATCATAAGAAAAACTGGTGAAGAGTGAATGGGAATGGGAATGGGAAGCTAAGCAAAGAGACTAGCTAAAATGTGTATTTGCTTCCACATTGATAAACTTTGCCCACAGGTGTCGATAGAAAAAAGAAGTCAGAAGAAGCCAGTTGAAGATAAAAATGCGATCTAGTCAACGATAAGCGACACCTGTAATAAGGATTGTAATGTATTTTCTATTAGGGAACATGATTGCAGTAAACATGTTGACACATGCAGCGCCTGCGACTATGCAACACTTTTTTAACATAATTTATTTGTCATTTTGTTGCCTTTGTTGACTTACGTGTAGGAAAATCATCACGTGGCCTCTCTTACAGTCACTTGTGGGGGGATTCAATTAATTGAACGGGCTGCAGTGTGCAAAGTGCAAAGGAGGCAAGCCTTGTTGTGCAAGGTGAGTGCAACAAAAGCAAAAGCCGTTGTCATTGGCCCTTTTGTTGCACACACGCATAGGCATGGACACAGGCATACTCATGCATAAGTGATTAGATCCCAAAGCTACCGGAAGTCACTTTCAACTAACAACGGAAGTTGCAAATATCTGTTGTTTGTTGGTGCTGCTGCTGCTGCTGATGCTGCTGCTGCTGCTGCTGTTGCTGCTGCTGTTGCTGTGTTGTTGTGTTGTACATTCGCTTTAATGACGCGTACAAGCAACATGAAGGCGTCGACGTCAGCCAGTCGGCCAACAACCATGCCTCGGCTGGCTGGCACTCGTGTATGCTTATAGCCGAGTCCTGGCTCGTGTTGTCGCTGCTGCTGCTGCTGCTGTTGCTGCTGGCATCCTGGCTGGCGACATTTTTAGTTAATGAGAAGTTCTTGAACGCGTCACAACGACAGCAGCTGACTGAATTTTGCAGTGCTTCAATTTTTTTAGCGCGCAAAAATATTCGTCAATTATTTCGAGATTTTTTTTTGAATGTTTGTTAATTTTTTGAAGTGCACAAGTTAAAAACATAAATCGCTTTGGCTGGAAGAGTCTCGGTAAAATGCGTGATCATCCAGCGGTGCCCAATGTATTTCGTGTGGCCTCATCGCACAGCATTAATAGCATGGGCGTAACGGCAACGCCTCGCAGCAATAACCAACAGCGACTTCAGGGCAGCAGCAACATCAATTACAGCAAGAGCAACAGCTTCGAGCAACAGCAACATCAGCAGCAACATCAGCAGCAACATCAGCAGCAGCTGCATCAACCATCACTGGCGGAATTGCAAAAGGAACAGCCATTGGCAAAGCATCAGTTAACTACCAGTGCGTCCATTGAGCACCCTCATCAATCCGTGCAGCCACAGCAATCGCCATATGCAACATTGCCACGCGGCAGCAGCAACGCTCAACAACGTGCACAGCAACAATATACAGAGCGACAGCAATCACAACAACTGCAAACAGGCGTCATCAACACAATATCTGGTAGCATTCTATCAACTGGATATAGCTCACTTGCAGATAGTTTAAGCGACTTGCAATTTAACAATGTGCACAACAACAATGGCAACAGCAACAGCCACAATAATGATCAACGACAGCAACAACAGCAACAACAGCAACAACGACAACAACAACAACAACAACAGCGACAGGTGGTCTCGTTGGGCTTATACAAAGCTGCCGAGCAACAACAGCAGCGGATGCCAGCAACAACAACAACAACAACAACAACTAGCAATGGTGTCCTGAATGGTCAAATTGGATTCAACAACATGGCCAGCGTTGGCGGCGGTTACCTGTGGCTGTTGACACCTGTCGCGGCTAGGTGGGTACACGAGCACATTTCACTTTTAAAACTCTTTAATTAAATTCACAGCAGCCACTTTTGAGCTGCTCAGCAATGTATAATTAATGGCCATTAAGCACCCACATATTCAGCTCTTCTTCCGTAAGCATTTAAAATAGTTGTCAACTTTTCTTAAATCAAGCTCAAAGCAGACGTTTTAATTCAAAACTTCTTTGCGTCTATATAAAGTATATATAAAGTATATATTGCGTCTATATAGAGTATCTCGCTAGAAAATGCTGTGATAAAAAATATAAGATTTGTCTATTTTCATTGATTTCCACAAATCTCTGCGAATCTCAATTTGAAATGAATGAAATTTCGTTATAAACTATTTCGTCGCTCGATCAACGCACCAATGGAAGGAAGTGGTAACCTAATCAGGTAGAATATGGAGGACTGGAAAAGAGTGAACTGAACTGAAGCGGAAGCTGACAGAGTCAGCCAGAGATATACAAACATGTATAAATTGTATATATAAGTAAATATTCTCGCTCTTCTTCTTGTACGACGACCAGGACGTCGCCAGACTCGTGACTTCCGGTTGGCATATAATTTTGTTAGGGAAATCAAATCACAGCAAAGTGCACTTAATTTGCTTGTTAGCAACAAATTGGCCGTGACTGACGTCGCCACTTGGACTCGACTCGTACTTGCATTAGCCTCCTCTTTTTCCGCCTCACCATTTACCTGGACAGGCCCAAGTTTCCTGTACACAACCTGACACAATTTACCACTCTTTATGCTGTACATTACATTCACTAACCTAATTTAAGTGTTGGTCCATTGTTCCGTTGTCATTGTTTCATATATATGCCATAATCTTGGCAACATGCAACATGTTTCTCATATGCCAAATACTTAGGCAAACGCACTTAAATTATAAATATTAATAAGCAACAAGTAATGGTTTTTTTGCAAATCCCGATTCAGTTGTCAGTCTCTCATTAAGCTTAAAACAACATAATGTTTTACAGAGTATATGATGACTTTACTCCTTATGCACTCTGCGGCAATAGTAATTGTTCTTGAATGTTCATTCTTTAACTTCTGCTCACGGCAGAATGTTGAACAAAGTGGGGTGTTTTTTTTTAATCAGCATTCAGAGACAGACGCCTACATCTCACACGACTTTACCCACTCTGTGTGTGTGTGTGTGTGTGTGTGTGTGTCGATGGGGCGTGTCTTTATAATGTGGAACATGCATGGGCTAAAACTGAGACCTGGCTTACTTTTGCAGCATTTCGGTGGCAATTGTTATCGCCGCTCTGGCGGGCCCCCAGTGGCTTTTTACGGAGGAGAAAGTGCCCAATATCAATTACAATGGCACAGCCAACTTCAAGGCACAGGACGACGGTGCCTATATAACCAAATATACCAAATCCAGTCTCTGGATATTGTGCACAACGCTGCCAGGTAAGTGAGTGTGTGCGTGTGCATGTGTGTGTGTGTGTGTGTGTGAGTGTGTGTCAGTGTGTGTGTGTGTGTGTGTGTGTGAGTGTGTGTCAGTGTGTGTCTGTGTGAGTGTAATTGCGAGCATTTCATAAACACAATTGTGGACAATGAATGATATTGCGCATACGTCGTTGTGGGCCAACCAAGATATTGTTTGATGACATGGCAACAGCAGAGGCTAAATGGAGCACAATGACTGCATCCAATCATCCTGTACATCAGTCAGTCAGCCTGTCTGTCAAACCAGCAATCAATTAAAACAAATAAGAGGAACAACTGCAGTCAATTAACACGAAAGTGTGGTAACTGACCCGATTTATTTCACTGACAGCAGCCAACACTTATCCCATGGCAACTTCCATGTGTGCTTGTCTGTGTGCATACACGCACACACACACACACATACATAGCATACATAGTATGAACAGATATTTGTTAATCCTGTTTTTTGTTAAAGGACTGGATGTGGACACATTCAATTGCATTAAAATTGATTACTTCCCAGAGGAAGGCTATCAACCGGATCCGCAGGACTCAACGCCGGCCATACCATGTAAGTAAAAAACTCCGCCTCAGTTGACAGAGTGATGTTATACCCGCCAAGCATATACCCTGTATCCAGACCGAGTAAGCACTCCTATTCGGTAACACTCGTGTGTACATGAACTAACCTTTGTGTATATTGTCAATCTTCTGTAGTCTTTCCTTAGTACTGATTTGTGTATATGCCATACGAGAATAGGCATATCTGATTTTGTGGCTTGAGCTCTCAAGCTTTAATAACAATTGCATTATTCTTTTCTTTGAATTGGTGAAGGCTCTTTTTGATAGTAAAATAATAAATATTTGATTGCCTCCTAAAGCCTGTTAATATTTAAATATCCATTTGTTCTTAGATTCGTAAGCCGTTTAATAATTGGGGGCAAGGGAGGGGGGTCGAACGTGATGCAGAAGGACATTTTGTGTAGAAAAAATTCTACGGAAACAATGTTAAATTGAAATGCAAATAATTTATTTATTGTACGTTTTATATTCGGAAACACAGCTTCGATTAAAGAAAAACTTTAAATTGGAATTTTTTGTCTTTTTTTTTAATACTATCACTTTTGTTTTAATTGAATTTCATGAATTTGACAACAAACTACCAATTTCAAATTGTATTTGTAAAGTCGCCGCGGGTGACAATTTCACACGGCCGACAATTTCGCAAACATTAAATTTTATTTCGAGTTAATAAGATTTTGTTGGTTTGTGTTTGAACAATGTAGCCACGGGCTAAAAAAAAAAACAGCCGCCCTATAAACTAAGTTATGACCACAATTTTTGTTCGATTAGCTTCCAAATCATTTATAAGCTGTTGAATCAGATCTAATTTTCGAAAAATGAGCGATAAATTGCAAAGTTGAAAATGAGGGAGAACAGTAAAGGGAAGGAAGTAAATAAATACTAGTGTTTTTTTGTTTACACCTGTGTGTTGGTCCTTTAGAGCATTGCAAAAGGATTTATTTAACTGTTGTTTTCCCTTTGCCAGATACGGTGACCAAGTCTTCGCCCATCTTTTTGGCCTCCGGCATCTTTTTGCTCATCAGCTTCATTGTCTTTCTGATACCTACGTGTTCCCATCAAAATAATGTCTACTACTTTAGTGCCGGAATACTCTTCATCGTTAGCGGTAAGCAAAAAAAAAAAAAGAACAATAGTTTAAGCATAAATATTAAGAAAATTACTTAAGCAAATCTGAGCAGGGAAAAACCAATGTTTTAATGCAATTTATATTTATTTATATTTGAGGTATCTTTAGATATGCCACATATCTTTTATTAACTGATAAATAATTAATTGTCTGTTTGATGTGTGCAGGTCTTATCATGCTAATCGGACTGATTGCCTATATATCCATATTGAAGGCTGAGATTGGCTCCAAGCTGCGACCGCGTTCCACATTGCAGCCGCCACTCATCAAGGTTACTTATGGACAGAGTTTCTTTCTATTTGTCTTTGGGTTCATTGCAACCGAGTTTGTTGGAGTGCTCAACATCTTCCTCTACATTAATCTGCAAGAACTCAGTTATTATAGTGTAAGTATCGCTGGGTGGTGGTTGGTAGGTGTATGTCTGTGTGTGTATATTTATGATATTGCCAGTGACTGCATCCGCCTCTGTAATAATGAAAATCGGCATAAGACCATCTTACCGCTCATCTTGGGTGGCGACTATTTCATTTCCCAATAGCGCCCACTTCCGGCTGACAGCGAAATTGCAAAAGCCGAAACGAAATTAATAACATAAACTGCCTGGAAACAGTTGGTTGCCTCCTGTTGCACTTGGCACCCCAAGTAACTGAAAATAAAAATGCATAATATACTATTTACATTTGCCGACATTTGCTTTCAGTATATATTATATACTTATGATAATCCAGCTCAAATCTTTTCTATTAGATATACACAGTAGTCATGAGCATATTGGTAGCGGCTAAAGTTACAGTTGGTAAAAAAGTAATTTTTCTTGGCTTTTATTTCTCTTTCTTCCATTAATGTTGGACAGCGACTGCCCTGCTTCAGTGTGGTCAACATGCAGACCAAGATGAAGGAGGGCCAGCTTGAGCATGCCCTTCACAGTCATTCCTACAAACGGTATAAACAGTCACAGGGGACGCCGGCAGCAGGATCTCAGGAGGCGGTGGCATTTTCTATGCCGTTGCATGGCCAACAGCTGGGAAACCACCTACAACGACATGGCCAGCAGCAGATGCGTCAAATGGCGCTTCGGTCAAGCAATGGACGACTGCATCAGGTGCATGATGCGGGACGTGGACCCAGCCAGACGCAGACGCTGCCTGGCGGCTATGCGTGCCGCAAGCATCCCAATGCCAACAGTTTCGGCTCCAATACGAATCTCTATTTGCAAAACGATGTGGAGCGTCGCTTCTACTTTGAGAAGCCAGCGGCTTCCAACTGTAATCTGCACTCGCGCAGCTTTGCAAAGTCACTTAATCAGCTGTGTGTTGAGCCAGCTGTGTTGGCCACGGACACGTCACCGGCTGACCAACGACCACTACCACCAGCAGCCATGTTTGCCGATCTGCCCCAGGAGTTTCCGCTGACGCGCTCCGTCTCGACCACGACGGACATTTACACGTCGGCAGCGTCACCCAAGACGCATATGCAGCACAAACATCGACGCAACATGGCCACCAACACCCACACCAACGCCCAGGCGCAGAAGCTGCGGGATAACGAAGAGGAGCAAGCGGCTCGCCTATGTGGTCTGAAGCGTGGCCTGCGCAAGACCAAAGACGAACTCTTTCAGGAGTTTTGCAAGCGCGCCGGCATACGCAATAAACCCAAGAACATCTACTACATCTCCAGCGAGGAAGCAGACGATGTGCCTCAGTCACAGTTGCAGTCACAGCTGCCACAAACGTCGAAGAAACGCCGAAGCCACAGTGGTCACCACAAAAATGATGACGATGATGCTGATGGCGATGAGCATGGATTTCAAGAATTTCGCTCCGGTCCTTCATTGGACGAAGATCATCTCTTCGTCGTGGCTGGTAAGTTGGCAAAGTACTAAAATACAAGCAGACAAACTGATGTATTTTTTTTTTGTCTTTGTCTCTGCAGATCACGCTCAACTTGTGCATCCTCATGGCATGGCCGCCTCCATGTATATGGATCCGATGTTGCCATCGTTACGCAAACTCAACTCGAATCTTTCGCTGCACACGCCAGCGTCGAATATGTGGGCATGGCCGGAACAGCATCGCCTGGCGTCGGAGCACAACCAGAGCCGAACGTTGCCACGATCGTTCATGCGTCAACCAGCGGGCAGTCAGGATAGCCTGGGCTCACAGCTAAGCAGCTACAGTCCTGGCCATCAGCGCCTTTCGCAGCTGATGCAGCACCAGCACCAGCAGCATCAGCTGCATCCACAGAATCGCTATCTGTCCACGCTGACGCTGCTTCATGGCGAGGAGGCACAGATCAAGGCTCAGCCACAGCCACAGGCTGTGCAGTGGCCAACGGCGATACCATCCTCGCCATCCAATTACGTCAATGGCTATCCACATCCGCAGCCGCTCTACACGCCTGCCATTGCCGTGCCAGTCTCGAGCAGCAGCAACACATCTCATCCGGCCAAGTTTCAGCGTGCGTATGCCTTCGACGATGCCCAGCGTCGTGGTAGCCTGGCCATCGGAGAAGCCTTCGATCTAGACGAGATGGAGCGCGATCGCCGACGCTCTCATGCAAGCCTTTTTGGTGGCACTGGCATAGCCCAGAAGCGGGAGCAATACGATCTCATTAATGGCACTGCAGTTTAAGGCCACATTTCGATTATAAATGATGGTTAACAGACAACGTCAAAATTAGAATATTCTCTTTGGTGTAGTTCGAATCATCGATTCGTCGATGTGGCTATATATTATGGCTCTTCCAGTTAGCAATTTCGATAATATGAATTTGTTTATGAGCAAAACCGAATTTAAATCATAAAGTCTAGTTGACAAAAGTCAAGAATTGAACTTCGATATTCAATAATAGCAGCAAAGTGCATAAAATAATTAATGTTTGTAGAACAAATCTCTGACATCTTAGGTTGAATATATATCTATATAGTATATAGTATATATATATATATGTATATACATACATATTCTTGATCAACATCAATCGAAGCCAGCTGTGCGCCAGTGAGTGTCTATCTGTTTCGATGTCTGATAGCAACAATCGGTAATCGGTAATCGGTTTTTGAAATGACCAGTCTTACTCCGCTCTGCAAGATAGACTTATTTTCCTGATTCTTTTCGCTGAATCTTTAATCTTAGTAGATCGAACCTAGTTCTAGCGATTTTTTGTTGATCTTTTACCGTTTTTAAGTTACTGCTGTATTCCGGAATATTTAGTATACATGTGTATGTACATAGATTAGGCCTTAATGGATAATACTGATTGAATAAGTTCTGATTTGCAAAAAATCTACTAATCCTTAATATATTCTATATAAATGCTTCCCGCTTTATTCCCGAGTTTGGTGTACTCCCCATTGTATTGGGATGGACTGGCGATCACTTTGCTAACCAGGATCACAGTGGACAGATTAGACATATGTACATATCGGCGAGCGCGGCCGGCAAAGCAATCGTCAGTTGTCATGGTGACCATCACAGGTTCATGCGTCTCCAGAATTCCAGACTGTGCGACAGTGCCGAACCCGAGGATGCCAGCGATGTCGTTGAAGCATTGTCCACCAGCTGTGCGTACACTTCACGCAGAACAGTGGGTCGGGTGTCCAGGCTGCTTGAATTGCCCGTTGGTGGGGTGTCTGCGATACCGCTTAGCGCCTCCAGCTGACCAGTAGTGGGAGCTGCATCAGTTCGATTGCTGGGCGCCGTATGCGGTCGCTGGTACAGCGCACTGGTTGGGCAGGTGGTATTCAGTTTAGCTGTTGGTGCGCTCCAAGGGCGCGTTGCCGGCTCTGTAACGAGCTTGTTGTGGTACTTGACTTGTGCCACGGCTTGGCTAGCAAAGAGCTGCTGCATTTTGGCCATGGAACGCTGCAGTTTGCGACTGGCAGGCGGCGTTAGCGGCCTATCGTCGTCTAAGACGACGTCGCCGCTCATCGAAATCGTGTCTGCGAGGGATGTAACCGTATCACTGCTGAGCAAATCCAAGTCAGCATCGAACAGTGGCAGTTGCGATTCTGCAGTGAGCAGCTGGAGACTAGGGTGCTTGCCGACGCGCGCCAATGTGGCTTCCACACGACTCAGGAGCTGTTGCGCCTCATCCTGCACCTGGCCGACGAGCATCTTATTTGGCAGCTCCAGCTCCAGCTGCTGTGCCGCTGGTGGGGACTCTGACAATGTCGCCTGCAGCTCAGCAAAGAGTTGGCGCCGTGCAACAGCAATGGCATTGGTGAATTGATATCTCTCAGAATCCAGCTCGGAAGCACTGTATACGGGTGAGGCCACTCTTGGCAATAACATTTGTACTGGCTCTTGGACATCGTCGTGCCTCGTCATCCGTCGCTGCCACTCCTGGCAGCTGTCCAGTGTGCGATAGATATGCTGCTGCTCACGAGCACAATTGGTGCGCGTGCTGATCTTCTGTGTGTGGGCACGCGCATGATCCAGATAACCCCGAAAGCTCTGCTCCAGCAGATCGCTCTCCTGTTCCAGCTGTTGCATGCGGTTCCTGCGGGCGTTAATTGGGTTAATTAGTTATCTGCATGGAAATGTTATGGGGCATTGTGTATTTACTTGGCGCTAAGCAGTGCCTCATTGAAGCTGGGCACGTTGGCCGGTGAGCGAACACCTGCCAAGATGTGTGCTTTGTGACTAGCTTTGGTATTGGAGGCCAAGTGGTGCAGTTGTGTCTTGGGCGACTCAACTGCAGTTGCGGGAGTAGTGGCAGGAAGAGAGGTAGTTGCAAGAGCAGCGGCAGTGGCAGGAGCAGTGGCAGAAGCAGAAGCAGGAGCAGGGACTGGAGCAGGGACTGGAGCAGTGACTGTAGCAGTGACTGAAACGGTGACTGGAGCAGTGACTGGAGCGGTGACTGTAGCAGTGACTGGAACAGTGACTGGAGCAGTAACTGGAGCAGTGACTGGAGCAGTGACGGGAGCAGTCACGGGAGCAGTGACGGGAGCAGTGACTGGAGCGGTGACAGCAGCGGTGACTGGAGCAGTTGCAGAAGCCGGGGCAGCAACAGGAGCTGTAGGAGCATTGACTGGAGCAGTGGCAGGAGCAGGGGTAGGAGCAACGGGAGGAGCAGCGTCAGCCAAATCCTGCACCTTGTCAGGGTCTAATGCTAGTGGGAGCGGTGGTGGCTGCAGTAAATGCGCCTTCGGTATTGGAAGTGGCGAATTCAAACTCGATTTGGATTTTGATGTTGTACAGGGTTTGAGCTCCGTTTCGGTCCACACTGGCTGAATGCGCACAGCCTGCTGGGCTGCAATTTCGGTTTGTTGTATCTTCTCCGCCAGTTGGTGATGGTGTGCTTCATAGTGTTCCAGCAGATGAAAGATCTTCTGTACCAGTTCACCCATTTCCGGCGAATGCGAATCGCTCTCCACATGCTTACAGAGCGTCTGCAGGATGCGATATATAGAGATTAATTCGATTAATTGGGGTTCGTGCTCTTGGAACGGGGTATTTACTTACGCGCCAGGAGTTCTGCCGGATACTGAGGTAGATTAGTTCGACATGGTGACGCAGCTTCACCTTGTAGAGCTCATCAAGTCGCTGCTTTTGCAGCATTAGCGCTTTGTTCAGTGACAGCTCGACGCGATCCAGGAAGATGCGACCACTTTTGCTATGCAGCATCTCATAGATCCATTGAACGTAGCTACGCGATTTCACTGGACCTGCTGCTGGTGTCTGACTGGCGACATCATTTGAGGATTGCTGCCTGCAGTCTGTGCTAGTGGTTGCATGCCTCCGACTCGGCTCCTTAGTTTGGGTGGTTTGGGTAACCTTTTCCACTGTGCGTGGCACTTGTGTTTGGCTCGCGGTATCCTGGAGCTGTTGTGTCTTCGGCTGGATTAATAGCTTGCCCTCTTGCACGCCCATAAAATGTCCGTGGGAGAAGCCTTCGCGATAGCCTTGTTTGTAACCTTGATGCCTGCCCACAAGACACTCCTGCTCCATGGACAAATTAAGCACATTGCTCAGCACTTGGACGCAATCAGTGAGCTCACCCATCAGTGCCCGCCAGCGCTCCAGCGTCACACGCACGGATGACGAGGGCTGTTGCATCTGCTCCTTGAATTTCTGTATGGTTTGGTGCATTATTGCCAAGGTGGCCACCTGCTCCGCATGCAAATGCGGCAACTCTGGCACTGATGCAGACCCGACCGGCAATTCAATTGGGCCCACCGAGGAGAGCACATGAGTGCCACCCAACTTGTCCTGCTCCGGTACCTCCTGATGCTGTCGTGCTGCAACGGGCAGCTGCGTTACCATCTGTCCCGGCCCCAGCGTTCGTCCAGCTCGTGTGAGACGCTGCCGCTCTACCAGCTCCAGTTGCAATAGCTGTTCAAGCGCCTTTGTCGAGATGATTTCGATGGGTGGCGCACAGGACTTGCTGAGATTGCAGATGTGTTGCATTAACTGGGACAGCTGCTGACCCACGTCGTTAAGCAACTGTGAGGCATGTGGCCCAATGAACACAGTGCGCCCATCGGCGGCAACAATCAGCTCATCGGCCTGATACAGCTGACCAGTGCCCATTTCTTTGCTGATCTCCAAGCACGCCAATGGCTCCGTTTGTACGGCCTCCGTTTTGCTTTGCCTCGTCTGAGGATCGAGTTCAAGCAGGGCTTTAAGCAGGATCAGCAGCAGGGATTGTTGTGGCTGTTCGCCATACAGATGCTGCACCGCCCCGCCCTTGCTTGTTTGTTCAGCTGCTCGCTTGCCCATCAGTGCGGTAAGCAGCTGCTGCAGCTCCTCCCGATTAAACCGGAACTCGGTGCGACCCTCAAACTTCGGCAGTGTATGGCGATGCGGCATCTCGCTGCAGAACACGGACAGCGTGTAATGACAATTCTGCTCGTAGAGAAATTCGGCGACGAGCGTGTGCAGTGCCAGCATTATTGGAGATAGCAGCAAACAATCCGATTGCCGGCCCATCTGTGCAGCGGTCGCCGATGCCCGGTTCAGCAGCTTACCTAGACGTAAGCGGAATAAGCCAAATTAATGCTCGGATGGGCGATGATAACTACCAATGTGAGTCACTTACCCAGCGAGGTGCTGTTAAAGCTGTTGATTAACTCTATGCGAAGATGCGTATGCATTTGGTTCTCGATGCCCTCCTCTGACATCCATTTGCGAAACTGCCGCTCAAAGTCCGGCTCTGACAGTTGCGCCAAATGCTCTAACTGCAGTCGCAGCTGCGTGGTATCCGCATAATTGGTTTCGGGCCCAACTGAAAGGGTGGCGTTATTTGCTTTGGCAGCTTGCGCGTTAAGCTTTATCGGTTGCTTGCCAGCTTTTGCTACTGGCTGCTGTTTCTCTCTTTCTTTGCTTGACTTTTGTAACGGCCCTGTGCCTGTGCTTGGTGTAGTCGATTTCGAAGTTTGCATCGGCGTCTGCGTCTGCGTCAGCGTCGTCGACGTTGGTCCCCTTAATGGCGCATCTCTTTTGTGTTGGGCTCTCGCTTCTCTCTCCTTTCTGGCCGCTTCGTGTTTGCGCTCGCGCTCACACGTCGGCTGAGATTGTCTCTGTCTTTGACTTAGCCTTATTGACAGTTCTTCCTCTCTGCTGTGCTGTCGTACGTTTGTCAGTCGGTAGCTGCTGGCAGCATTTTTGACAGCTGCAGCAGCAGCGGCAGCAGTACGTATTTGATTTGTTTTCATTTCGACATGCAATTTGGTGCTCATCTGTCGATGTTTCAGATTAGATCGCTATATACTCAATAAACAATGGGTTTTATTTTTTAACTCTGCACATTTTAATTATTGACTTTTTTTATGTGTGTTTTTGTGCTATTGATGTTGCTTAGTAAACAATGCTTCGAGCGCCTCACCACCGATTGGTGTCGTTCTCCGTCAGGAGACCAGCTTTGACAACAGTAGCACCGCTGCCTGTGTTGCAGGACACGAACTGGTTACCTGCGCGCGCTCAACCGAAACGATGCAGGTGCAGATGTAGATGCGATATTCCAGTTATTCATGACAGTACTTGTTGCAGACTGATATTGTTGAACGATAGTACATTTGCATGCACATATTTATGTATGCATTTCATACAGTTTACAAATAGCTCGCCAATGTTATAATTCTCAATACTATCCCAACAGAGAAATTGATTTGATAACTCATACAAATAAATGCGTTTGAATTACAAATGGAACGCAGGCTACTGCAACGTTTGTGCCTACAGCCAAAAGCTGCCTGCGTTGTCAGTCAACAAAATACAAATCGCTATCGATGTTAAATTAAGCCAAAATAAAAACGAAATTATTTCAACATCACTTCCTAAAAAGACGGCAGGTCAAAGGTTAATATTTATAAGTACAAATAGAGTCACACATTTTAATGTTGGAAATAAATACATTTCAAATACAAACGCAATACAATTTACGTTTGTGTTCACAGACAAAAGCTGTATGAGCTGCCAATCGATATATTGCATATCGCTATCGATGCCCAAACACAATTCAAACTTTTAACAAACATTTTTTCAACACAACTACCAACAAAGAAGGCAGCTCAAATGTTAACATAAGTAAATACATTGCAAGCCACACTTTTAACTGTTGCCTAGTCTTAGCCCGACATAGTAAATACTTTAACTTGTCAATACAAATGAATAAATTTTGAAATACAAATGCAACAAATGATACTGTAACGTTTGTGGAGATAGACAAAAGCAGCCTGCGTTCTCAGAACATATCGCATGTCGCATATCGGCCTGATACAATGGTGAACAGATATCGCCACAGAGTCAAAACAAAGTAAACACGCATTTTCTACAACACAACGAACACTTAAGCAGACTATAATCCATAATGTTAATTTGCTAAATATATACTTGCATTGTTAACTTAACACTGCAGTCCACAAATTTTAATAATTAAACAAAGAAATTATTAAGAAGACTCCTCCAAGGTAAATGTACACAAAGTTCTTGTGTCCGGTGGCACACTTGAATGCTGCTCCTTTGTGACGTGTCTCTATTTAATTTCACAATTTCGCAACATACATTAAAACGCTCAGTCATCTTCAGCAGCAGCAGCAGCAGCAGCAGCCTCACATCCGCTCACATGTCGCACATAGACAACATTTTCAATCAGGTTCGTGCACGTCTTCAGGCGCACAGCATTAAGCTGTGGGAGGAGCCGTACTACTCCGAAGGCCTGGGCAGCATTGAAGCATCCATTGAAGTGAGTTAATATACATATGCACATACGACATATACTAGTCAAATTCCATACAGCGCTTGGCTGACGAATTTAGCGAACATCTGGGCATTGACTCCTCGCGCTGCAAGTGCGTGCTCACCGAGTTGCAGGATAATGCGCTGCGCAAGCTGAAGGCACGCCAGGAGTTCAGCGAAACGGGATTGGCCACATTCAAGGTGCGTCGCGTCGACAATCGCAATGGCACGACCAACATCATGGACATCAAGTGCGACCTCAATGAATTGGGATCCACGTTGCAGCAGGCGATTGCCAGCAAACTTCAAATCGATAATGCCAATCACGTCAAATGCATCTCCGCGGGCCGCATTATCTCGCCCCATGCAACGCTGGCTGCACAGAACCTGAAAAACAATCAGCAACTGATCGTCATCGTTGGCCAATGCGACAATCAAAGCGGCGCCCTTCACGAACGCATCAGCAAGATTAAATCGGATGTTGCGACTGTGGTTGCATCCCAAAACCAGCTAATGGAGGTAGGTGGACTGCGAACTTGAAGCTGCTTTAGTTAAACTTTTCCATAGTGAACAGCAAAATCATAATAGTTCTTTAAAGATCGACAGTAATCGATATTCATAAACAAAAAGCAAGATTTTAAGGAAAATAGGAAAGCAGTCAGTATCACTACTCTATAAGAGATTAGCGTTTTCACATATAAATATAATGATAATAATGATAATGTGTGTTTGTCTATCGTTTAGATGGAGGATCAGGATGGCAATCCGGTATTTCTGCCGCCAAACGAGAATCGCGCACTTCTTACGGGCATGGGCTACTGTGAGAAGGCACGCGCCGCAATGAATCGTGATAATTATGAGGAGGCGCTGCTGCTGCTGCTCGAAGCGGATGAACAGTTCAATGCCTGCGATAGTAAATTCCTTGAGTCTGTGGACAACTATGCCCTGCTCAATTTGGATATTGTGTGGTGCTATCTGTGTCTTAAGAACGTCTCACAATTGCCGGATGCCGATCGCCGGTTGAGCATCTGCGATCGCAGCTTTCGGCGCAGCTATGGCGAGAACTACTCGCGTCTGTATGCGCTTAAGGGTCGCGTATGTCCAGAGCGAGCGCTGATTATGCGACTGCATCTGCTCCAAGGTGTTGTTTTGTTCCATCGCAATCTACGTGATGCCGCCTATGAGCGTTTCGAAGAGGCCGCCGCTGTGCTCTCCGAGCTGAAGGTCAACGACGAGCAGCTGCTTCTGCTGGTAGAGATGGGTTTTGAGGTGGGCGAGGCGCGCCTCGCTTTGCGCTCCAGTGCCGGAAACGTGGAGCGTGCCTTACAGTGGATACAGCAGCGAAAGCAACAGCTCTCCGATGCTCGCAAGCAGTCGAAAGGAGAGCGTGCCATGCATCGACGCTATGCCAAGCAGGCGACCAAGGATAGCGACTGGGTTAATCCCCGTAGCGTTTGTACTCTCACCGAAATGGGCTTTGATCGTCGTCTAGCTACCGAAGCGCTACGACGCACAGAAAACGATGTGCCTCGCGCAGTAAGTGACCCAGTGGCTGCCACACAAAGCTTAACGTCTTATCTGATCTTAACATGCTTTGCTTAATTCGTCTAGGTGGAACTGCTGCAAGACGGCTCCGCTGAGCTGAGTGCAACGTTACCCAAAGAGAGCAGCGCCGACGCTGTCCAGCTATCTGTACTATTGCAATTGGGCTTCAAGGAGCCGGCGGCGCGTGCTGCCCTCGAGAGCACGCAAAACAACTTGGAGCAGGCAACCGATTTTCTGCTGAAGGCCATTGAAAGCGAAGAAGAGTTACTGCAGACTGTTGATCGTGTGACACAGCTGGCTAGCAGCAATGCTGTTGGCATTGATATGGCATCCACTTCACAGGCGAGCGCACCGTCTGGGTCTCTCATAGAAGCTGTGCTGAAAAAATCGAAAGCCGAGATCGAGGCATATCAGGCGTACAAGCGTTTGCACGCCGATCTGACGCACGGTGATCAGGACTATTTGAATTTGCCGCTGCTGCAGGAGGAGCAGCTGCTCGCCGAGTATCGTAATCTGCTCGAGCAGTAAACAACAGTTGACTGCTGCAGCTGTTTGTTGCTAGTGTTTAAGTCATTGGATTTAATTATATTTGTTACGACGGCTACGACACGCCATATAAAAACCTGTTTATATTTTGTAGATAACTGTAATCATGACTTGTGTATTGTAAATCGGTGACTTATAATAACACTTAAGTGCCGTTCGCCTCACTATTTCAAATCTCCCCCAGTTGTCAGTTGCCAGTTTCCCATTCTCGTGCCCATCGTCCGGCAAATAGTCATCACAGGTGTACAAACAATACTATCTACATACATTTATCTATGTATGTGGACTGTAAATGTAATTGGCTGCAACTACCCTCATTCCATTGAACTGCTCGTGTGTGTGTGTGTGTGTGTGTGTGTGTGTGTCTGTGTGTTCGTGTGTGTTGTCACAAAACTTATTAGCGTCTTATGTCAATTTGATTTGATTTGATCATGCTTGTCTTTTAATTGTGCTGGAAGGATGTCATTTTACAAGCGCCGGAGAACAACGCGTAGTTCTACAGTCACACGAGCACACAATAAACCCAATTAGCCCGGAGCCGATAAAGAGCAAGCACGCCGACAAGGTTAAGAAACTCCAAATGGATAAATTCAGCGATAAAGTCAAATCCAAGTCTATTATCTATGAGTCTATTATAGAATGATGCCGAAAGTATGCTGCCTCTGGGTAAAGATGTTGGACGATCAAATGGAAAGCATGCAGGAACGACACACATGATCGTCCATCCATCTCAGAATGCCAAAGATTCCTTGAACACGGAACACATCACGCGATCCGTCAAGTTTTCAAAAAGTCCCTCGTCGAAAGCCCGTATCTTGGTGAGGGCCGGCTGCTATGATGAATTTGTTATTGTCTAGTTGCGTACAAAAATTGTTCATGGGAAAGAAGAAATAGCTAAGATCCTGGCTTACAAGGATGCTGGATTGAGCAACATTCAAATATCAATTAAATTACGTCGATCGGCATCAGCAATTGAAAACATGTTAACATAAAAGAAATATATATAACATCACATGACATATAAATAAAGCCAACATCAAAAATTGATCACACAGGCAGAAATATACAATCTTACGGGCTGAGCTGGTTAAAAATGCTACGGCATCTAAAATTCTATTTGATTTAACGTTACAAATATCGAAACATAGTGTTCAACAAATTTGAGATTAGGCAGTGATAGATTGGCTTGGAAGAAAATGTGGTCAAAGCCAGTAGAGACCAAGGCACACCAAATAGCCAGATTAAATGTTGCTAAAGAACATGTCCTGGTTCCAGGGGTGGCAAAATGTGATATTTTCTGATGAGATAGGATTTAATTTCGATGGTCAAGACGGTTTAAATTATTACTGGCACGATTCAAACAAGTCTGAGAGATATTTCCCCATATTTCCAAGCTGTGGTGCTGGTTCACTCATGATCTGGGCTAACAGAACAGAACTCGGAGGGTTATATAAGCCGGTTGGACGAAGTTTTTGTGAGCTTTATGGAACATCAACCAGACCAAAATGTCTTATTCCAGCAGGATTACGCTCCAATACATGTGCCGCGAGCCTGTCGTGGGTGGTTTCGAGATAAGAATTTTAAGCTTTTAGAGTGGCCAGGAATATCACCCGACCTGAATCCCACAAGTGAAACAAGTGCCCTTAATCGAATTTCGCGGAGTGTATATACATATATAAACTTATCGCAATTATTTAATAAATATATACCCAGTTGTGAATCTGCTGAGCAGGCTGACCTTGACGGGTAAGAGGTGCTTCACACTTCATTTAATTTATATTTAATTGAAAATCGTCCTCACATTTTACAGGTTTTGCTGCCTGACAAACGCTGTGCGGTGCTCAGCTATTCTAACTCAAATTTTATACCTCCAGCTGTCAAACTGCTAAGCTGCCTGGCCTTGTGGCGGACAAAAGGTGTTTTATACTTCATTTAATTGTAATTTAGTTGAATACCGTCCTCACATTTTGCAGGTTTTGTAGTCTGACAAACGCTTTTTTAAATCTTATTCAGTTTTGCGAACTTTCAAATCCATTTGTCTTGTTTTTTTTTTTTTTTTCAATGAGGTAAGTTAGGATAATTAAACAATCGATTGAATTACTGGTCATATGTCAACTTTTGTTAATTCTGTTCTGTTGTTCTTGTTTTATGTACGCAAAAAATTACATCACCCAGATAATGGTCAACGAAGCGAAGCCCTGACATTTATTTGGGAAAAAACGATTCTTCTGCATATAAATACTAATTAATCTAATTAGTAAATTACAACAACAATCATATACATATGTAAGAATGACAGTGTATCAAAGATATATACATTTATATTACGTATTCTATTTTTTTTATACATGCATACATTTATTAAAGACTTTGACCTTATTGAATCAAAGTTATTGCAGCTTTGTAGCTGTTACGGCTTCGGATAAAAGCTAGAGAGCTGAAATTGCGCAGTTGTTTCAGTCTTAAGATGTTAGTGATCAAGGAATTTAGGAAACTTCTTTCCACTTGCTCGGAAAATTGGGAAAACAACTATTTTGTTTTCATCCATTCGGTCGTAAGTCATTCGCAAAGATCTTTACGAAGACCTATTAACGACGGCAGAAGATTTTTGGTTTGAACATTTATGATTGGATAAATGTACTATTTGAAACAACCGTGTTCTGTGTATGAATATGCATATATTCAAAACTTCTATCGCTAGCTCTTATTAGATTAACACGTTTTCAGAGAGCATGCAAATATATATAGATCAACTCTGCTATTTATTCTGATCGCGCAAATTCTTAATATTATCGTGTTGTCTATTATAGGAAGATAGGTGTGGAATACTTGTTTCTAAATGCTCTCTGGCCGTATTTGTTGACTAAAGTAAACCTTCAACCTGCATAAACTTTAAAATTACTTTCCCAGATTTAGAATGCGCATGTTTTTACGTTTTTTCTTGGGAATAACTTAAATTGCTGATTGGTATCGCTTAACGCGTTTAGTTTTATTAAATAATTATAAGTGTAGGCAGTAATTCATATACCCTTTAGCATTTACTCTAATTATATATGGAAGGGGCATAATAAATATGCATCAACTACCGTTTAATACAGGGTTAATAAATTTACTATTGATCAGCTTCAAGAGTCGATTTCCTGTGCACACACATTTATTTGTAATTAAGATCAAAGATAAACACAAAAAAAAAAAAACAACGTTAAACGGTTCGAACCAGTATCTTAACTCTGGGTTCGGTTTGTGAATTTGGTTGCTCCGAGCTAAAGTTATGGTTGATAGTTGTTAAGAGACCCAGAATTTATGTTAGGATGGACTACAGGCTATCTGGGGGTCGGTCATTTCCACTTGCGTTTGCTTTGTTGTGGCTTTAATATTCCAATCTTTTTCATACTTTTTTAATGACTTTGACAATTATGCGCAACTGATACGCAACGAAGCACAACTTTTGCCATTTTATTTTGTTTAGAATGGTTCTACTTTTGATTTCTGGTACGAAGGGCAATTGTTTTTCCGGCCCGAGTCCAACTGGGATTTTTCCTATTGCCATTTTTAGCAATTAATAATTATTGTTTTTATAAAAATTAGACAAACAAAAAACTTTTCGGCATTAGTTGCCATAATATCGTGGCTGTAATTATAAAGTTGGATTTGCCCAACCCATTCCTTGCAAAACATAACTTACAAGACCCCCAATTGATGATGGTGCTGATTGGGGACTCGGTCAAATCCCACTTCAAGCCGCAACAAACAAAATAATGTTAATTATATTGAAGTATGTGTATGTTGATGACTAAATGAAAAAACACATAATAAAAACACATTAGTTGAATTTTGACAGCGGCAATTTTTTTTATAATTTTAAATGTCTCTGGTGCTTGAAAACTTGTATTTCACACTCAGTGAGCATAAAATTGAAAATTAAATTTTTAAGGTTGCTATTCTATATTTACTGGCCAGTCTGCTGGCGTAAGCAGGAATCGTAGTCTGGATAGAAGGCACTTAAATGTTTAAATGAAATACGACGCTTCCCCTCTAAAATGAGTATCCAGTTATCCTTCCTTTGCCGTGGACGTGGCGGACCCAACACATTTATTCAGATTGATGTCAGAATTTGTCACCAGTTACCAGTCCTCTGCTCTGCCAACGCTTCTTGCCGGACTCAGTCTCACTTTCAAGCAATTGGCCTATTTATCGAGGAGGTCCTGATAAACTGTGCAGCAATTATACGCCATAGATAATAAAAACCCCTCTCTGGTATACAAGAACCTGTCTCTGAGAGTCTTTGACCTCGAGGCTTTCAAGAGGCGGACATTTGCAAAGACGGATAATGTTGTGTCAGATGTTAAAACTTCAATTGTCCTCATTACATCTGCTTGTTGCACTATAAATACACACATACATTCAAAGGTGTGAGGCATGCGTATTTCAAATATTAATTGATATCGATATGCAATTGGTAAAACAGTTGTATGCTTCTGCAATGATAGTGAATGTTGGGGAGTATGCCTATTGGATTTATGCAATGAATGTTGAATATAGAATGAATTTCGGTTTCTGAAACTAAGGACTCATAGCTTGATATACTCGCTCAGAGTATGTCAGAGTGTGTCAGTGTCAAAGTGTTGAGATTTCGGTGACATCGTCTAAGTACTTAAGGATAAAGTCACCGAATATGAAAGGTAGAACACTGCTAATATTTTCTAAGGCCACTTTGATATTAGAGTGTTGGGCAGTCGGTGATGTGCGATTGCAGTGTTTTCCATATTTTGCTTTTTAATTTACGTAAGTTACCATACTTGAATTGCAAGGAAAAAATGTTTTATTTCTTATTGGCTTAAAACATTAATAAATTTGTTTTGCCTGTTTTGCAGCTGTTTTGTAATTGTCGTTAGCTGTTTCTCTACTTTTGTACAATTTGGTTTTATAAACTACACGGAAATCATATATCTTTATAATTACATTTGAAGATATTTGAACTAATTTAAACTGACTGAGGAGCCACGATTGGTGATTGAAAACCAATGGTGAACCCAATCCGTTCGAGCTCTAAATTTGCAGAGCAGTTTAGGGATGAAACTTGTTGATGTTGAAACTTATTTTCACAGATCTACCGTTCATGTAAATCCTTTTTGGAATAGGTAGATGGCCAATTAAATCCAGGGATTGTCATTGAATTAGAAGCAATGTCAAATTGATAAAGATCGCTTATGTCATAGTCAAATTAAGTTCCAAGTCATTAACGTTTTGGTACAATACGCCTGAATTGCGCTTCCCGCTAAACGATGACTTTTAGTTTTATTATAATTTTATAGGTTTTCTATGTAGAGAGTGGTGTGTGAGGGGGGGTTATTGGTGGGATGGAGTTAAAAAAAATATAGAAATACGAGTAACTATGTACGGCTGTGTGTTTGTGTCGAATCAGCGTGAAGAATCATAATATCATACATTATGCGGCAATAGAACGGCTTAAATATATGACATTTACCAAGAGAAAATTGTAGTGCAATTAAAGCTAATGCTATACGACATCTCAATTAGCGGCGATGCGGACAACTTTGGTGTTTTCCTAATATTGTTTTTGGATTTTTGGGCCTGAACTCTGGGTCTGTACATATCTATGAATGAGTAGAGAAGTTGCACGCAACATGTACAGTTAGAACAAATTACGAATGAATTTGGCAATAGCGCAAGGGGAAAGGGGAGAGGGGTGAGGAGTCGATCGAACTATTAAGCGACTACGATCCGAAACATTGCGTTGCGGCATCGATGGGACTGGGCCAGGTGAGCAGTGGCTGTGGCTGTCGCTGTTGTTGTTGCTTTTGCCGTGCTGTTAGCCGATCGTCGTTGAAATCGTTGTTGAATCGTCGCGGCGCCGCAGCAGCGGAATTAAATAATTTCCGTAAGCGCGCTTTGTGAAGCTCAGTTCAATTGCGGCAAGCGTTGTCAACGGACGTCTATCTACAGTCACTGCGCATTTTTCAAAATTGCAACTACCACACGACGCGACCGTTTAAGAAGGAACAGAAACACAAACAGATGAAGTAGCAGCAGCAGCAGAAGCAGACGCCGAAATAGAAGACACATCAGCTGGTTTACAGCAACAAGGAAGTGAACAAAAACAGTTAAGAATAATAACAAGAAAATAACAAGTGAAAAACTTAAGTTCCGTGTGGCTGTGTGTGTGAGTGTGTGTGAGTGTGTGTGTGTGTGTGAAGTAACAACAGAAGCGATCACAACAAAACTCGACACACTGAAAGTAAAACTTGTCGTTGCTCTCTCAAGCCTAAAAGCGAAAACCAATACCCGAAATACGAAAATACCATTAACAACAAAAATTGAAAAAAGAGAGAAAACAAAAAAAGAAAAAAAAAAAAAAGAAAGAAAGAAAAATAAATAAAGAAACGAACGAGTCGTGGCTTATTTTTTATTTTGTTTTTGTTTCTGTTTCATTTGCTGTGTTTTTGTGTTGTTTGTGCGTGTGCGAAGAGGAGAGACGAAATCGAAGCGACTTCTTTGGAGCAGCAAGTGCAGCGAGGTTAGTCAGTCAATTCAATTCAATTCAATTGCATATAATGTCTGCTTAATTATTAACTCACACACAATGTGGTAACACACCTAGTTACCAAAAATAAACAATAACCGGTAAACGTTAACAATGTAAATGTAGAGTTGGTGGAGCAGAGTGACGTAAAACGTCCACGTTACAAAGACGAATCTTTGGTTAGAAGCTTTGCATAAAGACCGTCCGTCCACATGTCCTCAGCTCGACAGCTGTATTAAATCGCTAACTCTCTCGACTCACTGCTATCTACTCACTTTCTGCTGATTTTGTTGTTTCTAGTTTCTTGGCACGCTGCACTAACTGCAGTTGTTGTTGTTGTTGTTGTTGTTTTTGGTGTTATTTTTATTGCCATTGTTCGGCAATTGAGTTGTTGGCTTATTATTCCATCCGTGAAGGGCCGCTCGTCAGAGTTGGCAACAATTGAAATGGCTCACGAATAAAACAAAAACAGCAAATTTACAACAACAGACAAAAAGTGAAAACTAATCGAACAGTGCCCAAATAGCGAATCACTTTAGTTGCCTTTTAATCAAATCTAAAAAGTTGAAAACAAATGTTTCTCAGTTGTATAGTTGTACCCACTAATACCCACTAGAGGTATATAAGAGGTATATATACATACATACATACTGTATGTGTGCTTGTGGGAATTTATATATGTATCTACGTATACCTACATATAATCGACTAACTTGGTACTTCAATTGTACATTCAAATTATTCACACTTTTAACTAGAAAGATATACAAATTCTGCGTAAAATCGTACTTCAAAATTAGGTAATTGGTTTTTTATAGCTTTCCAGTTAAAAGTGTAAATAATTTGGATATAAACTTAAAGTGCCAACGGAATGGTTGAACATGTACTTATATATATATATATATATATATATATATATATATATATATATATCTGCGTATATATTCGAATACATACATATAGTAAAATATTCGCTCCGCTACGTGCCAAAAATAATCTCTTTAACGCCACTGAATTCTTTTCAGAGTTTTTCGAAGGAATTTCTAACAGAAAAATATCCTAGTTCTGTTTTAAATGTTGAACTCTAAGATCAAATGCGTCTCCAATCAGATTGCTTTTTTAATATATATTTTAATTACAATTATACAGATGTGTTGGTTTGTATGCAAATTATAGCTTGCACTTGATTACTGCTTTACTACATTTTTAACTGGTTAAAGCTCGGACTCGTATAGAGTACCTGAAATCAACTCGACGCGTCGGTCTACATATATAATTTGATCAACAAGTCTAACCATTTTTTTTTTAGATATGTCATCGACTTATAATCACTTATAATAATTGACATCCTAACCAGTTTTAAGCTACTTTGAACCAGGCTCAAGGGCTGATTACCACAATTACCTACACACATATTGAGTATATTTTACATCGATTTTTAAAGGAGGTTATCATACAAAATCGAACACACTTGTAAGTGTGAAACATTTAGAATTTCACTGAATAATAGTCAACTTTTAAAATATATTTATTTTTATATTTTTATTAAAAAACTTGGACATTCTCGTCAGTGTAATAATCCATCTAAATGCCACTCTGTAAATTTATATTCTTGTTAGTTTCGTTTCGGATTCTTGTGTTTCAAGACAGAATATGGAAATACCGGTTAATATTTTGTATCTTTGGCATATTTCAAGTATTCTCAGCTGAACAACAACAGCATCAGCAACAGTAGCCCTCTCGTAGCAGACAGATGCTTGTTTACATTTGAAGGTAGTCGGACTTAATTGCATTGCAACTTTTGCACCGTTGACCTTGCAAGTTGCTGAGCGGGCTAAAAGCAGAGAATAAAAAATAAAATCTCGCCAGCATTTCCTATGCACGCAGTTTCAAGTTTATAAATAAATAAATGCGATAAACGTTCGATAAGGCCATGGCCAACAATTCTTGCCAACTCAAGCTCGTGTTTGCGGCAACATCGTTTAATTGGTATGGGTGTCAAAGCGGAGTTGCAAGCAGACTACTGCTGTTCATATATACAATTTATACGCAGATCAGAGCCCGGAATCTGTTGAATCAGTAAGTCAACAAAGTCGTATTTTGAGAGTTCAGAGTTATATACCTACATACAACTGTGCATATGTACTACAGATATATACATACATACATACATACATACATACATACATACATACATATGTGTGTACATTGGGAGTGACAGCCATGTAAATTTAAGTGGGCATAATCAAAATAAAAAATATTTTATTATGAAGCTGAACTCGCTTGTTCGAGGAGGGGGCCGGTTGGCTTGCTAATTCCCAATGACTACATAAATTAAACAATATTAATTTGTTTGTTTTTTTTTTTTTACACTTACATTATCCAGTTGCGGCTTTGCAACCTAGCTGCGTAGTACCTTCGAGTGTATTGCTTAAAATTAATTGACAAAAAATAAATAAATACAGCATATGCTTGAGAATATAAGGTTTCGAACTCTATAGATAATATACAATATAAAATTCGATTAAAGGCACTCGTGTTTAAGGTGCTAAAAACTGTACCCTTGGGCTTGGTACAGTTGTTTACGCATATTATAACGATCGGCATCAGCAATTGATAATGTGTTAAGATGCAAAGAGAACCACAACAAAAATAGCTCAAGAACCAACAGCAACAAATTATCTAACAGCCAAAAAATGTTTGATAAAATTGAATCTTGATGGATTAGACGGTTTAAATTATTACTGGCATGATTCAGTCAAGTCTGGGAGATATTTCTCCACTCCAAGCTGTGGTGGTGGTTCACTCAGGACAGTTGGGATTGTTGACTAGCTACGACAGGCTGTCGTTGAGGAATGGTCCCAAATCGGACTAGCTGCCTTCCAAAATGTTGTTGAGTCGATGCCAAATCTAATTTTTCAAGTTGTAAACAAATCTGGAGGCTGACACACATTATTAATTTGTTATTTATATGTCATTTCTATATATTATATTAGTTTCAATAGCAACCACTAAACAAATTTCGCACTTTAACTTCAAATTAAAAAAAAAAAATTAATAAAGTTAAAGTTACCAATTTAATTAATTTTTTATTTGACATTTATTTAGAATAGCTAACTATTGTGGAACAAAAAAAAAAGTTAAATATTTTATGTTCAACGAGTGCCTTCAATCGAATTTCGCAAAGTGTACATATACATTGATGTATCGGTAGCTACGTATTTTTTATGCAAACTTTGACCCGAATTTGCGCTAATTGCGGCTTACATTTCTCACAAACGTGCTAATTGAAAAGCTACTGAAAAACTGTCTGGTTCTTATACTCGGGTTAATCAAACTGTTTTATTTATATAGATGACGGCTAAGTCGCCATAATCAGCAGAATTGACATTGAGCGGCGATTTTTCATATCATTTGCTTTTATTTATGTTTGATTTTGATTTATCGCACGTACTACTCCAAAATTACTGTCGTTTTCGATATTTTTGCATAGTCAACTGTAACCTGATTTTTTTTTTAAATGTTTATTTATTTTTTTTAGCTGCGTAGTTGTTGCTTTGTTCCTTGGCTGCTGCTGGTGGGCGGCTAACTGCCAATTTTTCTAAGCCGGCAGCCCCAAGGTGTTCAGCTTGTGCTAATCTTAATTGGTGCCAAGCTGCACTTGGAGGCCTTTTTTGAACATCCAACCCTCCTGGGGATACTTCAAAGCGTTGATGCAATTCTGAAATACTCTGTTCTCAGTTAAATTTGACTATAGAGTGGCTTGTCGAACTTTTAAAATTGAATTTGAATTCATTTAGATTGGCAAACGGTGAAAATTGTGTTGTCTGCTTAGTGATACAGATCTAAGCGCTTCTCAGGCTTGAGTGCGAGCAAGATTATCAGGCAAATGGAATATAAGGAATCGGAATTTGCAAATGAGGTTATGCAAGCAGGATTACGCATTTTCAAACCTTAACTCATTCTTGATCAGAAACAACAGCCAAGTCAGCATAGTATTTTTCATCTGATGAAGTTTCATTAAGCTCTGTTTATAAACAGAAATAAGTTAATACTAGTTAACCTTTGTCGACTACTTGTTTTGCGTTGTTTCGCTTAGGTGTATATGGCTAAATTAAGCAGCTAACTCATCTAATCAGTAAATGAGTAATGCCATGAAAAACTAACCGACTCGGAAAAAGTCTTTAAGTGGACTTGATGTATTTGGTATACAAAGACTATACCTTATAGGCGTGATCTGTGACTTATCACTGTGCAGCTGAGGAAAAACCTAAAGATATTTACTGCTTTTCCAGGTGGCTAATGTGTCATTTGATATTCAAGTAATTTTGACATCTAGTTTTGTTGCTCGGATAGCAAATCCAGTTGATCTCGTTGTTTCTCCACGGAGTCAAGAAATGGGAGCAGTTTCCGAATACGGTGGCACAATGGTCGGACTGAGTTGGCTTCATTGGCCAACAGCCGTGTAATCTAGCCAAACCTATTGTTGGCTGTGGGCATTCGCTGAAGTGAATGCACTGCACAAAACTAGCGTATAGTTCGAGCCGACAACTCTCTTTGTCTGGGCCTTTGTACGTGCCTGGCCTGGCTAATTGCAGGTGTGATCTTTCGCACAGATATGTATGCACATATGTATGTATAAGTATGTATGTATGTACGTATGCATGTATGTATGTATGTATGTATTTATATACAATGGTTTATGATGAATTCGGGCTGCGCTTCTTCCGCATGCAAATTGTGCTGTGCAAAGTGCGTGTTGTGGGAGGGCTTGCGGTAGGGTTGAGGTGTGGTTAGCCAATGCAAATGAATAATAATCTCACTAATGTGTTAATTATAGCAAGCGCAATTGTTTTCTGTTTGTTGTAGACTCTGCTGTTTGACTAGCCAGTAAGTTATGTGCACATATGCACATTTGAACATATTTATTATTATGTACACCACTTGCATTTTAACATTTGGCTCACTTCGGCATTCTCTGCTGACGGGTACATATTGCAAAAAAAAAACCATCGAATTCTTAATTCTTATCTTAGTCTTTCTGACTCTCTGATTTATGCCACTTAATTTTGTATTCCGTAACATTTTAATTGCCTCGTAAGTGCATTTTAATTGGAATTATCAGTGAGAATCTTACTTAGAGGCGCAGTAGTTCAAATAGTTTCCGACTGATAGTGGTGTCAAGTGGCACAGTTCTTCACAGAGAGTAAACATCAGTTTAAAGCAACATTTATTGCCACTAAACGAGTCTATTCATATACGTAGTCGGGCCAAGTGGATCACCAGCTCATTAATAGATCAATGAAATGCATAACAGTGTCATAATAATGTCATTAGCTACTTGTGTCGCTTGAATGAGAGCAACAGCTCTCATCTGAGTTGCACACTCAAACACACACACACACACACACACACCAATGCACTCAATGTGCGATTTGAATGTTTGATAAACTGGTTGAGAGATTGTCAGACACAAGTCATATTGACTGGCACAACATGAACCGAGTTATGAAGCTATGAATTATTATGAATATTGCATAGCAATATAATAAGCCACATATATGTATATGCGGGTATATGAGTTAACATAACATCTGAGTTATCCATCCCCCCACAAGTAAGATCCATACGTAAATATACACATATATTTTAAGGGGGCTTCCAGTGGGTAACCTTTGATAATGTGCCGTGTTGTTCGTAGCAGACCTCAAGTCTAGGTACCAATTATAATAATACAATGAATACAATAACAAAGACTTGTAATTAAGACTAGTTTCTGATTCAGATATCTCAAGTTTTATATATTTTTTAGTCGTGATACCTATTTGATTTATTCTTTAGATTGGCATTACAGCCTAGAAAAGGCCAATGAAATGGCAATGAAGCAGAAGTTCTTTTGTTTGGAGTTACGAAAACTTTTGCTTATTCGAATACTTGCAACACCCTACAAGACACAGCAAGACTATCTCAAATAGTTGATACCATTGTCAAATTACGCATATCCACGGATGAAATTGGCTGTGCAGTGCAATAGGGGAAAGAGCACTCATTTAACCTTTGTATTCTGCGGCTGTGGAACGCCTTTTGTAATATCAATTAAAATAAAACCACTGAAGAAAAAATTCCCAACCAGTTGAAATAAAAAGTCACAAGTCATGCTTTGCTTACAAAACCTAACTGGTTTTTGCGCTCACATTGAAGTCTATGGAAACCTTTCGCATTGTTCTGGCAAAAGTTAAGTGCTATTAGCCATGTGGCTTACGAATGAGCGCATCATTAAAAGAACCGGCAACCAGAGTCTCGAACTGAACACATTTGAAAATGTCAAATAGAATTATTGAGTGTTCAAGGTGAACTGCAAACAGTTCACAAGTCGAATTAGCGGATATCATTTAATAAAGCAATGAAACATATACATATATATATATATATATAGTATATATGTATATATATATATATTCTGATAATACACATTGAGGAAGTCAACCACATTGGTGCAGTGCTAAGTCCAAGTTTAAGCCGACAAATCCGTGACACTATTCGAATTCTCGCTGTCGTGCGTGGCGTGTCGAAGCGATAAGGCATCTAAACATGGCCAATAAACAAAATCAAAGGTTTCACACGTCAAGCGTAAGTTTCGCAAATACTTGAAAAATCTATTAACGCCTACCTTTTTGCTGGGGCCATAGAATTCAGTCTGTGCCGACCTGCACATCAATGGCGACAGGGGCCCGGTTGGCATTTAACTGACCCAATAGCAATAGTAATTTTATGACGCCTGTGCTGTGACGCCTCTTTTCTTACCAGCTTTAACTACTTTAACGCCAATGCTCTGTTAACAATTTATGCGTTTCTGAACCGACATTTATGATTTTCGACAATTGATTGATATGGTGCCGAGAGGAATTCTATATAAATAAAGCCTTAATTTTAATGGCATTTTTCTTCTTTATTGACTGACTTTTAAAATGATTTCAATGTACAATTCTGTATTTAATTGTACAAATTATAAGCCCGCTATCTATTTCATTTCCATCAACCATCAGTCATCAATCACTAAGCCTTATTAAATGCATTTTAAATTCATTTTATGTGCTCGGGGGGGAATCACAATCCTTCATGGAAGTAAAAAAAAAAAAAAATACTTGTCTTGCTACATATGCAAATTATTCTTTGTACTATGCAGCAAGTTGATTTACTGGCCATAAAACAAATTTAAAATCAGCATCAAAAACAAAATGACCATTAACGCAAAATTTTCATTAAATTTGCTTAATTTTTGAAATGGACTTCGACCAGTTTTAACCGGTCACATGAGTGAACAAGTTCACTTTTGCAATCGAATGTAAACGACTTTGTAATTGTTTTTATCTCAATGTATAAAAAGCGCATCTCATTTCAGAATTTAAAGCTTGGATCTAGATAGATTTAAATATGTTTAGTAATTTAACGGCCAATAAGAGTACCTCTTTTGCCTTGCAGGGAAAATAAACAGCTAAAAGATGTGCCAATGATTCAGTGCGCCGTCGAATAAACAGAGCGTAACTGAGGAAACCTCAAACTGCAGTTTGTTGCAAGTTGACCCTGCAACAATGTCGTTCCGGAAGAGTGAAGTGCGGGCCCTATTGCGCAAAGATGTGCTTGTGCGCTGGCGCCAGAAGGGCTTGACATTGACGCAGATCCTTTTCCCCGTGCTGATCTTCATGATGCTCTATCTTATACGGCTCAAGTATGGTTCCGAAAAGGTGGATGCCTGCCAGTTCCCCACACGCCTGCTGCCCACCAAGAATCAGGTAGTGCCTAGCTCCTTCTCCTATATCTGTAGCATAGAGAACAAGTGCCTGAGCACCGATCCCTACGAAGAGTACTCCAAATGGCAGGCAGCACCGTAAGTCGAAGAGTAACTGGATATCAGATTGCCCATCAAATGTTAACTAATCATCTTCTTCATCTTTGGTTGACAGTTTGCATACCGTGATCGATGTCGTAAACGTTTTTGTCACCGATGATCGTCTGTACAATGCGGTCTTGGAACTGCCGGAGAAGGCGAGCTTTGTGGGCGCCGTGACCACGTTGGTCACCAGCAAACATTTTGATCTCATTCGCAGTGAGTAGTGGCTATGCCCAGCCTGACTAGTCCGCAATTAATATTCGGTGTTCCACAGGCAACATAGGCCAAATTATTTCACTGGTGCCGGAAATTGAACGACTGATGAACTATAGTTTTGATATCTCCAAACTATTTTCAAGTAAGTTGACATTCGCTCTTGTGCTGCTTATCAAAGTCAACTGCATATGTCTCTCTTTTGTAGATCGGGAGACGTTCGTTAAACTGGGCGTTTTGCTGTGCGGACATCCCTTCCCGAGCACGGAGAGCATACCTTTGGTCAACGACATTCTCTACTCCGAAGATTTTAGCGAGGTCAACGACGATGAGCTGCAGGCCATGCCGAGTAAGCTCCTCCCAATCATTGTTTCACCGCGTTTCTCGCTTACATTTTGTTTCTTTCTCATAGCCAAGTACTGCAAGCGTTTATATTTGGATGTTACCTCGACGAACCAGGGCAAGCTCACTTGGAACTTCGTCAAGCCAATCATACAGGGCAAAATTCTGTATACGCCATCCAATGTGGATACTGAAAGCATTGTTAAGTTTGTAAGAGTTTGCCGCGCATTAATTGATCAATAGATCTGCTCACTATTGTGTGTCTTGTGTCTCTTGTCTAGACCAATGGCACCTTCGAGGAGATGGATCGGCTGAAGAAATTGTCCAAAGCTACTGCCGCTGTACTTGGCAAGCTACGCACGAATGACACCTTCCAGGAGGCGTTTGACAATCTGCTAAAGCTGGCACGTTCGCCGCTGGTCAAGAGTCTCATTGGCGATGACTTTGATATTGGAGAGATTGAGCGAATAATGAACTATGTGCGCAGCAATAAGCTCATATATGAGGTTCTCACTACGATCAGCGATCTGCTTGAGTGTCTCTCTGTGGATCGCTTTGTACCGGTAGAGAATGTGGAGCAACTGCAGCATCGTGCCTACAAGCTGAACCAGCAGCGTCTCTTCATGGCCGCCTTAAACTTTGAGAGCGTGGCGGGTGAGCATATTGCCTACAGACTGCACATGGACACGGATAATACGCAGCCAACTTTCGAGAATAAGAATCGGTTCTGGTTTCCGGGGCCAGCGGGCAGTATGCTGGTTGATCTCAAGTATCATCGCGGCTTTGTACAGCTTATGCAGATGGTTGACCTGGGCATCATTAAGCATAAGCGTCAAGAGCTGGGTCCCGTCGAGGAGCCCGAATCGGATCGATCAACACGCCCCTTGATCAGCGTACAGCGCGTGGACGATGAGGATGATCTCTTTGATGATGATGACGACTTTGATCAAGATCTGGATAGCAGTGACGAGCGAACGACATTCCCACCAGAGGCTACAACTCTCAGTGAACAGGATGCGGAGACAACCACAGAACAGGAGACTACCCCAGCACAGGAGACTACCCCAGCACAAGAGACTATCCCAGCACAGGAATCTACCATATCTACCAGACCTGAACTTATGTTACACAGCAACAGCGAGATGGATGAGCCGGGCGACCGTGTGCGACGCCAAGAACTCTTTGATCTGCAGAAGGCGTCGGATACTCGGGAGAGTGGAGCTCGCTTTAAGCGGCAGGGTCTCTTGGATCTGCTGAGCAGCTTTGGTAGCGGCAATGATGATTCGGAGGGCATGAAATTTAATGTGGACGATATGCAATTCTACACCAAGCAATTTCCCTATCCCGCCTATGTCAGTGATGAGTAAGTTTACCAGAGTTTAAGATGGACTGGCCACTTTATTAGATAATCCTTGCAGCTTCAAGCGTGGTCTCTACCTAGCCCAAGCCGTTCAGGTGGCATACTGTGTGGGCCTGGTCATAGCCGTTGCCATTTGTGTGCGGGAGCGGATCTGGATGCGTGAAAGCCGCAATAGCATGGTGAGTTCATCAAAGGTCTCATCCAAGTTGCTATAGACATCGTCTAATGCTTTGCCCACACAAATCTTTCAGCTGATGCGCTCTATGGGCTTGCATGCACACTCAGAACTGGTTGCCTGGATTCTGATGAGCTTCATGGAACTCTTTGCCATCTTTGTACTGATCAGCATTGTCCTCTACTCTGGCGGTATTCTTGCCTTTACCAACTGGTTCTTTATGATGTTCTATTGCCTGGTGTTTGGCGCGTGTCTGATATCGTTTTGGCAAGTTGTTTTCTGGGATTGCTTGTGGCTTGCAGTTTATCTAACTTTTTGAATTCTACAGCTACATGTGCTCGAACTTCTTTATATCGGCCAACATTGGTGCCGTCGCCACATCGTTGCTTTTCTTTATCACACTCTGCCCGTATATCATCGTGCTGCTCTTTGATGCCAAGCTCAATTTGCTGGAGAACTTCTTTGTTGATCTCTCCTTTACGACGGCCTTTGCTAAGGGTTGGAGCGAACTAATGCGCATGGAGCTGCAGGAGCAGGGCCTGACGCTTGGCCAATTGTTCCACCTGGGACCGGCTGGCAGTGAGTGCGCTCTGGCCTTCCTCATGTTCATACTCGACACTATGCTTTATTCGGCCATTGGCTTTGGCTATCAGCGCTATAAGAAGAGTGAGTCCACTTATCTGGAAATTGAATCGAGCCAATTTGAAATTAATCTGATTTTTTTCAATTTTTGCTAGATAACTATAGCTTCGTGCGGGTAACTCGCGCTCAGCTGGATGGCAAGCTTGGCGCCTCGCTGAGCAGCGTGACCAAGATGTATGGCAACAAGTATGCGATCTCGAATCTCAGTTTGGATTTTGCACGCAATCAGGTAAGCTGCCTGCTTGGACGCAATGGTGCCGGCAAGAGCACACTGATTAAGCTGCTCACGGGCCAGACGGTGCAGACAACCGGCCAGGTGTCCCTTGCCGGTGAGCACAATGTGGGCGTCTGCTGGCAGGACAATATTCTAATACCCAAACTGACTGCCCGCGAACATCTGGAGCTCTATGCTCAGCTCAAGCTGGATCCGACGAATAGTCGCGAGCAGGCGAATGCCGAGAAAGAGGTGCGTCAAACTCTGGATAGCCTCAACTTTGGCAAGCATGAGAACTACTATGCCTATCAGCTATCCGGCGGCTACAGGCGGCGGCTGTGTGTGGCCCTTGCCTTCGTTGCCTCGCCCACTGTTGTTATTCTCGACGAGCCTTGCAATGGGGTGGATGCCAAGGCGCGCAAGGATATATGGCATCTGATCGAGCAACTGCGTCACGGACGCGCCGTCATCTTTGCCACACACTTCCTCGACGAGGCAAAGTACCTCAGCGATGCACTCATCACCATGCGCAATGTAAGCTGTGATTGGATTAGCCTTGGTTTACCTCAATTTCTAAAATTCTATCTCCATCTTCATCTTCATCACAGGGTCGCATTGTGGGCCAGCACAGTCGTGAATCACTGCATCGCCTTTGCACCTCGGATTACAGCATCGAGATGCACTGTATGGATGCAAATGCATCCGCTGCCATTGTGCAGCAAGCACAGCAACTGCTAAGCAACAGCCATTCGTCGACCGGCAAGCAGCCAGGGGATTTGATCATCAACGCCAGCTACGCCGAAAATCTGACGCCAAGTGCGGTGCAGTTTCTGGAGCTGTTGCAGACGCAGGAGGCAGCTGGCATCATAAGTGACTTGGCACTCAGTAGCTCCTGTAGCCTGGAGCAGGAATTCGAGCAGCTGAATAGCAGCGCAAACGCATCGCTCAATCTGCAAGGGGCAACGAACACGTCCAGCATTGTCACTGGACCTGCGGATGTGACAGATGAACCACCTTCTTTCTGGACACAGTTCTCACTGTTGTTGGGCAAACGGCGACGTCATCTGATGCGCAACTATCGCCTGTTGCTATACGTGCTGCTCCTGCCAGCTATATTCGAAGTGTGCGCCATGTGGTTTGTTAGCTATCGTCTGGAGGATGACTTTGACACCGTGCTCCCCCTTAGTCGAGATCTCTATCCGCACACTGCACAAATGTTGAGCCAGGAGCGACTGACGCGCTTCACGGACCACCTCTATGACAATCTGCTGACGGACTGCGACTCGGATTTCGGATGCAGTGAGTTCAATAGCTCGCGGCACGCCTTTCACTGGGTGCTTAACAGTCTGGACGAGTATCGGGGTCGCCGCTATGGCGGCTATGGTCTCAATGGCACCGGCGCCACCGTCTGGTATAACAACAAAGGCTACCATGCCATGGTTGCGTGGCTTAATGATTTGAACACCCATCTACTGCGCACCTCGCTCAATAGCACGGACTACGACATTCGAGTGCTGAATGAGCCCTGGAAACTGGGCTATGCCGAGCTGAGCACCACCTCAGTGCTGCGTCAGGCTGGTGATTCCTGCATGGTCTTCATCCTGTTGATCGCATTTGGTCTGGTCGTCGCTGCCGGCTCCGTTTATCTGGTCAACGAGCGCATCAATGGTGAGAAACTGCAGCAGCGCCTAAGCGGTGTCAGCGCTGCCACCTACTGGCTGGTGGCCTTCCTCTGGGACTATCTCGTCATGGTGCTGGCCTTGATCGTTTGCCTCGCCATTGTGCTGATGTTTAATATGCCCGTTTTTGTGGATCGCCAGCAACTGTCTGGCATCGTGGGCTTGTCCCTACTGTTTAGGTATGCTTCGATATCCAAAACAAAAACAATCATTTCATAATTTGAATATATTTTCCTTCACTTGACTTCATTGCCATTTCTATTCAAATTACATTTCACCTGATTATGTCTTCCCAAATTAATACTTTTTAACAATGTTTTATATTCCATATTTGTTCAACTTCTATTCTATTTTTATTTTACCAATATTTCACATTTATTCCGCTCATTTTCTGCTTAAGTTTCACTTTTAATTTTTTTTTTATTTAAACTTCTTTTCCACATCTATTTTTGTTCACAGTTTTGCCTGCGTGCCCGCCGTGCATGTGGTGGAGAAGATCTTTAGCGACTCGAGCATCGCAATTGTGTCCATTTTTTGCGCCAACATAATCATACCAATGACAACGATGGCCATCGTGCTGATCTTGGGTGTTGTGGGCGACGGCCCCAGCTGGGACAGTTGGCGTCATGGCCTGAACAATGCCTTCCTTATATTTCCGCAGCATGCGCTGGGCGATGGCTTGCTGGAGCTGTGCAAGAACTACATGGCCGCTGTGGTCTTCAAGCGCTACGACATTGACTCCTACAGGGTGCCACTGGCCAGTGATCTGCTGAGTCGTCACTTCACTGCCCTGGCCATCGTTGGCATTGTGTGCGTATTGCTCAACCTGCTCATCGAGCTGCATCTGCTAAGCCGCATGTGGCGTCAGGTGACGAGCTTCTTCGATTGGCAGTACCGGCGAGAGCTGCGCAAGCTGGGCCAGCTCAAGCTCGTCAGCATACAGAGCATCATGAAGAGCTGCGTCAGCGCCGGCGAGGCTCTCCGTGTCGACAATCTGTGGCTCGCCTACCGACGCGGACGCTATGCGGTGCGCCAGGTGCACTTCGCCGTCCACCACGGCGAATGCTTTGGGCTGCTTGGCAAGAATGGAGCCGGCAAATCGACCATTTTTAAGCTACTCACGGGTCAGCTGCTGCCGAATGTGGGACAAATCTACTTTGAGCATGTAAGTTACTAAGCACTGCGTGGTGGTTGGTTAGGTGCTGGTTGATGTTTAAATGCTTACTGAAAATAATATATTGTAATTATAGTTCAGCATGACAAACATGTCAGTAGTTTAAAGTACTAAAAACTGAATACACTTTAAATAAATATTACCTTTCAATGCCCACAGCCCAGCATTTCGTACTGTCCGCAGAGCAATCCACTGGATCCGCTGCTAACTGTGAAGGAGTGCATCCAGCTCTATGGTCAGCTGCGTGGCATCAAGCAACTGGATGAGCTGTTGGAGCGCATTCTGGATACGTACGAGTTGCGCAGCTATCGGGATGTGCAGGTGAAGAGACTGAGTGGTGGCAATCGACGCAAGCTGGCTGTGGCTATCAGCTGCTGCGGTTACACGCCCACCATATTGATGGATGAGCCCACTAGTGATATGGATCCGGTGACGCGTTCCTTTGTCTATCGCACCATTGAGCAGCTGTTGGCGGCTCGACGTGCCGTCTTGCTGACCTCGCACTCCATATCGGAGATCGAGCACTTGTGCCAGCGCGTGGCTGTGCTTAAGGATGGCAAAATCGTGGCCAGCAACAGTCCGGCTCAGCTGAAAGCACAGCATGGTGGCTACTATGCCATCAGTTGCTTCTGTGCGCCCATTCAGCAGGCGGCGCTGGCCAAGATGCTGCCCCAGCGTCTGCCTAGTTACTGTGACCTGCAGCACCATTTGCATAGCTTGCGATTCCTCGTCAAGATACGTCAGCAGGCAAACAGCTCGAATGGTTCGTCTGGTTCGTCTTTCAAGCAGCCTACGCTCGCTGAGCTCTTTGATACGGTGCGGGACATGGCTGGCAGTCTTCAGGTGCCGGTGAGCTTTTCGATCAGTCGCTGTCGCTTCGATGCGGTCTTTGAGCGGATCCTGGACAACAGCGAGGCAACAACAAATGGCGCCAGCGATCTGCCCTCAAAGTCAGCGGCGGTCAGCGGCACCCTAGAAACGGGCTATGTGCACTGCGGCTTCGAGGAGACCATGACCTGAATCATATATATATACCACAAATCAATTTTTATGTGCAATGCTGTCCGTCTGTCAGTCCGTCCATCATCCGTCATAAACATAATTTTATTTGACGCAGTTTAAGCTTCATACTTTTCCGCTGTTTCAAAAATAGGTAAACAAAAACTTTGAAAGTTGAGTTTACCAATAACCGCCACCACCTCTCGAACGAAAAACTATATTTTACTCTTTTCAAGTCGTTGGCTAAGATTTTTAGAATTTTAGAATAACTATTGTCATTATCATTATCAAGAAAGATCATTTGAACTTCTTGTTTTCAACGGTTACAAAACTAGGATTGGAATATTCCGAATTTGACGTTTTTACTTATTATTACTATTTTTTTTTTTTTAGTATTAATATTAGTTCTATAAATATTTTGTAGTCGAATTGTTTTACTATCTTATGTCTATATTATGTTTTATATCATAGGAAAATTATTGTGTGATAAGTTAGGACGCTTTGTTCCAGTGATAGGATAACGGTAAATGTTGGTTTAGGTTTCCAGGTTTGTTCGGTTTCGGTTTCGAAGGCATCTTGAATCATTGTGTGTAAAAGATTTCAAACGAATTACGATTACGTTATTTATGTACTTATCTTATAACGATCGCCGTTGAGTGCAATGAAAGGTTTCAGCACTAAGCAGACAGTTCCGTTTGGAACCTTTTGAACGCTACTAACAAGTACTTATGCCAGTATGTCTAGTTAACTACCTACTATAAAATATGAATGTAAAATGATAATGCTTTATATGGTTGTAATTATAATAATTATATAGTTGAGTCCAGGGGCTGAATGCATTTTATATCTGTATTGAATAAATCAAATTTAGCTGTGTATAACAGTTGTGTACATTGTGATGAATTGTGATCGAATGGAGTCACACATTTTTGGGTAATTTGCTGTATTTCTTTAATCTCTACTTAATATCACAAATACTTTCTCTTCTATGTATTATAGTTCTGTGTACCATTAAAGATATCACAGGGACATACATTTATTAGATTTTTAATAATAATAAAAAATCCATAAAGCTAGCCGTAGGACTATCCGAATTTTATTCGGCCTACAAATAATCCTCATCGCACCAGCCTGTTAGGCTGCCAACATTAAAATGGTCGAAGTTCCTTTAACAACTAAGATGAAATCATTTTTCTGTATTTAGGAAAATGGTAATATCTCAACTGTTTCCTTTCATATATAAGCTGACTTCCCTAATGTCAAATGTATTTTTTTTTATGTCTTTATTGTTAACTAACAAATAGTATCTTGATGACGCTCAGAAAACGGTTCTAAAGCAAGAAAAGTGAGCCGTAAAAGTGGAAACCTTGCGAGCTAAATGTTAAATATTTAATTAAGTAGTTGAAAGCGCCAAAATTGCAAGAGCTCTGGTCTATAGAAAAATGTAATTATGCCAAATGGTGTTACATTAACCAAATCTCAACATGAAAGCCTTACTGGTCACTGTAGACCGAAGTTCATTTCCATAATCTGTGTGAGTGTGCATCAAGTTGTGTGTGTGTGTGTGTGTGTGTATGTGTCTATGTATGAGTGCGTGTCTGTGTGTGTTTTTTGAATGGAAGCTTTTGAGGTTTTTTTTTTTTTTGTATTGTTGGCCCAAAAGAGTAACTGGGCAAGGATCGACCGACGATGGGTTTGAAGCTATGCAATATCATGAAACAACTCCCGCACCAAAGCGTTTTGCATATTTTCTATTTGAGTTGCCGGCTGCGGTGCGAATGGGTGGGTTGGGTAGTGGTAGGCATGGCAATGCCAACATTATTTTTTCAAAGGATTAAATTAAATTCCATTTGGCTTGGGTTAAAAAGAGAAAACAACTTTGAAATGCCCAGGTAAAACAAGCGCTAGAATTTAAATCAGCGGAAAAAGAACATAATTAAAAATGTTTGTAAAATTTGCTCACCTACTGAACCTACTGAACGTAATTAATATGCACAGATTGAGGGTTTGTGTGGCTGTGTACAACTGCAATCTGATATTTGAAGCTAGCTGCGAATTGTTGCTATAACCTGTATCCTTTTCATACCCTGTAATGTAAGCTTAACAGCGAATAACAATGTGCAGCATTATTTCTTATTTATTTGTTACATATGAAATAATAACTTCCGAAAGAATAGTTATCTTCAGCATGGTAAATATAGCAGAGATATAATTTTAGGCAAGAGAGAGCGTTGCAGTCGGGCGAATTACTTTGATACCATAAGTTATTCCAGCGGATAGCAAATAGCTAAGAACTGGGTGGGTGCAGGCAAGAAGTACTGTGCCTTTCAAATTGCGGTAGATATAAGCTAGTAATCTTCCCTCCAAGTTTGGTAATTGGAGCTGCTACATTACGGCTTTTTGAAATTTTGGGGTGCGGGATTGGGTGTGGCAGAAAAAAAAATTATGGAGAAGGTTCCTAGTAATCTTCCTTCCAAGTTTGGTAAATGTAGCTATTAAATTCTGGCCAATTTGGAGGAGAGAGTGGGCGTGGCGCCAAAAATGTTTGGAATACGATTTTAGTAATCTACCTTCCAAGTTTGGTAACTATAGCTCTCAAATATTGTGACTGTAGCCTTAAAATTGTTGGAGAAATGTGGGCTTATCGATTTGCGAATATCGATTTTATCGATTTTCTAGCCCCCTAATGGACGTAGCACTCCAATTTTTATACTTTATCTCACGCGGATATCTCCCAGTATATGTTCCAAGTTTCAAGTGCTTTAGGGTGTCGAAAAAAGACAGACGGACAGAAAGGCAGCATGACGGACATTGCACAAACCTTACCTTCGATATTAAAGTATAAAAAAGGGCGTAGTTGAGAAGGGTACATCCAAATTTATACAAGATTCAACTTAATTTACTGTGTAAATATAAAAGTGTAAAAAACTGGCTGAAGAAAAGTCTGATATCTATGGATGGCGGAGAATAGAGGAGAGGCATTCGCATTACCTTCATTTTAAGATAAGCTGCCCAAGGAACTCAATTAGTCTTGGCACTGTCACGCCCATTTAAACTGACGACCTCCAGCGGTAGAGCAAGTATCAGCTGGCCACTCTATTAAGGTGGAGGAGGGAGGATGGGTTATTGTGGTGCATTTTGCTTGGTATTAACTTTGTTTCGTCTTGCACCAAAAGTTTTGAGCCAAGCGCGCTGATGAGAAAGTTCAGAAAAGGTGCGAAGTCCAGCGGGCGTCTCACAGCTCTTCTTACAGTTAATCTTTACATCCTAGCTCATTCCAGCTCGCTGCTCCTCTCTGTCTCTCTCTCTCTCTCTGTCTGTCTATATATATAAATATATATATATATATATATATTTTCTGTCTATATATCTCTCTCGTTCCATATATGTTTTAGTGCCTGTGTGCATGGCAATAGCGACTGCTACAAACAAGCAAAAAGTAACTCTGCCCTCGAGCAAGCAATAAGAACATCCATGGGAAGCACTCGACGCTGCAACTGTCAAGGAAATTTGAAAATAGCGTGAAAATGTAAGCGAAAAGTAAAGTTAATTGTTGTCCGTTGGCCATTCAAGAAGAACCACACACCCACACACATCCACACACCCACACACACCCACACTCACACACCCACACAGCCACACACACACAAGTTTATAAATAATGGAATCTGTCTGGTAAGCAAAAAGTTTACAAATAAGCTGAGCTAACAAACTAATGGCAATCAGTTAAGTCATCCTGTTTGTTTTGACTGCTTGCCACTAAATTATTCAGCGCTTAAGTGGCAATAAGCAACCTTCACAACTGGCATAAGGTAATAACTTATTAAAACAAGATAATGCTGTACCGCATTACAAATTTCATATGATGGATGTTGGATGCAAGTATTTTTATTATTTCAGCTATGTTTTTTGTGCAACAACTCAACTTGGGCTCCAAGCTAGAGCAAGAAGTGCTATTAGAAAATCATCATGTATGATTCACAGTATAAATCCGTTTTGGAAATATTGCATACGAGTTTTTGCAAAATATTTTGAACTTTTGACAGTGTTTTGTTTATTTATTTTTTCTCAATGCCTGAAAATACCTCATAGTTCTTTTACAAAGACGCTTCGACGATTTCTCTTTCAATACGTCGCACAATCGGTGACAAAAATACAATTCCTTTGCCAGGGGCATACGAAGAAAAAGAAAAAGAAAAACTAATAATCATAAATGTAATTTGTTTTTCCTACTCGCTCTTGTCGCTTTACCTGTGCCCATATTCGCTTCCGGCTAGCCGGCAGAGGCCACACAAATTACTTAAAGATAAACGAGCCGCAGTGAAGCCATGGATAAAGGGCTGGACCTGGAGGAAGGTCAAAGGCAGAGGAAACGGACTGACGGCACCCATGCATTCCCCTCAATTTCAAGTTTCGTCTTGCCACATTCAACACATGGCGTTCGCTTTGAGTGATGAAGTATCGCCCGGTCGCCTGACCAGGTTTGGACCCATCCTCGCCCACTTACTCATCCTTGCGCTCGTTCCCACTATGTGCCTGTGCCCGTTAACGTCTCCGGTCGAGTCGCCGGTTTCTGACATAAGGCATACCAATTTTTTTCTTTTGCTCTCTGAATTGTATGAAGCGGATTTTTGGCAAGTGATAAAATGTTTTATGTGCTCGAGTGTCTGATAACAATAAATAACGCCATCAGCGGAACCAGGCGGAAACCGTGCGAGTAGTAAAGCGAGCAACTTGGCAACCAGGAGGCAACCGGGCGACCAGGCAACGGGGCGACCATTGGAGAAGCCGACACCGCCGGGGACATGTAAACAAATTGGCGCTGAAAGCCCTTTGACAGGTCTCTATTGTCGGTGCCAAGGAGGCATTGATTCTGCGTAGCATCAAATGAAATTTGTGGCAAGTTGTTTGTTTAGGTTTCGGCTGATAACCCAGGGCGTTCACCACGCTGAACCCGACCGTCATTGTTTTTCTTCCTCTCAATTTATTTTTGCCCTATTTAGTATTTTAATGATGAATTGTAATCAGCATAAATTTGCGGCACAGCGTCCTGCATTTATATTGTTGGTCTATTAATCATCCCGCCCTTTGTTTGTCGCCATTACACATACCCAACCGCCAACCGCCAAACCCTAAGCTCCTCGCCTCCACATCCTGACCCCACGCAATTTTCCAAATTCAGATTATGAAGTCTGAAGTATTTGACTAGTTTGCGAAATGTGTGCGCCTCACGTTTTAGGTATGAATACTGCTGGATTTTTAATACAATTTTAAAAAGATTTCCGGAGTGAAATCGGCAATATATTCTCATCTTCAGCATAATACATTCATGGCTTTGGCCTGCAGAGGGTACACATATACATATACATACATACATGTAAATATATGGGAATCCAGTCAGCTGTCCTTTCGTATTTTATGTGATTTTGTCATATTTGATTAAGGTTTTCATAAAATCAATGCTATTAGATGCAACACTTGCACAACAGCAGCAATCAACTTTAGGACGGTAGACAGTAAATGGAAAAAATCAATTTATTTTATCATCAAACGAGTTGTGAAACTGTTCAACAATATTAAATGCTACGTAACTTAATAAAAATATTTTTTTTTAAAATATTTTTGTATAATTCATGCAACGAATGTTAAAAGCAAAGCGGCAGCTCACAGATATTGCAATAACGTTTGATAATATTAAAAGTAATTAAATTTATTAAAAAATATCCGTATATGAGACAAGCAGTTTATTTTTTTTGATTGCGAAATGTTGATTTCATATTAATTTACATGGACAAGACCACACATCGGTGTTTCGCTTAGGCAATGCTTGTGTTTAAATAAACACATACACTGACTGACCACTGGCCTTTACTGGCAAGCCCTGGTTCCTGGCTCTTGGCTGTGATAAGAGCCCTCCTTGCCTCTCTGCAACTTGAGGCAAGAAGTTGCGCATGCTACCACTGAGAGATTCGCCATTTGGGAAGACCCTTCGCCCTATTGCGATAAACGATGGCCACTGTGTCAATCATTGTTACCGATAAGAATGATGCTCTTCAACGGACAATGGCGGCAGGCCTTCAGCAAATTGAATGAGTTTTTGATGGATATTGTTAGGGTCTCCTCCAGTAGTTCTGCGATAGCTGCCATGGATGCAGTACTAATTGCCTATACATGCCCAACTTATTGGGTCAACCAAATGCCAAATTTAGATATTTTTGAACACGCACCCACACAAAAGTAAATCCTTATAGTTATCCATTAACATGTACTTGCAGAAGCTTAAAGCCTTTTTAGTATATTTGTAATGAGTAAGCGAGAGAGAGAGAGAGAGAGTGAGAGAGAGAGAGAGAGCGAGAGCGTGAGTAAGAGCGAGAATAAGGCTGAAACATATTGCATGCATAAGTGCAGTCTGCATTTACGATGCACATTCCATCGAATGTAAATCAAATAAATTCACTATTTATTCCATTATGTAGAGCTCGGAGCAAACCGGAGGTAGCGCCACGGGGCAGTGTACAATTGCACTTTGCATTTTGCGGGCTTAACACAACGGCAAAAGTTGATGCCACGATAGACCGGAGTTTGGCTGCATACCTGCTTGCATACATACATACATATTTGTGTGTATACATATATATATAAGTATATATCTATCATATGTGTGTATACATAAAAACACATTAAACATAAGCAACAATATTATTGATATTTGATTAAACGCAGAAACACTAGATGTAGTAGCAACAGGCATAGTTTGCATGGCAAACAGTGTGCACTTCTAGCCAAGCAAGCATGCATGCACAGGATACACACTCACACACTCACACACTCACACACACACACACACACACACACACACACACACACACACACACACACACACACACACACACACACACACACACACACACACACACACACACACACACACACACACACACACACACACACACACACACACACACACACACACACACACACACACACACACACACACACACACACACACACACACACACACACACACACTCTAGTACTGCGTACTTTGCACATTTCGTGGCACTGATAAATCAATAATGCCTTGCACCTCATTACAAGCAACAAATACGTTTGACAAGCAATACCAAAAACATATATATATATATATATATGTAAATTAACCATGCGTCTCTTGAATTTGCTTAAAAATAAATATATTTACTTATTTATGTATTCATGTTAGGCCTAAAAGTAAACGGTGTTTGTTGCTTATGCAGTTTGTCTTTTTGTGCTTCATTTCGATAATCGAACTTGTTTTGGGCTCGATTTTCTACACTCAGCTTGGATCGCTTTGGGCTGAATATCTGTGTGTGTGTGTGTGTGTGATTTATGATAGGTACAGACTTATTTATGTCCTAGTCGAGTGCTGTCGGTTAGAGCACTCTTAATTTGTATACCCTGTACCCATTATGTAAAAAGCGTATCATGAAGTGTGTATTTAAGGACTGACCCGATTCGGTCCAACTTTAGCAGGCTGACCCAACTTTTGCAGGACACCTGCGTATGTCTGTGTGTGGATTTGTGTGTGGGTGTGTGTGTGCTCATGTGCATGTGTGTGTGTGTGTGTGACAGAAGGTGGATGGTGTAAGACTCCACTGGGAGTTTTTGGTTCGGTTCATGTGGGCTTTGGGCTTTTGGCTTTGCACCGAAATTTCCCATCGATTTAATTTATATGCAAAATATTTAAATTTTATTGCCGTTTTGCATATGGCTCGGCAGCGGACCATGTGCGATGCCATGTCCATAAATTATGCAGTTTGTGCCCATTGAAATCGAAATTTAAGCATAGAGCTTGGCCAGAGAAAGTGGTACTGTCCAGTCCCATGTTATTGGTTGTCTTTGCTCCTAATGTTGTATATGTTTATCGTTTATGGTATTGTTCTTGCCAGACACTAACGCAATCTCAAAATGAAACCGGAAAGTGTCCTCAATTCACACTTCGCAGCTGGGTGTCTTTTTGGGGTGCTTTCGTTGTTTGTTCAAAGAGTTGTCAGCAATTTAGCATTAACTGACTTTTCCACGTTAATTGATTTAGTAACTCAAGAAAGGAATGGATATTTATATTTACCTATTTTATGGCAAATTAGTTTGACGCCTTGACTTAATAGATAGAGTGTCGCATGGACTATGTCAACTTATGAACAAGGATCAGATGCTGCTGCAACACGCAATGAAAATAAGATGTCTACCGGTCCTTTCTCTGGGCCATTGTCAAAAGTGTCAGCTGAGTGTCTCGTTGAAAGTTTGGATGCAAAAACGTTGACTAAAACTTTGCCCATTTTTCACTACCCAAACGCCCTCAAGTGGGCATGTCATAATTATGCTGATTGTTGATTGCCTAGCAGGGAATTAATTTAGCTCTGCAGCGGAAGCAGCAGCGGCAGGCACTCTAAGACTTGTGACACGCAGTTGGACGAAACTGTTGCCACTTGGCGCACAGTCAAAATGTTGCATGCAGCAACAAAAAGCATCAGCCAAATTGTCAACAGCCATAAATCCTGGTGTGACACTTGCACTGTCTCTGCTTTTTGCTGCTCGAGCAGCAGTTGGCATTTGGTCCTGGTCCTTACTTTGCTCTTGGTCCTCGTCTTAATCTAATTAGCAAGTTACTAGGCCAAGTTTTCATTTACATTTCTCGGCTCGATTGCAGAAAGTTTGCGAGCTGGCCAAATTAGTCCTTGGTGTTGTCAGTGCTACTTCATTTGCCTAGCGAGACCAGACCAAAAGTCCCCGATAAAATAAATACAAAATTTCTTTAAACTTATCTGGGGAGCTTAATTTTGATTAATTTATATCGTGGTATAATCTTATAAAATCATAGCAAAAAAGTTGAAAACATATAGACGTGTTGTATTTTATATAATGGGTCTACTGTGACGAACAATCTTAAATATTCATTACTAAATGATGTCTAGACGATATGAAGACTTGGTCATAGTCTCTAATTTAGAATTTGGATTGATTGAATAGTCATTTTTTTAAATTCTCATCCCGATGTATAATGAACCGTTGTCATAGCGTTGATTTAAATGTCACTCAATCAGCAATCAGCAGTCGCAATCGAATAGTTTTAATTATCTGAAAATGTCGCACAAAATGCGAGTATCTATTTGGATATATGTATGTACATAGGTATGTTTGAGAATATGTTATAAAATGGGAATATGGCATGCAGCACGGACCCTGTGTTGCCATGAAAACGCAATTGCAATTCAAAATCGCAGCTTGATTTTAGTTTGGTTACCGGCAACTAATTTCCGCACCATCGACACGATGCCAAATCTGTGCGAACATCAAATTGGAACGACAAAACAGCGCATGAAATTAAATCGATCAATGGCAGGCTGCAACTCAACTAGGGTGCAGCCGTCAGACGCTACGCTTTTCAATTCGGGGGCAGCAACAGCAACAGCAACAGAAGTCAGCATTATTATGGTTGGATGACATTTTATCGTATTTTATTAGCAGTCACGGGCTACGAGTCCAATTCGATTTTACAATTCGTCGCACTTCATTTGCAAATTTGCGAGTGCGACGGCATTTCCAATAAAACGCTGAATATAAAATGTTGAATTTTCTTTTGCTGCCGTAACCTTTTGTAACCTTTTGCCAATCGCCATGTTCACGAGGTCACATCAAACCAAACCAGACCAAACCAAACCAAACCCGGCCTGGCCCGGCTCGGCCTGGCAACGTGGCATTGCATGTTGACCTAACTACACTACCAATGGGTGGAGGTGGTGTTTGTGTTAGAACTCGACTGCCTAATGACCCCAACAATTGCTATCGCATGCCCCTCAATTGATAATAGCTTTTCAATTATTTATAAGATTCCACACTCAGCCTAAAAGACGCTTATGACTTATTTGCAAATGCCGCAATTTTAAACAAACTATTGAATTGAATGCTACGGGTTTCAACAAAGCTTTTTATTCCGATCTATCTGATGTCCTGATGTATTTGCGCACACCCATCCACAATACATAATCGATCTATCAATTATCTGTAGTATAAACATTTCTGATCTCATAATTTAGTGCAGATCAGAGACAAACCTAAAATGTACCGATGAACCCAGTACTGATTAATTAAGTGCAATTCGTTGCTCAAATATTGCAAATGTTGAAAGCGAAATATGAACACCAGGAATACGCATGGGAAGATGAAGCCATCCACTTGTAAAGGGAAAGCCAAATGGAAGCAAATGCAACAGCGGCAGCGGCAACAGTAAGTTAGGTGGAATAAGTAATGAGTATGCGCTGTCTACCAACTCCCCTGTGAACAATTTTGCACTAAGTTCAGCGGTTATGTGACACTTACTGGGATGCTGAGAATGCTTCCTTTGCATCATATGCAAAGTGCGCCTGCATCGCAGCTTATTTGGGTTTGTATGGACATGGCCGCATTTCCAAAGAGGTTGACTTAAGCAGCGTCTTTTAAAGAAAACGGACACTTTTTGTTTTCGATAAAAGAGCTTCTATCTGTACCCTGAACCCGTTTCAAATGGGTAAAACTGGTGCAATGAAGTTGTGCCCAAGTATGTGACGGACAGGAGGAAGCATCTCCGACCCAATAAGGAATATTTATTTTTGATTAGAGACTTTAAATTTAGACTACAAGTTCTCACATACCCCGGGCAGTTAAATTCTTCTTCTTTTTTTTATGATTTGCTTTTAAAGCGGGAAACATTTTAAAAGCAATTAAAATAAATTAATCCAATTAACTTGATTTTTTATTTTGTTAATTATAATTAAAAATAATTGGTTTTTTGTTATTATTAAATTTATTGTTAGCTTGCATTTGCATTTCGTTGCATTTTTTTTGTGTAATCGCTTTTTACGGGAGTGACATGATACACGATTAAATGAAATTTACTTTCTTTAATGTATTTAATGTGTTAATGATTAAATTATATTTGCCACTTCCACAGAATAGCCTGGAGAGCTTTTAGTGACTCATTTTAAATTGTAGTTTGCATTCCACACAGGGAAAATGACTGATTCGATATAGCCATATCGGTCAATATTCTTTATTTGGTCGACAATTTTACCTTCTGCCTGTTGAATACCTTTGCACTATTTGACTAATTTTTAATTTGTACAGGGAAAAAACCCTTGGCTCAAGTATATCAATGGAATGCCATTAATATTCGTGGCATTCACATAAAAAAAAAAAAAAACGATGCAGAGCAACACAAGCTGTGGTCCTGCAGACCCGAACCTAAACAGTGATCCTGGCTGAGTTTAGCCATTGGGTGGAATGTGAGACGAGCGGGGCGACAACATCTGCTGCCGTGCATAGCGCTCGCAGAATATGTTACACCTACACCCACATCCACAGCCACACATACACCCACACGCACACTCGTGAAATGGTGTAAGTAAGGCTTGCAGGGCGTGACATCTCCAAAAATGAAAAAAAAAAAGAGAAAAAAAAAGAACGGCTGAGGCAGAGCTGCTGTGCTTGTTAAGATGAAGCTATCCTGAAGGGTCCTCGCTGCGGGTCTGCTCTGACACTGGGTTTGGCTCTGGATCTACCTGTGGTTCGGGTCGCTGTCTTCGGTATACACGCAAGTTATGGGTAAATGCAAATTAAATTTTCACCGGCGAGCAACCAAACAAAAACGAAACGCACAAATCAAGTCCTTTGAATTTGTAAGGCCCGGAAGGGGGGAAAGTTGAGTTGCCTGCTTCTTCTTTTTTATATTATTTTTTTTCGGGATTTCAGTTGATGTTGTTGTTGTTGCAGTGGCCTTTTTATACCCTGTACCCATTAATAGGGAGTCATTGGATGAAATGAAGATGTAACAGGCGAAGGGATATGCGATCCCAGAATATCTTCATTAAGTGAACCTATCCATGTAAGAGAAACCTATAAGACCCCCAGAACATTAACAAAATTTGTAATTTGTGTAATATTATTCACTTCCTAAATTGGAGGTACTTTATCTTATTAGTGGAATATGCATACATAATTTGCCACTAGTCTAGATAGTGTGCGTATCAGGAAGGAAAAGGCACACTTAGTTCATAGGGTGGCAGGGTATCTCGTAGTCGGGAACAGTTGGCTACAGCCCTCTCACTTGTTTATTTTATTATTGCTTAAATTTACGCCAAGAGCAATAAAATATTTTAATGGCCACATAAAACGCTGCAGCATTTGAAAATAAAATCATGAACACAGGACTTACAGCAGGCAATGTTCTCTCAACTTGAAAGCGGTGCTTAAGTGGGGCGAAGGCGAATGGGGGTGGCGGTGGCGGTGAGGGAAAAGAGAGAGAGAGAGAGAGAGAGAGAGAGAGAGAGAGAGAGAGGGAGTGAGGGGTGTTATGTTTGTACAAATCTGAAACGTGTTTCAGCTTGCTTTTCAGTCCTTGCTGCTGTTGTTATTGTTCTGTTTTGTTTTGATGGCTTTCATAGACAAGCGAAAACAATTTGCCAAATGAAAACGCGCTGCGAATTTTTCACGCGTATTTTACGCGTTTTCTTCAAATTTATTTGCAACCCTTGGCACAAAAATGCAAGACTCATAAACATAAACAGCAACAATTTAAAAGTCCAACGGCTAATAAATTATTAGTTTGACAATATAAGAGCAACAAACATTTACTTAACCGTTCACCAGACAATGGGTGTCAACTAAAAAATGTTTCCCAGACATTCAATTAATTCGAACTGGCGACCCGATTCTGCCAAAAACCCCCGACCCCCGTCCGCAGGATATCACCTGCAGCATTCGGTCGAGTTCTCAGGCTCCCTTCGAAGCTCGCCCCTGTCAGCATTGCACCTTGTAAACACAGAGCCAATTAAACGCTCATTAAGTGCGCATTCAGCATGCGGAAAGGGCGACCGCTGAGTGGAAATGAGGACGAGGACAGAGACGAGGGCGGAGACAACGATGAGGATGAGTACAAGGGCAAGCCGCTTCACTGTCTCGAGTTAATTTTAAAGCACTGTTTATGGCGCGGTCAGGTGAAAAGCCGCTGGGCAGATGAGGGCATAACAGCAAAGGCAAAAACAACAACAACAACAACAACAACAGATACATATTTCAAAAAAGTTGCAAGCATTTTGCATTTTTATGCTCATTATTTTTTGAAAAACAGCTCTTTTTATCTGACCTTTTCGCAACAAATACAATTTTTCAGGCTTTCGCCCAATTAGCCAACATTTTCATATGTTTATGGTGTAAAAGAGTTTTATCCGCGGTATCCAAAGACCTTGCAATAAATGTTTTCTCATTTTACATTTGAATACCCACATATTTATTATATCAGTTATTTTATATTTTCATACTCTGATGCCGAAGGTATCAAGTAACTTTCTCACTTGTACATTTTTTCATTTAACGTTTTTTATTTATTTACTCCCTTTAATTTGTAAATAATCTTGTTTTTATATAATCTACTTATAGAATTTTAAGATGAGTTTCGAGCTGGAGTCGCGTTACCAACTTTGAATGTTGTTCTGAATGCTGTGCACTTAACGCTTTAATAATGTTGTTATTATTAACATATTTATATTAGTATTAATAGTGCAACCAATTATAGTGATCTTGTCCAATAAATATGTTTATTGAGCACAAAAAGTGACTGGATTATTTAATCTAATTCTAAATTTGTTTTTTTTTTAAATATGTGACCAAATTAGGCAAATGAAAAAAGTATGAAAATGTGCTCTCATAATAATCGACAGATAGTATTAACAGGGATATTCTAATTTGATCACAAAGTGTGTAAAGCATCCTCATATAAAACTAAATTCCTGAAAACAATGTAAGGCTTTGTGATGTAATTTAAATATGTACATATGTATGTATATACATATACATATCAATGGGTACTGAATGTGTACAATGAATTTAATCACTCACTCGTTAAAGCTGTTAATCTCATCAAATTTAATTAAAATCGAATAACAAATATCACTTATTTCGAATTAGGCCTTTTATTCAAATGTGTCAAAATATCATTAAACAACGTACAACTGTACCTGCATTCATGCAATTGGCATCAATACAATCGCCATTTACATTCCGACGGCCATTTCCATTTGCAGTTGCAGTTGCAGTTGCAGTTACATCCAATGGCCAATGTCACAAATTAAAATTTATTTTCAGACGATTCTTATTTAAAGGTCTCTTGCAACGAGCTGCCGCAGCAAGCCCAGACCGGCTGGACACCGTGGATGCCATAAAAAGTAAAAGGAATACGGACAGATAGGCAAACATTCAGCGAGCTGGACAGGATCGAGGCCAGGCGCAGCTTTGTGTACGCTTTCCGTTGCTATTATTATTGTTGTCACATTTATGCACGTTTAATGGCAGCGACAATCGACCAGAAAATGTTCTTAGCCTTGGCCAACAGTGGCCTCGCCGGCGCCCACAATGCAGAATGATAAAAACAATTAAGAGTCCAACGACGACGACAACAACGGCAACAACAATGACAACAACAATATTCGTTTGCTTGCAACTCAACCTATCTCTCTCTTTCTCTCTCTCTTTCTCTCTCTCTCTCTCTCTCTCTCTGCCCCACTGGCAATACATCTTCTGCATCATTCTGGCAGCCAACTCTTTTGGTAATTTTGGTTGGACCATATTGAAAAGTTATTGTTGAAGGAGAAACCCATTTGGATATTGTTTGTCATACTTGGACGGTAGTCGTTTCTCAACCGTTTTTCTCAGTTCTTTTGCCCCCCCCCCCACAATTGCAGCCATTGGCACACCCCGTTTGTCACAGTTGTGAGTTTCCAATAAATGACTTACACCACAGGCCAACTACTGTCCATGTTCATATGTGCAGGCCAGCAGAAGGACTCTTCCACTCCACTGGCACATTCAGTTAAGGATAGCATTTGGAGCTGTTCGTATTGCCATTGGACACTGTCATTGCCATTTGTTTGTGCTTTTAACGAGCCCAGCTGTGCCTGCCAAGTGAAAATCACTTTTAAAAGCTTGAAGGAACAGCTATTGTAGGCACGCCGAAGATTTCATAGCTCAGCAGACTAGAGTCCGCCTGCTCACCTCTAAATTTAATTATGAATTTAAAGAACCGAATGAATTTATCAATAAGATGTTTATGATATGTTGCATTTATGTAAGAACACTCTTAATAAGGGAACCGGAACTGGATATCATGGAAAATAAGAAAGTTTTTTCTATTTATTATAGGTGTTTGATATAGGGATCGTATCCATAAGAAACAGAGCTCGATATTCGAAGTTAATAATACAAAATTAAGTTTTTAACATACATCGAATTTAACAGTAAGAAGCTAAGTTGTAGATAAGCATATATACAAATCAAAGTCTAATTTTTATGGGGAAATTTAACAACATAATAAAATAAAGTCCCTGGAACCCAAAGAACCTGCGTGACAAAATCTGAAGTCTTCGAGATTTGCTGGGTCGGAACGAAAAAATACTCGGTACAGGAGGGATCTGGACGAATAATTAGTCCTGTGCTCATCTCTAGTTCGAATACATACTAAGTTCGAGTTCGAAATACATAGTTGGTCAAAGCAGGTGTTAACTGAGGATTAGTGCCAGCTCTCTCTGTTGAACTTATGTATTCCTATGTATGTATGTGTCCGTAATCCTCATGGATACATGTACATACAGGCTACATATGTATATGTATATCAGTTCAGTTTCTACGGGTTAAAATGTCGGTCATCGTTAAGACTTGGACTACCGAAAAGCAGAATAGCAAATAGTGAGAACGATTCAAATGCATACGTATGTGTGTATATCTGTGACACAAACGATTTCATCAATGTCACTGTAGCATGTTAAACTCAGCATTGTGGGCCTGTACCAGTACAGGGTATACTGGTTAAGTGCCCCACTGTAGCACTGCACACAATCGATTGTTGCTATTCCCCTATCTATTTCTCCTTCTCACTCGCTCTCTCTCTCTCTCTCTCTCTCTCTCCCTCTCGCTGTCTCTAAATCTATCTCTCTCAACGGCTTACGGTCTCTGTGGCCATTAACTTAACTGACAAGCTTACTGACCACACATCTGACGATGCTCTTTTTGTTGGCTAATGAAAACATTTGGTTGGCAAATACCGACAATACGAGAAGTTATTAAAATATTTTTCTACTCGTATTTGGGCCTCTGCATGACATTTACACGCACTCTGACAAGCAGACAACAAAACCTATACACACAAACACACACACACACACACACACACACACATACAGGGTTACAAATCCAGATACAGATACATAGCCACAAATTCATACACACATCCACAGAACCTGATGGGATAACTGGTCATATTTTAAGGTGGGCAGCCAATGTCTACTATACCTGCAGGAATTTGGGCACATATGGAGTCCAATTGCTGTGCTGTGGGAGTGGGGACTGACTGGATGCTGTTGTTATTTGTTTGCTTTAATGTGCAGCCTATTTACCTGTGCTTCCTCTCTGTGTGTGTGTGTGTGTGTGTGTGTGTTTGTTTGTGTTTGTGTTTGTTTTTGTGTGTTTGGATGTGCCGATTGTCCAGAAATCCTGAATTCCTTTGTTGATATTTAAAGTGATTTTATTCGACGAATTCAATGTGTGCACTTATTTGTCATTTACAGTTATTGCTGCTTAAGCACACACACACATACACAGTCATACGTGTCCAAAAAATAGTTATAAATATAAAATAATTGTGTTTTTGAGTCACTCGGCAGATCCTATTAACACGGAACACCCAAGCTTGACTATTTACTAAATGTCGATAGAGCCACACAACGCAATGTTAAAGACATCTATTTGGATTTTGTCGTTTGGAATAATATGCCTGAATAAATCGCAATCAAGAAATTTGATCATAAATTTGTATTTAATAATTGAGTTATTATGTGACAACAGGCTTACAACATTATTGAGTGCCACATCTTTGGCTTGGCGAACACTGGGCTGGCTTAAGCGAAAGACTTCTCAGCCATCTCGCCTTACAAACTGCAACTGTTTCCATAATTATTGTCTGTTTGACAGACCAAAGCAAAACAAACATCTGTTTTTCACCTCGCCACGCAAATTGGCCCGGTTGGGCATATAATGTTCGGACTGATGTGAGTTTTTACTGCAGCTCGTCACATTTCGTATATTATTTGTTGTATGTTTAAATATTTGTTGTAGATAGGTTTACCGACCCGCAGTTAAGCTTGTGTTGTCGAGCAGCTTAAATTAAAGTTGCCTTTCAAGCGTTTTGTGAGCGATAAAAATCGCACCCGAACGTGACAATCGACACAAGTCGCGACGCGTCGGCAGCGTTAAAGGCTAGAGCAAACAAAGCCAATGCAACGGGAGAGTGCCGGGTGGCCTCTCCCAGGATGAGAAGAGGCATTAACTGAAGCCTGCCTGCCTGCCTGCCTGCCAGCCTGCCTGCCAGCCAGCCTGCCTGCCTGCCTGGCTGTTGTGTATTGTGCTGTTTATATTGTGCGTGCGCATGATGCCACCCACTTGTTTACCTTTCGAGAGAAGCCTTGAGTCCTTAAAGCTGCCAGCTGTCTGCTGTCTGCTGAATCCTGCTGGATTAAAGCCGCCTGTCCGTGGAACACACAAATTGCCGTGCATAATGCCAGCTTGGTCCCAGGCACGAAAAATCTCGAACAGATTTATTCATTTGCGGTTCGAGTTACGAGCTGCAGCATATGAAATATTTAGTCATTGCCCGGATTGTTGGTCTTTGGTTAAGCATCCAGCCGTTGCCAAGGTAAAACAAAGCTTCTTCCGGTTGACCCACTCAAGCTCAAAACTCCATCACGTTCCGCCCACCATTCCCCGCTCCGCCCGTCATTTGATGCTGCAACCGCCACCGCCCCGATCGTCCAAATTCAACAATTTGCACTCAATTGCAATTTCCGTGCCGTGTCGCTGGCTTTGGCGTTGCCAATACCATTTCCATTGGTACGTGGACGCCTGCATCCGCTTGCCAATGGGTTAGAACCGGCTGCCCCACTTGCCACTCTTTAAGCCCCCGTTTCTCGTAGCACGTACGGCGTGAACGGGGCTGGCAAATGTGAAATGCGCAGAAATTTGTTCAGCCATTTATTGTCTGTTGTTAGCTGTTGGTTGTTGGCATTTTGTTGTTTTTTTCCTCTATAGAAATATTTTTTTTTTATATCAATATAAAACGTGACGGTCGATTCTTTAAGCATCTGCACTTCGTATGTCTAGGCCTCAACTGCCTAAAGCTGATCAAAGAAATCGGATTGGCCAGATTGGATCTTACTTGACGATTTCCCGAGTGTATCTGCATTAATATTATTCCGAAGGCCCTAGCAGCTAAGATAGCTCCCACGTTTTCAGTTTTAAGCTAGTCTCTCTAAATAAGTAGATAATCCAGTCAAGAGTATGATATTCCATGTCGACCTCTCAGAGGGTATCACAAAATATGTTGCGCATCCAAAGAGACAAGCTTTGATCACCATTTGAAGTAAGTTCGATTTAACAGAGTTGGCTCTGTATTTGTCATCAATGCTTTTAAGGCCAGTTTTCGGTTCAGGCCACATAAAGAAATTTCAGTTTGAATGGAAGTGAGAGTGAGCAGAAGACAAAGAGGTAGACAGTGTGTGTGAGAGAGAAGCATGGATTACGATAGGGAGACTAAGGAGGTGATGCGTCACCTCAAGCAACAGATTGCCCTAGCCAATGTCCAGGAGCTGTTGGCCGCCGTCACCTGCAAGTGCTTCGAGAAGTGCGTAACAAAGCCACGCGACCATCTGAGTGGTCCGGAGGAAAGCTGCATCAATATGTGTATGGATCGTTACCTGGACTCATTTCGCCTTTGCGCCCACACTTATGGTCAGCGTCTCCGACGCGAGCAAAGCCACCAGCGTGGTTAAGACTAGGGACTAGGACTTGGCGTTGACACTTCATTTCAATAGCAAAATGCTTGGATTTTATTGGGTCTTACATATTTATTCTACTACTGGTCGTCAAGCTATTTTATCCAAGACCACAAACTTCCAAATTATTATGTTGCATAATACAAAAATATATCTAAGTGTTTATTTATTTATAACAAATTATTGAAGCTTATTCAACATTAATTCAATCTTTTTGACTTATTTACACGAACTTCTTAACTCTAGATCCAAAACTTCTCCCTCCTACAGAACTACTAATGCTCTAGTGAAGAGATGTCGACTATGAGATATCCTGAACCCAACTCTTCACCTACCATAAGTCGTGCACTTTTTTAGTATTAAGCTTAAAGAGATATGTGTGTGTGTGTGACATGGCTTAGTCAAGCATATTATATATGTATATATAAGGGATACGAGATACTTTCTTCTGCCTGTTACATGCTTTTACACAACTTCATTAACCTTTTTTTTTTTTGTTTACCCATTTCGGTTGATTTTCATTTAATGATCCCCCGCCCGCTTTTACGGATGAATTCAATAGCTTACACATTCTGCAAGAGCAGACTTAAACACAGAGAGTTCAGCACTTTTTTACTCTTTTGGGGCAGCTGGTTTTTGAATGGTCGCCTTTGAATTGAGTTCGTTCGCATTAATATCAGGACCTGGCATTCAGTGCAGAACTTTGCGTTTGTCCGGACTGCCACCAGAAACTGGATTTTACTCGTTTTCGCCAGCCGCCGCTTTGTCTGCGGCGTTGAATGGCCAGCGTACCGACTCTGGAGTGACTCTAGGCCCAATTTCTGGTGACCATTTGGTATTTTGGCCCTGTCTCCCTTTCAGCCTCTCTGGCAATTGCATTTCAAAGCTGCCATATCCATATTGTGGGCTGAATGCGTAAAGTGAAATGTGCAGAAATTTTATTTACATCGCCACACGCTATACACACACTTAATCGCTGCCCGCCCAGTGGCATTCAGCGAGGGCCGATTAAGGCGTAAGTAAAACATTGAATTATATATGTATATATCCATAAGCACTTTTCGATCTATCTGATCTCTTAGATTAGGGTAAATAATCAGACAAGCCTTCGATAAGGGTTTATAATAATTTCACTTATATATGCAAATGAGCTTGTAGAGCGTAATACTAGATTATATTGTGTACAGTAATGTAACGATAAGTACAACAAGAGAAGATCATTCATTATACGCATGGCATCGAAGTTTGACCCGATGCTAATGCTGTTTGTGAGGCTTCGGCAACTTGACTGTTAAATATTGACAGTTATACAGTTATCGATGTGGGCTTACAATAATAAATCATTTTTATTTTTTCTACGGCTACTTTAGAGCTGGAAAATCAAAGTGGAATCTGGCCAACGAATGGACAATTGTCGAGCAACTTTATACGTTACAGTTTGAAATGGCAAACAAAACTCATTTTGGATTTGGATTTTTCCTCAATCAGCAAAGGAATGGCAAAGGCGCACACGAACTTGACCCAAATTGAACGATTCTATATGAAGTATGGAGGACGTCGTTCTCGGAAGTCGGACAAAGTATTTCTTGCAATGAAAGCTATATGATATAGTAATCAGATACAGATCATTTATAGTCCAAATGTCGCTGAAGCCCTAATTGAAATAAATATTAATTTTCGTTTGTGTCAGGATCTAAAATGAACCAATTGGTATACAGGAATTACCGAAATTGATTATATGTCAAGTATCGTTGTTGTTTAATCCTTTACAAGCCAGGAAGTCAAGTGTGTCTGTGTGCGTGTGTGTTGCACAAATGGGAGCGAATCAAGCTGTGAATTACACGTAAGGTGCTATTGTATAAATTCGATCACGTAAATTGCGTTAACACTTTGAGGAGCATCTCAAGCAAACTAAGAAAACATTTGCGGCAACACGTAGCTCGCAAATACTTATTTGTACTGTGCACGCTATTTGCTTGGTCCCTCAAAAACAGGATGGAACGGGAGAGTGGGTCAAGCCCAAAAAGGTAAAATGCCTCAAGGTGAGTTATTTTTTCCTTTATTTTTGGTTGTATATTGTATGAGCACGCCTAGTGTTTCTTGAGTTGATGCTATCTATCAAACAGACATTAAATGTTTTTACTATTATTACCACATTAATTTATGTTATAGACTTGAATTTCCCTTTATTTTTCCTATCTTGTTAAATCATTGTTTTATAACCTTTCAATAGGTTGATTAATGTTAACAAAAAAAAAAAAAAAAACAATAATTTATGGTTACGTTAGTGTGTATACAGCTTTTAAATATATCTAATGGAAACTGGATATCGTAGTTTAGGGAGTCCTATTACTTGCTGTTTGCTGTGTACTTTTCTAGTTCTGTTGTAATGGTTTAGTGTTTACCTAGTTTATTCTGCGAGGCGATCAGTTCGATAAGCATATTACGTTTGATATTGATCACTTTCTGATGCAACGGTTTGACACCTGTGATGGAATTGTAGCGATTCACATGGTCAACCAGATGATCAACGATGCACATGACGTGAATGCCGCATTCGTAGTCCTTCTTGTGTTGTAGGCACCTCATGACGCGAAAGCTTGCTTGCGGCATACCCACAACATCTTTAATACTGTTGAACAGCTCCATTGAGTTCTCCATATTGTTGCCGCTATACGAGGCAAAGTGATAGAAGCACTTATTTGGCCGCGACGCAACCAGCAGAGACCAAAAGATGCCGTCGCGTTCGTCCGACAATCCGTCATTCACCGCAAAGAATATGAATGATTTGGTAAGGGCCAAGCGATCTTCTATTAGCGCCGTTTCCCGCTGCTTCTTGTCCATGTAGGGCAAGCATTGGGACAGTTCCGGTGTCACAAACAGATAGATCATATTTAGCTTGTACTTAATCTTGTCTAGGTAGGTCATATAAAAGCTAAGTACAGCATCGTTCAGAAAGTGAGGACCATGCAGTAGCTGGACGTCGCTCATGCGCAGCAAGTTGTTGTGTAAATCAACCAAAACGGGATCTGCACAGGACTCCGCTTTCGGATTTTTGCTGTAAGCAACAGCGTTCTGGCTGGACGTCGTCTTGTCGTTCTCGTTCTCGTTGTCTAACTCAGCTTCTGCAGCTGTGGCAGCGACTTCTACAGCGACTTCTACAGTGACCTCTGAAGTTACGGCTGTCTTGACACCTACTTCGGAGTCGTCAGCAATTACTTCGGCTGCCTTGGCTACCGTGATAGGTTCAGCAGTTGTGGCAGCGACTTGAGAAGCCTCAGCAGATTTATCAGTGACTTCCGTTGGCTCAGCAGCTGTGGCAGGGACGTCGGTAGGCTCAGCAGCTGCGCCAGCTCTGACAACCAACCGACTTTGCGAGGACCGTTTCTTTTTGCATATTTTGCCTGGCATCTTTAATCCCAAAGTTAAGATAATGGCTTCAGTTTGAGATGCGTTGAAAGATACAAAAAGAAAATAGGAGGCATTATAAATGTGCTGCTGTCTAATAATCCCTGAATTCGGAGTACTTACATGAAATGTATTTTGTATGCAATCAAATCGGAATGAGAGCAAACATGTAAACTGAGTATTTATTGAGCACGGACTGCTTCGGTTGAACAATCCTTTCAAAATGTTTCTGAATTAGGATTTTTTTGCCTGACAATTTGTAATTTTCTTTTGACAATGCACAGTGCTTCCAGGTTATGGAAGATGTCCAACTTATAATGTATCGATTATTTTGCATTAAATATATATTAGATCGAACTGTCCTATTGCTCTTACTGCTCTACTTACTGTTCAGTATCAGTAAAGTTGAGAGAAGCAGGAGGAGAAAGAGAGAGAGAGAGAGAGAGAGAGAGAGACAGACGGACAGACTGATGGACGCACATGGCTGATATTGAACAAGAATATATATGCCTTAGGCGCAACAAACGAATGGACGCCAAAATAAAGATCATCTGTCGGTGAATTTATATTTTAAATTGCAATTCTATAAATGTTATGAACATGATTTTCATTCGGACACACTTTATGACTGGGTTGAAGTTGGCGGGTTGTACCAAGGCGCAATTACCCATTTGCTTGCCTCATATATGACATGGCATATGCATTGTTTAGAAAATGATTTGCGGTTTCAATTTTTCGCTCACACATACATACAGAGTGAGGAGCTGCAAAAAGTTATGCATTGTTGCCATACTTTGCCGTCGACGTCGTCGTCGTCGTCGTCGTCTTTGCTTTATTTTTGTGGGTTTGCAACGCAGGCTCAGCGAACGCCTAAAACTCAACTCGAACTCAAACTTAAGTCCCCAGCCTGTAGGCAAACTATGTAGCAAGTGAAATGCCACCGCAAACCGCATGCAGCTCCGACTATTTCAACTGCTGTCGCTGTCTGTCGCCTGCTGTCTGCTGTCTGCTTTCTGCTACTGCTACTGCTACTGCTACTGCTGCTGCTCCTTTTGCTGCTTGTTTTTCATGTCCTGATCATTTTATGTTGCATGAGCCGAGGCGACAAAACAAAGCAAATCCCGCTCGGTTCAACATTTCAACTGCTTGGAAATTCATGCTCCTTCCATGCTCCCGGATACCCGCCCATATTTCATTCCCATCATTTGACTGTCTGCCGCCCTTCATTTCTCCTTGTGTCGTCTGCCGTTTGTTCTTTCAAAATTCGAGTATTTAGAGTTGGAGGCTTCGCTTTACACACTGCCATGTCATGTACGTTCTATGTTCTATGTAACCAGTTTCCTCTCTTCCAAAGCTCTTGAAAAGGCCACAACACGCTCATTGAGCCTACTACGGCTCTTCTTGACAAAAGTTACATCAAAAGTACGCCCCAAACCCCGCAGAAACTAAATATTTAATTGAAACTCACATGTGGCAATTTTGTCACGATTTAAATGCGGGTTGGGGGCATTTTATTTAATATTAAAACTGTCCATTGCCTTAAATCAATTTAAATTGCTTTCGAAATTTATTACCTGCAAAACGTGCGTTTTATTCTTTAGCATGCCGCCGACTTTGAGTGCATCAATTACGGGTACCAACGAACTTTGTTGCAACTGCAACAGAAAGTTTCTGCATAGCCGAGTCTGAAATTGAACCACTCGAAGGGCGCAGGGCCACAGGCCGCGGAAATCAGGACGAAGTCGAAAGCAACGAGCCCAAAGTTGACAAATTTTTACAACAGTAAAAGTTGAGGTAAGTTGTGCACTAAAGTTAAAAGTTTTGCTGCTCAAGATACACAGACACATACACACTGGGCTAACACACAAAGGCAAACGCAAGAGCACACACACACACACACACACACACACACACACACACACACACACACACACACACACACATATATATATATACAGAATAATTTACTAGTACATACACACATACAGAGCACATTCTCTCTCGCTCCGCACACCTTACGAGTGGACACAAAACCAACTTGTACAAATTCCTCGTTTAACTGTTGCGAAATTTCATCTTGAGGTGTGAACTTTTCAAAGATCTCTTTCTTTTTGATTGCTTAGAATTTGTGAAGCGATTAAAAAGATATGCTGAACTGTTGCTGTTCCTACATTTTGTCTATTTCGATTTGGATACACAAGTATTTTTAATTACATTATTTGGGTTAGGTCACAAGCACACAGATACCGAAGTGGTACTTCTCGCATATTGAAGGTTGATTACATTGGATTAGATTTGGATTGTCTGAGTTCCTTGGCGGAAGCCAGTGCAACATCTGCACAGGATGTACTGTACAAAAATAAAAAGTTGTTGTTTCCTCATCGTGCAACTGATTATGCAGACAGTGCTGCGGGATGAGCTGCAAGTGTAGTGTTTTGCTGGATGAGAATTTAGTGGAAACACTATCTTCGAGATCCTTAAGTTAATGAATTAATCAATCAATTATTTCTATGGCTAATCGCATCGTATGCATCAAGTTAAGACTACTTTCTACAACACATTTGTCGCCTGGACGGAGTGCGTACTCTTGCAGCAACATGTCAGTGTTACTGGCAACTGGGACTCAAATGTGTTGCCCGTGGCGTGGCAGTTACCGTTGCTCTTTCCACGTGTCGCTGGCATTCAACTAAATTTACTTGCGGCAGCAACTGAAATCTGGGTAGAGCTTGGGGCAGGACAGTGTATGTCAAGCGAAGGGAATAATAGGGGTAAGAGGGTAGCCATGTGGAAGGGAAATAACTGAAGTTTGTTTTGCACATTTTGTAACTGTTATGCAGCAGCTCCTTACTCATACTAAGTCACAGAAGATGCTACTGATTCAATTCTACCACGCAGAGTGAAAAATTCTTAACATTTTCAGATCGAATCAGGCAGACAGTTCTTAAATTATTTTTAATGGTTAAAGATTTTCCCAAGCACTCCTTTAAAAAGTTTGTAAAGAAAAATGGCAATTTAGCTGAGTCATCTGTGGCAAACTATACGATTTTTAAATATTCCCAGATTCATTAAGAATAACATGTTACTGTTTAATCAAGCTGGCAAAATACATCGTTTTCAATGACTACCGTCTTAGCAATTTCTCTTTTCATAAAAGTAAATGCCAAAAAAAAAAGTTTCGGAAAACTGGTCGAAACAAAGTATTTTTAACATTAGCAAACAATTTTAGTGTCAATTTAAAATAAATCTAGATAAGATGCGAGATTCTATTAAAGTCTTTGAGTTCAAGGATGACTAGGAAATATGGCACTTATAGTTTTTTAAACATTCCGATTTTTTTTACGAAAAAGACTCGAGAAATGTTGTGCCCATATGTTTTATATAATTTAAATAGCGCTGGGCAACTTTAAAAATTGAGTCTGACGAAAAAAATTTACGTTTGGGAAGTGTATTTTGAAAATGTTTGAAAGCATTTGGTAATGAAATATATTTAAAGACTTCTTTATGTAGACGAACATTTAAAATTAAAATTAAATTTCCCCCAAATTATGCACACTTAATTCATGTATTAAATTTGTGATTTGTTCTCTCTATGTTTAGTTGTTATTGCCGCTCTAAGGATCGGGCTCGTTGTCATTTGGCCCTGATTTATTTGGCTCATTCTCCAAACGCATGTTAACAAGCGACAGCGACACATGTGCTTGTAGCTGGCCGCTAGCCACTGGTAACCACCACTGGCCGCCTTGGTCAGAGTAACTTATTTTGGCATGCGGCCCACATAAGTAGGCAATACCTTTTGGTTTTGAGCCACAGTAATTGCACATAAAACTTAATTAGTTTTTTCTTTTGTATATTGCAGCTGGCGACCAAATTGTAGTTGCTTTTGTTGTTGTAGTTTTTGCTGTAGTTCTACTTGTAATTGTTAAAGTTCCTACTGTTGGTCAGAGTAATTCGTGCCGCTTGGCCATTTTTATCATTTGCACTTAATTAATTAGGTTGTAACGCGTTTATTGCCCAAGAGCAACAGCAACAGTAGCGTACTACACCAAACGAGAAAAAAAACACTATCTTAGGCACCCCAAAGATTATATACCCTTGCAAAGCGGAGTCCATCTGCTCACATCGAAATCTTATTATTAATTTTAGAAAATTGACCGCTTCGATGTATGTTATAGTCTGTCAGGTTTGAAGCCATTTTAATAGAACTTGACTGTTTTTAATTAATAATGAATTTTATATGTTGCCAGGTGAATTTTGCTTGACAGGATTGTGTTATCTTCGGCGTACCGAAGATAGCCGCCCTGTCTTGTTTTTGCTGTTCTTAAAAAAAAAATAATTAAAAAAAAGATTGTTTGTCACGCAAAGTTAAACTCCATTTGCCGACTCGCCACAGAATGAAATTTGTGGAACGAAGTGCAAGCCACAAATGGGGATTGAAATCAAAGTCAGCACAGACTGGCAAACTTGAACTACTTCAGTGTGTGAATACAAAGTAATTGTATAACCTCTCAAGTATAATGCATTATCGATTTTAATTCGATGGCTAATTACCTCAAAACAGCGAACTTCAAATACTAATCTAGAAATACAACAAGTTACTTCAAAGATTAGAGCAGAGAATTTTTTTTATCCTTAATTACTTTAAATGTTTAAACAATATTGACTAATTTCAGTATTCTTTTCTAGACGGCTGTGTGGCTTTTTGCCTTGATTTTAATTCAGCTGAAAACATAAATGTTTATTGCTTTCGTAAACATATGTATATTAGATTTAGCATCTTAAAACCGATTCCAATCAAGCTTGTTAACTGAATACCCAAACTGCACATTTGCAATGCCCTTCCCCAGTTGCCAGTTGGTAAACCAGTTTCTGTGCATGTTCATCTGAAGGACAAGCGCGTGTCTGGTTGAATATGGTTCCATGTAATTGGATTGGATCAGCCAGAAATGTACATAAAAGTTGATCAACTTACTTGTCGCTACTGCTTCTCCCTTAGCTGGTAAAAAAAAAGCCGTTGCGCGCAAAACAAATTATGTGCGGGCCGGAGGGCGTAGGGTGGAGGGCGAAGGGCGAAGGGCGAAGGGCGTGTCTGTTATCGACCTGGACTGCGACAAGTATGTGTAATATCAATAAAATTAGGCCGTTGTGCTCTGGAACAGCCACCGGCATAGTCGGAGACGGGGACGATACTGAAGGGCGTAAGTGTACAATCATAAAGCGCGACAGCGACTGTGCCAAACAATAAGCTGAAAGCCTCTTATATGTATTTTTATGTGCACCTCGTTCCAATCATTTCAAGCTGCCTCTTCAAGTCGCCCAGTCGCCTAATGCGACTTGAAAAGTCAACGACATCCGACGCTGGGCAGAAGGAACAACCTCTTCGGCTTTGGCGTTGGCGTTGGCGACGTTGTTGGCGTCGGCGTTGGCGTCGGCTTTAGTTTTGGCTTCTAAATGCGGCGCGTTATTGTTTTGCCGTCAAGCAGGCAACCCCTTACCAATATACCTCTCCCCTCATCCCGCCAGCCACGCACACACGGGACAAAAGTGCCAACAGCAACACCAACACGAATAGCACCCTGCTGCTGGTGCCTGACGCACATAGATGTGAATGTGGTTGGCTACGGGAACGGAACGTTGCAAGGTGGAAGGTGGAATGTGGAAGGTGGAAGGTGGAAGAATGGTGCAAGCGTTGCCATCGCCATTGCGAACATCAACGTTGCCGCTGGTGTTGTTGATGTGGTTGTTGTTGCTGTTGTTGTTGTTGTTGTTGTCGCTCGAGTGCTGCTTAAATATGAAAAACTAACTCGTTGCTGCTTTTCAAATTTTCCTGCACTTGACACTAAATTCACTTTGGCCAAGTAGGTGCTCCGTGTACTTCAAGCGTACTTTCGCTGGCAACAACAACAGCAGCAACAATGTTGCTGCATTATCCAACACTGGCGGCATCAGCAGCAGTAGCAGGACTCGCACTCAATGTGTAGTAGTCGCTGCCACTGCCACAGATGTGGCTGTATGTGAACTTCTCCTGCCACCCGGTCTACCCGACCCGCCTCCACAGGTAAGCATCTCTTGGAGCACTCTGTGCAGGTGCTTGCAGCACAATGTACATACTCGTATCTTTATTTTATTACTTAAATAAATTACAAAATGGTTGTCGGTTAACCGAAGCCAAATGGCCATCCCGTTGCTGTTGCCCTGGCTGGCACTACTACTAGCTGAGGATCTTAGCGCATAATATATTGTTCGACTGCCAGTCCAACCAGTCGGAATGCGCATCTCTGTCTGCAAAGGCAACAGCAGAATTACCTGCTGCCAGCAACTGAAATAGAGCCACAACAAGTGGGTTCGTCGTCGTAGTTACCTTGGATCGGATGCACTCACACACTTTGTAAAAAGCCACAAACCGTTTATTGATAGAGATGTGTGCAGTTTTTGTACTCTGATCCCGAAGGCATTCGTCTCTCCAAGTTGGATACTTGAAACTTTAATAAATGCACGTGTGCATATAGCCGAGTCGGACAATGTGGGAGTATGGGCAAATCGATGAACCATATAGTATACATTTCACAGCTCAAATCACACAGTTTGCCTGTAATCTGGCCAAGCTTTAAAATGCATTTGCATAACTTCACCTTTTCGCACATTTTTGGGCAAAGGGTGTGAAATGGGTGAGAAACTGATAGTTAGGATTTAATGAATAACTTTTGCTTGGGGAGACCCGAGTGCAATCTTCCAGTTTAAAGCCAACAGCTTTATTCTGTTCCTTCGACATTTGAAACATGATGTCCTTCAAATTGTTCCTCTCTATTGGCTTTACTTGTGGGATGTACATACATATATGTATAAAAGATGCCCCGTTTCTTATTTAAACCCATTGCTGTTCGTGAGTGAAATTCTGTTTGTGTTCTCAAATGCTGCTAATCTGACAAAGCACCCTGAATAAAATATGAAGCATTAAAATATTTACCATCCTGTAAAGGAAAAAAAAAGAAGGTTTTTGGTACAAGAAATGTTTGTATGAAATGTAGTCTATGCTTTGCAGGAATTGCTATTTGTAGCGATTTCTTTTGTATTTTTTTTTTAAGAAGCCAATTTTCAATGAGTAAATGTGATAACTAAATTTTGCTCATTATTTGTTCTGAACGTATGTATTTTATTGCCATTCGCCGCAATTGGAGCTGTAATTGGAGCGATCTTCTTAGTAGTCGAATTTTATGTTTATACCTACCAGTTTCATCTAAAAGAGCCCATTGAAAGAAAAGGCAATTTGTTGTCTGGCTTTCAATTCTTACGTCTTTCTATTTACAAATTAAATGATTTTTTCTTGTGTTCGGTCTATTTGTTGATTGGATTTGATTTGATTTGAATTTCGATTCGTATTTATATTAAGGTTATGTTTAATATGAACTTTTGGTTTCCGTATTATTATTATTATTATTATTATTATTATTTTGTTTGTATTGTGCAATCATCGTCCTTTATGTGTTTGTATGTATGCATCAGTACAAGTCTGTATATGTATTGTATTTGCATTTGTAATTGTATTTTGTATTTTGTATTTTGTAATTGTATTTGTATTTATTTCTGTATATGTTTGTTATATGTAAGTATTGTTCTCCTAGTTGTTAATTGAAAACCCTCCATTTGATTATACATATGTTTGTTAAAGCGGGTAAAGCATATTTATAAATGGGATATTGAAAGAAACTATTGCAAAATATCGCCACTCCGATTACATCAGCTCCACATTTTGCTCAGTTGCTCACTTGCCGTAGTAGTTACCGGGCGCCTGGGTTGGGTAGCTCCTGGCGCCGCCGGAAGAGCCATCACTGCTGGAACCACCGCCACGGGACGACGATGGATTCTCGCTGAATAGGCCGCCAAAGTTCTTGGAGTTGAAGATCTCGCCCAGGCCGCTGCCACCGCCACGATTGGCAGCGTTATTGCCACCTCCTCCTCCGCTGAGCAGGGTGCCCAGGAAGCTGCTAGCGCCACCACCGCCGCCGCCGGCGTTGCCACCGCCGCCAGAAAGCACGGAGCCAAATAGGCCGCCAAGCAGATTGCTGCCGGCTGATGAGCCGCCCGATGAGCTGCCGCCTCCACCGGATGAGTAGCCGCCGCTTGGCTGATAGGCGTTGCTACCACCGCCATTAGCATTGCCGCCGTTGGCGCCGCCTCCCTGCAACTGCTTGGCAATTTGGCCTGCAATGATACCAGAAACCGCTTGACTCACCGCCGGATTTGAAAAGAAGTTGGAAAAGAATCCGCCGCCCTGCTTATCCTTGGGCTTCTGGCCGCCGCTGCCACCGTCATAACCAGGCGCGGGCGGAGTATAGCCGGGCGCTGGCTGATAGCCGCCTGGGGCAGGCTGATAGCCGCCCGGAGCTGGCTGATAGCCACCCGGAGCGGGCTGATAGCCGCCCGGAGCTGGCTGGTAGCCTCCCTGTGGGTTGTTACCACCTTGTGGATTATAGCCGCCGTACGGATTGTAGCCACCACCGCCATTGTTATTGTTGGGAAGCGAGGGATAGAGACTATGGCCGCCAGACGAGTAGCCACCACCATATCCACCGGCGCTGCCGCCCTGGTTACCAGCTGCATCCGGTATCGGCGCGCTGGGCGCTATTGGCGCAAACGAGTTGTGGGTGTTGCCGGTGTTCACTTTACATCAGAGTCAGTGTCAGCGTAGCAGCAGAGCAGCAGCAGCAAGCAATTAATGTTAGCCACAAAAGCGTTAAATAAAACGAAAAACAAAAATAAAAGAGAAACACAAAAGGCATTTAGACAAAAAAAAAAATACATATATATATATAGTTATATATATATACATAATGACAAAATGAAATCAAAGCATATTAATTATATGATCGGAAGTGGGTTGGAAAGTGGACGGGGAAGGGGGTTCAGTAAGATGGAGAGTTTTTGGTATGCGCTTCTTTTCGATTTACTTAGCTTAGTTTCATTACAGTTGCTCGATTTATTTTGATAAATGTACTATCCATATGCCTACAATCGATAAATTTCTCGATAGCGCTATCGTTATCATATTTTGTTTTTTTTTTTTTAATAGCTTAGTCTTTATAAGTCTTCTCTGCCGTATGGTTTAGTAAATGTTTTCTTTAAATGCTTAAACTTTTGAAGTATATTTGTTATATGATTATATAATATATATACACATACACATTTATTGTGTATATAGATACATAATATGCACTTGTAAATGCGAATGCTATGTACAACGCCAAGTTATCAATTTCCCAAGAGGGTTAGTAGGGTGTACACGGGTAAGTAATGCCCTAATTTCATCACTTAAGTCCCCGCCAATTGGCTTCAATGTCAATAGTCGAGTTGCTTGAATACCCTTTAAATTTTTAATTTAATTTACAATGACTAATGAATAGTATTGTTATTTTTTTTTTTAATATTTCATTACTTCATAGTTGCATGCTTTTAATGTTATTTTTTTTTTTTTTTTTTTTTTTTGGTTACGCCAGGTTTAGGTTAAAATATAGTTGATCAAATGCGTTAGTTAGTTTTTAATACTGTTGAAATTGCATTCTTTAATTCTTTAATGGGTTCCATTCAAATAAATGTGTGCATTTGTGTGTTCGTAAATAAATGGGGAAAAATAACAAATGTGCGCTAAATGTTTGTACGGACGGAGTAAATATACTTATATACGTATGTATGTATATATAAATGTATGTACTTTTTCTGCTCTAATTTTAGGCGTTTTATTTATTCATAAATTCAAGTCAGAAGAAAATTTATAATACAACCAAATAAAACACGTATAGGATAAATAAATATATACAACCCAATATTAAAAATAATACAAATTAAATGGAACTTTAATTATGAAATAAAAGATAATTTGCAAAATGTTTGTTCACATTGTTTTTGTTCTTCTCTGTATTCAGTATTGTAATATTAGATTAAATGATGTAAAAACTATCTCTTTGAGAGTTTTTATTTATTTTTTCGCTGCCTTTGTTGCTTATAAAAAAAAGGATACTCTTGACAAAGATAGGCAGAAATCTATATATTTCTATTAACAAGACCAGCTTTATCATAGAATATCCACAAAACTATCAGTTGTTTGTGTTACCTTAGTCGGCAGCAAGTTGCGCAATGAGTTGCATGTTGCATGTAAAAATGCTGTTTCCTGTGGTGAGTTTGATTCAAGATTTCGTTGACACTTTTGGTACTTAATTGATTTTCAAGTATTTATGTAAGCATATTTGTATATATTCTTAATACACTGACATCGATGGCCAATTGCTTAAGCCTCGAAATAGCTTTATATACCCATATTTTCCACCATTTAGCAGATATCAGAGTATTGCACAGTCGGCCACATCCGATTTCAATGTTCTCACATGTTTTTTCTTATTTTAGTACGGCTGTATCTTAAATTTGTAATGCTTGGAAGTATTTTTCAGCTGTAGTTTAATTCAATTTTTGTATTTTCTTTTTTCTACTTTTCTTTTAGTTAAATCATTAAAAACTTTGCAAGTTGTGGGCAATTTTCCCGCCTTATCTGCACTTGTTAAAAAAAACTATTATTATTATTATTACATTTAATTCTGTACTTTGTGCACTTTTACTGTTTTTTATTTTTTTTTATTTTTTATAAATTTGTATTTTTTATTTTTGTTTAACTTCCAGCGCTTTATTTATTTTATTCACTTGTTTTGGTTTTATTTTCATTACATGTTTTCGGCATAAAAATGAGCTTGTTATGCACTTGGATTGACATGCGTGTTCTTATCTACAAAAAACTAGCATGGACTGCCTTTGCAATCAACAACAACAACAGCAACAACAACAACAACAACAACAGCAGTTGCAACCAAAGCAATTGTGAGAAGAGCAGCAACGACGAGAGCAGGAAGTGGTTAACACGAAATTCGTAGCATCAACAAAAATGAAATTCTCATCAAAGTTGATGTGTGTGTGTGTGTGTGTGTGTGTGTGTGCATGTGTAGCAAGGTTTGCGGCTGTTGTCTGCACTGGGGGCAAGCCCCAAATTAAATTCCAATTTAATTGAGCTGCAAAAAACAGAGAGCAATGCAACCGGCCTTCAGGGCCAGCAGTGGACCATCTACTGACTAATAGTTAGACCACACAAATGAACTCACATACACACACGCAGACACACACATACGCACACACACACACACATACAGACGCTCACAGACATAGACAGATATCAAGTGAGCGGTCTGCTCGCACAATATTAAATTGAAATTACGTATACGTGCCGTGTGTGTGTGTGTGTGTGTGTGTGGGTATGCTTGGTGTGGACCTAAATCCCTTTGTTGTTGTGGGTGAATGGTAGCTGTTGTTGTTGCTGCCGCCATTCATTAAATAGCAGCACAGTCTGCCACACAAAGCAGGAGTCAACGATATGGCTGTTGCAGCTGTTACCATTGCAATTCTTGTTGTTGTTGCTGTTGTTGCTGTAACCACCCATGTTGAGTCTTAAACTAGAGCAGTAAAACCATTAATTTCAATAAGAGAAAGCATATTTAAAGAAACCAAAGCAAAGCGATCGTTTTGCCAATGGTTGATCGTCGTCGTCGTTGTGTTGCAGGATCAGGAGTAAGTGGGATCAGTTGGGGGGGTGAAAGTAATTGCCGCTGCTACTGCTTTATTTTATTACGTGCTACCACTGCCGCCGCCTCTGTTGGCCAGCAGCAACAGCACCACTGCGAATAGGCCGATGAGTGCAGCACTGGAGCTGCTGAGTCGCCCCGCTGCCGATGGATGCGCTTGGGTTTGACGATTGTAGGGATTCTGTTGATTCTGGTTCTGATATTGTGGTGGTGGCTTGTTGTACATATTCGCGTTTTGATGATGGGTCTGGTAGCCCTGGTAGTTGCTGCCATATGGCGCCAGACCGCCACCGCCGCCGCCGAGGATGCCTATGCTGGAGCTAGGCATGCCAACGCCGCCACCGCCAGGCGGTCCGCCAGTACCGGCCGGTCCCGAATAGAACGGTATCTGGCCAAAAACGAAGGGATTCATCGGCGGCATGCCATGCATGGGATAGCCCGGGTTGAGCACGCTACCTGGATGATTGGGTTGAGGAAACTGTTGAAAAGCTGGCGCTTGCGTTGGCGAATTATATGGAAAGATTGGCATATTGGGTATTATGGGCATATGATACTTTGCCCCGAACACATAATGCGGATCGACGCCGGTGGCAGAAGCGCCAGCGGCACCATTTGAGCCCTCTGCATTAGCGATGTTTTGGCTGCCGCCATTGCCGCCATTTTGTTGGCCGCCAAGGCCACCAAGGCCGCCATTTTGTTGGACATGCGACGGTTGCTGCTGATTACTATTTTGATTTCCATTGATATGGTTATTTTTGTTGTGATTGTTATTGTTGTGATTAAAGTAGGTGTAGGTGTTTAGTGTGGGATTTGAAGATGCGGGCGCGAATATTTTACTCTCAGGCCCCGTATTTAGGCTGGATCCTGTTAGAAAGCCATGGCAATGATCGGCGAGAGCAGTTGTGAGCGAGTAAGATAGACAGGGAAAAAAGAGAGAAGAATGCAAATCCATTGGTTAATCAGCGTTGAACGATCCACCAGCGGCTGCTACTGCTGCATGCGATTGAGCAAGCTTTCAAAGTCAAAGCTCTCTCTCCCGCTCAGTCTCCAATATGAGCGCGCTCTTCAGCCATCTAAGAAGAGCTTTTGCATGCATGCCGCGAACAGCAGCTGGTGGAAGGGTGTGCTTTTCTATGAGTGTGTGCTAGTGTTTGTGAAAGAGAGAGAGAGAGAGAGCGAGTAAGCAATAGCAAATGAATGCGAGAGATATGCAAAGCTTGAATTTATCCATTTATGTATGTATGTATGTATGAATGTGTGTACACTGATGCATATATGTATTTGTATGTATGTGTGCAGCAGCCAAAGCTCAGTGTTGGGCAATGAGACAATGAATGAGCGACGAGAGAGTGCACGTTGAAGGAAATCAAAAAGCAAAACTTCTCTTGTTTTGAGTGAGACAAATAGAGAGCGTTGTATTTTGTATTTGCGCTTATGCAAATGTCTGTGTATGTGTGTGTGTGTGTGTGTGTGTGTGTATTGTAGGTAAAGTTCTTGATTTTCATATGTAAATAGTAGATTATAATGTACGAAAATATACATATATAAAATAATGCAAATGATAAGCAACCATATATAATTGTTAGCTACAATATATGTACAAATACATATGTATACCTATTGATACGTATGTATACATGTATGTCCCTCGATCTGTCTGAACGTCTGCCGATCACTCTATAATTACGTACGACGCGTTTTTGCAGTCGTCAATTTGGAACGAGCTCGCCAAGCTCCACCAAACCCAAGTCCACAATTTAAAGTGAATAAAGCACACAAAAATAAATGGAAAACAAAAAAAAACAAAAACAACACAAAAAAAAAAAAAAAAGAGCAAATAAATAAATAAAATAAATACCTGACGGATTAACTGACGACGAGGAGGAGGGATTGGCCTGGTTGCTGCTGGAGCCGCTCTTGCGCTGGCACGTTGGATAATTGCCGCAGTCCTTGCCGTCGCGCTGACTATAGCTGCACGAATCGCTGGTGATGATGCACTCCTCACTGGGCAGGCAGCCGATGTCGGCGCAGCCGCGTCCATACTCTTTACGCACATACGTTACGGGTAACGGAATTCAATACGGAGACAGAATCGTCGAAGGACGCGAGGACGGGGTCAACATGGTAGTGGTGTTGGTGTTGGTGTTGGGAACAGTTGTTAAGTGTTTCGTTGTTGGTTTTTCAGTGGGAAAGTCAAAATAATACAAATTATAAGATAAGACGTGGACGCGAACATTATATAACGATGCCAACAATGTCAAGAGAGAGAGAGATGATTATAGTGATGATGATGACGATGATTGCATGATATTTATTTTTTACATTACGCAGACACATATAAGAAAGGGAGTAATATAACAAACAAGGAAAGGAAAACAGACAGAAATATATATATATATATAGAGAGAGAGAGAGAGAGAGAGAGAAAGATAAAGACGATCAAGGCTCCAGCCAGTTGCTTGAACTGGCCGAACGCAAGGCTCCAACACGTCAAAAGTGGTGTAGGAGCAGGAGGACGGAACAACAACAGGGACAACAAAATAAAAATGAAACATTTTGAAGACGTATACTTACTGGAATAGGCATCCACATGGCTGAACTGCAGCTGTACCGCCAGTAGTAGCATTAGGGTAAGCCGTGCCACACCCATCTTCGACATAGTTGCAAGTGCGCTTCGGTGCGTATTTGACACCTCTCCAAGATCCCTCGGCTTGAGTAGATTGCTTCTGTTGTTGTTGTTGTTGTTGCCGCTGTTGCTGTTGTTGTTGATGTTTCTGCAAAATGACGCGAACATATGTTGCAACTGATTATTAGCAAGTTGATGGCAGACTTATAAAAATGTATTCATATTTTCCTTATAAAATGTCGTCTCTATAGACCAAGTTTGTACAAGTATGTAGCATTGATAACTGGACTCAAGTTTATTGCGGTTATTTGCCTTACAACGCAGATACGCAGCCGAACGATGCAGACGAGACAGACGGGGCAGGACGAAGAGGAGACAGAGGACACAGAGGCACAGACACAGACGGCAGCCATAGCACATAGACTAAATGGCGTCGCATTTGTTTGGCACATTTTCTCGTTGACTTTATTTTGGTCTACTTGCCGCATATGACACGCCCACATCCGTTCGACTCGGCTTCTGATATGGCCAACGACTCCAATAAATATGGGCAGCTGTGCCAACAATTATATTGATAGCTGGGCATCTCGCAAATTAGAAGCTTAATTTGACGCCTAATATATTTGTTTGGACATGGAGCAACTAAGATTAGACTGTCGCAAGTTTTTATTATTTTGTGTTGTGCGGCTGCCAACAACTATTTCTGGTGCATTGAGGGCCCCAAAGGACGAACATAATTCAAGAATTCTAAAGAGAATAATTAGTAGTATTTACACAGAAAAAAAAAAGAAGAAAGAGCTGTTCTTAGACGAAGTTGCAAGTTTCTTTTAGTGCGAAGGGGCTAAAAAGTATCCCACTACGGCTGTCAGTTGACAGAATTCGAAATATGCACAGTGAGGAGCTTACTATTGTGGTTATTAACCATTTTAATTTGAAATGTAATTCATCTTTTCAATGTTGAATGTTGGCAACTCCTGTGAAGCTTTTGGCGTTATAGCACATGACGCGCAAATTGAAAAGCACTCAAAAAATGTGGCACATATCAAATGCAAACAATTTACGGAACATTTCAGAATTTTGCCCGCACAATCTGGATTCGGCTTAATACGGGGAGACGGCTCTGCGTGCTGTCAAGCTTCATTTCCATAATCAAATTTCCGTAAAAATGACGGAGCAAGTTTTTTGTTGTTTATTTTTTTTGTATTTTTTTAAATACCTTAGCAGGGGGTATTGTAAATTTTGTAACGCGTGTAACGCTGTGATGAAAACATTTGCGTATAAAAAATATATATTTATGTTAACACACCAGAAGATACTACCAGAGTACTACAAGTGTTCCGCAGCCAACTGTAAGAAAGTGCTTTGGGAACGAGCGTAGGGTGGATTATCCGAAACAGTTGGATCATAATTGATTGATAGCTTAATAAGCCATGCATTTCGTTTTTTTTTGGTATTAAATATCCCAGAACTTCATAAGTGTGCATTGCTTTTTACTGAAATTATTGAATTATATGAGCAAATTAATTAAAATAGAGTATTTATTCTTCGGCAGTTCCAAGATAGCTGCAAATATTACGAAGGTAAAAATGTTGCTTTGCCCTAAAGGAAATTGATTGAAAAGCATTGATGTGTTTGTATTGCATTTTTTTTAATATTTTATCTGCATTTTTTTTTTTCCATTTCGGTCGAATTTACTTGTGATTAATTTCTACATAGCGATTTACCGATAAGGGATGGTTTGAGGTACGTTAAAGGAAATAGAAGTGAAATGTGAATTGCTGGCCAAATGAAAACTCATAAATTGGGCGACCATCGATGATTTGAGCGCCAGTTCACTTGTCGCTCTGAATGCGCCAAGCGAACACAAATTGGAGAATTGGAGAATTTGGAACTGGAACTGGCCGCAGCTATGAAGGCGCTATTGGAGTTGGTGCTCAAGCTGAAGTTGAAGTTGAAGCTGATGTTGGAATTGGAGTTGGAGTTACAGTTTGTGGGCATGATGCTGGGAAAAATGCCACACAAATGTGTTTTGTCTGTTTTTGTTTTTTATTTTTTTTGTTTTTTTTTATTTTTTGCTTTGATTCATTCCTTCATTTTTTATACCTTGCGGCAAAAGCAGCGCACACATCATTTCAGCTGTTCCCTATTCTTGGTTACGTTCCCGCTCCCAGCCCCACTGCTGGTGCTGCTGCTGGTGTTGCTCCCACTCAACTCAACTCGCTGTTGTCCATCCGTTTGTCTCCCCGTCCATTTCGTGCATTCGTCTGTGTTGGGCCATATCCCGGTCGACGGAAGCCAAAAGTGGAAATGCATGATAAATGACACGACGCTTTGCTTACTTTTTGCTCCTTTCTCTCTGTGCCCGGCTCTTCATTTTGTTCGTTTTGTTGCTCTCACATTTGCCCCCGCACGCTGCTGGTGTGCAAGAAAACCAGCAACAACAGCAACCATTTTTATTTTAAGATACAAAACAAGTGGACGAAAATTGTGGAACGATGACGTCGTAAATATTTTGTTGCAACATTTTTTTGTGCCGCACTCTGGGCGTGTGCAAGTGTGTGTGAGTGTGTGTGTGTGTGTGTGTGAGTGTGTGTGTGTGTGTGTGTGTGTGTGTGTATGAGCGTAGTCAAAGAATCACACAAGAATAAAAACAGCAAAGCAAACTGTCCGCGAAACGGAAGCACTAACTAAAACAACTGCAAGGGGAGCCCAACTCAAGCGAGATAGAACACAGGCCACAACACAACACAGCACAGCACAACACAGCACAGCACAACACAGCACAACGCAACACAGTACGACACAACAGAGAACAACATAACTCACAGGAGCATTCACAGCAACAGAAGCCAACCGGCTAGAAAGAAGCCTGTAATGAGCTACAACTGAGCAACACTGAACAACTACTCACATATATATATACTTTTTTTTTTTGTTTTTTGTTTTGCTTGTAAGTTGGTCTATGCACATAAATATCAACGTGTCAAAACTATTTAATGCTTTAAGAATATATCGATTCAGTTTCTTCATTAATTTGGCAAACAAGTTTGATCTTTGAATGCAGGATTACTCAAGTGATCCGCAAAAGCAAATGTCCATGAAATGTGTGTGAAACACGTACAGTTTATAGTCACGCTGAGACGACGAATAGTTTTGAACTGCCTGCCCCGAGGAGCAAGCCTTTATTTTATTGAAAATTCTTAAATCTAAATACATATATTTTGTTATCTAATGCAGCCGCTTGTAAGGCGATCGGTTTGTAGTTCATGTACTATCACTAAAAATAGCATGACCCCACGAAGGCCAATCACCCACGCCAGCACGAGAAAATATAATAAAGTAAGTAGTGTGATAAGCGTATAGCTAATTCCAAGAATACCAAGAATAACAAGAATACCAAGAATACCAAGAATAACAAGAATACCAAGATAAGAACAGATCAAAACGCAGCCTGCGAACGACTCAAGCTGATGAACTTTGGTGCGGCCAAACAGTCAATGTTATTGTGGCAGGTGTGAAGTATACGTCTGTATGCCAAATTGGCAGGCCAGAATGAGAATGCCGCATGAATCCGCTACTTTGCTTAGAACGCCCCATGTTCATACTCGAACAATGTGCATAGGGCATGAGCACATCTGTTTAGGGGCTTTCTAACGTACAACTTTTTGTTAGCGAAAATTGCCTAATATTTATACTATTTTTTTATGCCAGGTAAAATTGTTTTCCTTACCAAAAATGCACAAAACTCGTGCATTATTCATGGTTTATGTGTGTGTACAATCCTTGTGTTTTCCAAGATTTGTTTACCAAACTCAATAAGTCTGAGTGTTATTGCGGGTGCCAATTGGTTCTAACGGTGTACATAAAATATCAAATATCAACAGTGTACATAAAATATCAACATCGAACTAACTATTTCTATAACACATACATATATGAAGCTCCCATTGGAACATTCGGTAACTTTTCAAAGTTACTGGAATTAGTTGGCAGCAAGTGGAATTTTTGTATTTAATTAAATTAAATTGTTGTTCTGTATAAAGAATTGCAATTGCAGTCGATTGTTGCTAGTGTAAACTAATATTTGGATATGGCATTGGGGGTGGGGTGTTTGTGGTTCGGGTGGTGCTGTTGAAGTGGTAACGGCATAATAAATTGCGTACAACAGCAACTTGGCAGAGAGCAATCGGCGCATTGATATTCCTAAGTGTTGTAGGGTGCACACTGACGCTGGCAGCGACGCCGGCAGCGACGCCGGCAGCGCTGTGGTTCGCGAGGCATAAACCGAAAATTCACACTTGGTTACTTCCTTCATGACTTTGGATATTATTGTGGTTTATGTTAGCGCTGCCACTTGCCGGCTGCCCGACGTCTCTTCAAGCGGGCACGCCCCGACGCCCCAGCGGCATGTTGCCGCATGTTGCCTGCCGCTGTGTGATGTATGACTCCATGAAATGCGATATATTCATGTTAAATTATTTTTACAAAAAACGAAAAGGAAATGAACACGAATTGCGATGAGACAAGACAAGAGTGGAAAGTGAAGAGCAAACGAAACAAAACGAAACAATATAATGATGATGATGATGACGATGATGATGATGATGATATATGATGATGATAATGATTATGACGCAACGTCAATGCGGCCAGTGGTGCAACAGCATGTCCGGCAAAGTTTGCAGCTTAAAGCGACAGTGTTGCCCAACGCCAAGAGGCGCCACATTATTGCAATTGTTGATATTGATCAATCAATTAATAGTTTTCAACTTTCATTATTCATTCATTACGTTCCATCCAATCCAACAACAGTTTCTTCTAAATACAATCCTGCTAGACTATATATATATCTAGATATTTATATACTTTTCCGGAGACACGGAGTAGTGGGTAGTGGTACCTGTCTGCGTCCACTTTGCTCAATTGTTAAGTGAAAATTGGCGCAGCAGCTGCAACGCAGCCGGGAGCTGACAAACTGACATCCATTTGTCATTAGCGTGGCGGACGGAACAGGATGAGGGGTCGATGGGTCGATGGGTCGAGGGGGAGTACCGGGCCTTTTTGTCGGCCATTGGCATACGCCATGTGTTCAAAGCGTTTAACAACAAGTTTAATTAGCAAATGTCGCGTGGGTAGTTCGGGTCCTGATAGGGGCCGGTTGGGCGGGTGCCCCGGGCATGAGCATGACCAGGCAACTCTGGCATATTAAATTCCAGGCAGCAAACGAGGGAATGCCAATTCGTGGCAAGGCGCCCCAGGCACACAATTTTGCTGACTACGCAAAAAAAAAAAAAAGAAAAAAAAAAAAACACTGAACAAATTCCCAAAAAACGAAATCTTTGTAAGGCAGTTAATTAAAAATTTGAATGTGCAGGGAAGCGGATGTGTGGAGAGATGGCCGTAGTGTCTATCTGTATGTGAGAGACAAAATCCGGCCGCTAAAGCCCAGAACAAAGACCAGATCCAACAGTAGCAGAAAGATAGAAGTAGAGAAGTAACCATAATTAAAGTTAGCAAGTTTGCAGTCTAATTGAAATGCACTAAAACCCGCTTCAAACTGCATTTTAAATAAGCATCGAAACAAAATTTAAACAATTTGCGGGTCATATGTCAAATTCTTGAAACTTTTCACTTGACAGCGAATCTTGGCAATATCTACAGCGAAAAATTAATAAATATTTTTATAAATTTCATGCTGGTCAGGAATATATACTTTATGCTGTCGCTTGACTTTTCATATGCTGCGGTTGCATGTGAACATGCCTGACATGTTGCCAGCCAGCGAAATAGAAAATAAATTGCTTATCAAACATTTGTTAGGCGCGTATATATATATATATATATATATATATATATATATATATATATATATATATATATATATATATATATATGTAAGTGTACTGGTTAGTAACCACAACATGTTTGATGTGCAAAACCGTACGAACAATCTGAACATTCAGTACCATTAAATTTATGCCTTTTAAACAATACAGTACTGTGACTGACACATGATCAAATCGAGAGGGTCAAGGGACAGAGGGACCAAAGGGCGCCTGGAATTCATGTCCAACTCTCTTTTAACTTTATAAACAAGCTAAAAAGCTAAGCGAGACAGGCAAAAGAAGCAGACTCGACCTATAGGTCTGACATCAGACCTGCAGACAAATGGCACAGATCCTTAAACCATTGTTCACAGCTCGAAACTGAGCTGAGCTAAACTGTGGCTGAGCTATCCAAGTCTGCCTGACTGCTCCCTGACTCACTCTACGCTCTCGTTCTCTACAAATCTCGCTACTTTGCATTGAGTCTATGACATTATGTAAATCGTTTGGCAACTGCTGATATTGCCAGGGTAGAATGCATTCGGTACTAAGATATGGAAGCAGAGTGGCAGCGGCCTTAAGTGGCTTGCAACGGCAACATGCAAGTAAGGCAACAAATATTTATTAGCTGCCAGCGATATAACGACGATGTTATAGACAAGGACGAGAACGATGAAGATGACGATGGCGGTGACGGGGTTCGCTGATTACTTCACTGGTCTTAGCCGTCTCTGGCAGATTTTTTAATTTCCCCACTCAACGTCTAAAGATTTATTAGTCGATTGGCGACGCAGCGTATGCGTGATGCAAATTGTGGGAGTGAGGGGAGAGGCAGGGTGACAGGCATCTCAACAGTTAATCGGCCATTGCATTTTGCCTGCCCCGGAGCCATATTACGGCAATTAAAACTTTCCTCGTTATCCGTCATAAAAATGAAATTTTCCTTTCCTTTTATGCGTTAATCCCTCTCTCTCTCTCTCTCTCTCTCTCTCTCTCTCTTTTTCCCTCTCTCTCTCTCTGTTTTTTTTTCCAGCTCTTGCATTATCTCTGCAATACGCTTCGTTGTTTCATTCTATTACTAATTTCGCCCCGGTACACTCTGTAAATTCTGCCCTTCAGTGAGTTGCATCGGAAATAATAACTTCCGCTTGCCTGCTTCTTTGACTAACAAATGAAATGATTACCAAACAACAGTTTTGCTGCCAGGCAGTCATCCCTTTTAGACCTACCCCTGAGCCACCATTTTATTGCATCGGGCAACAAAGAGAAAATTTCGCTTCGCACTGAGGCAAACTTTATTATACTACTTATAAGAAAATGCGCCAAATAGAACTTTCTGACTTGAATCCAGCAACAGAAGGCAGGCAGTTAAAATAAGCGAGCGGCACATAGGGATATGGGGAGTGTGCCTTGTGGCTTGTGGCGTGTGGCGTGTGGCGTGTGGCGTCTATGCCCGCCAGGCAACACACAACGTACACATTTGCTAGACGAGGGGTGGCCAATCATCTAAGCGCCCTAAAACTTTTATTAAGTATGCGTACAAATATGTAAGTATCTTGAATTTCAATTAATTACATATTTATTATAATGATTATAATGATACCGAAAATAACCTCCTAGCAATCTGGCACAGCCACTCTCCTCCCCGAATCGAGATCATCCAAACATTGTCAATAATAAGATTAGTTTATTTTTGAACTACTTATTAAAAAGTAATTTACAAAAACTTCTGAAACATCCCTCGCATTTTTGCAATAGCCGCTTATAACTGCGGATAATAATAACAAAACCAAGCGTTCAATTTTCCCATTTTTGTGTGTACGTGTGTGTGTGTGTGTGTGTGTGTGTGTGTGCGCGAGAGTGTGTGTGTTTTTGTGCTATAAGCAAGTGAATAAGCCACCATCCATTGCAGCCCAACTCTTGGTCCTTGCCCCGTAAAAAACAGAAAGCGGCAACACCCATCGATAGTGAATCCACTCATTCCAGGCCGTTGAAGCGCAACCGGCGAAGTGCATCTTCAACTTTTCTTCAAGCTGGTGGAAAAACGTGAATGTTTATATCAACTGAAGCACTCAAATAACTTACAACAGCAATAACTAAACGAAATATTTGTTCAGTAAATAATGCGTCGACTGCATTTACACGAACTCCTTCACTGATCGTGGACTAAACAAAATGCATTGAAAAACAACACTGTTTTTATAATCTGCTCCCGAAAGGGAAACCTGTGAATCTTTTTGTTTTGCGTAACAGTGCAGAGAAATGTTTATAATGAACCTTACGTTTCCATCAAGTGTAAGTTCATTGGCAAAATAATTGTACTCCTACTTGCCAACCTTGCTAACCACACCCAGGCAAACAGGCTCCTATTCCGTATTATGTGTGAGATTGGAGACCAGTATTTTCGTGCTGTGCTTTACAGCGCCTTGCAAACACTTGACAGCAAGAACGCCTTTTTGAAATTGTATTTTAATTGAAATTGAAATATTTATGCTGCCACTTGCAACCGAGGCAAGTGACGCGCCGCGATGTTGATGTTGGAGCTGCTGACTTTTAAATTTAATCAAGCGCCAAGTGTAAAGCAAAATCTAAACAAAATGCCAACATACCCTCCAATGTGGGTGTTTGTGTGTGCACAGCCTGTGCCGTAGAGTGCTTATATTAGTTGGGGTAGCATAAATTTAATTAAGTTGAGAAATGTCAACGCTGCTGCTTTTTCACGAAGTCTCGCATCGCCTCATATTATTTCTTGCCATTCGTTTCATTTTGTATCCTTGTTCCGTTTCGTTTGACGGACGCCATTTTGAAATTTTTTACAGCCGGTCGCCAGTGTTGTTAAGTTGTCCTTACACACACACACACACACACAGATGTAATACATTAGTGCCAGTGCAAGGCTGAGGTTCGAGACGAGCTCAATCGAGTAGCATCATTCTATTCTTGAAGAGAATTTACTGATAACGGCGTCAAAATAGCTGAAAGCAGGTCGAAAACAGTCTGCTTGCAGGCGTGAGTGGATCGATCTCTGAAGAGGTTAGCAGCAATGTTACTTTCAAATTGTTTACTATTATTCAAATTGGCACAACACAGTGATGCCCTTATTACTAATTTGTAATGGGTACTCATCAGAATAGAAAAAGAACGCTTGCCACTTTGGGTGTAAGTTTTGGTGTTGGTGTGTGGTTGGAGTGTGGGTATGGATGTGGGTGGTGTGGATGGAGAGTGCAGACGTGTCTGTCAATGCTGGCCATGGTTAGACAAACATAAAGTGAAAATTTTCAATTTCGTATGCAAAACTGTGGCACTGCTCGATAGTCACGCACCACAAAATGGGGCGTTCAATGGGTGTGGCAATGATAATATTCACTAAGAGAGAGAGAGAGGGAGAGAGAGAGAGCTAGCTGCCCTTAGTACAGCTTTTGCCTTTTACTTTGACTTTGCATTTGCGTGTTCCTTAAGCTAGATTTTGTGTGCTGATAGGCGCAAAAAGTCAAGTTGTGGCAGCCAATTAACAGCGACCGAGGCATCAGACCCCTACCCGTAGCGGGTGCAGCCGTTAAGAAAAGCACAAGTTAAACAAAACGGGCCAAAGTGCACATATACACACATACACACGCACACACAGTCACACACAGTCACACACAGACACACAGACAATGACCAACCGACTGAGATGCCCAGAGCAAGAGATTGAGGGTCGTGTAGATGTGCGAACGTGCTCGTGCCCCATGCTGCATGCTGTAAGCTCGTTTATAAAGTTGACAAAAAACGTTTGGGCCGACGATAATCATCTGGCAGTTTTGCGCTATCAGCGACACACACGCACACAATGGACCAGGGCCAAAAGGAACCACTGAAGCGTGCCAAACATGAGGATGGGCATGAGAATTGGGCTGTGGCTAAGGATGAGCCTTAGTGGGAGGATAGAATGAATATACATGGACATGACCATGGAAATGAGCATGGGAATAGGAAGCTCGACACTTTTGCTTTTGTCAGCATGCTGTGATATGGGTGAGGTTAGAACAGGGTGCCGGGTTTCGCACCGAAAGATGACTGGTACATTTTAAAGCGATAAAGCAGCGTGCATGGAGCGAAAGAAGCCAAAGGACTAGAGTAATAGATAGGGGGCATCCAACAGAAAACAACACCTCGGGCTTGACCTGCTAATTAGCGGAAGAGGTTGAAATGCAATGTGTCACACTTTATTGTTTAACATGATAATAAAAGACAGACACTTGGCCCACCGAAGATTTCATACCCTTCCGTAACGGATTCCACATTTTGCTCACATTTCATATTTGAATTTTGAATTTAATGTACTCTTCTGTAATAAATTAGTTAATATTTCAATTACCATATTATCTTGGCACCCATCTACTTTGTACTCATGCCAAATAGTTTCTGAACTTCAAAAGAATAATATTTTTGAGTTTGCTATTTCCTGCATATTTCAATATTCAGAGTTATGCCTTTCTCAAAACTTTACTGATTTTCTAATCATGATCATGGCGTATCCTCTCGATTATTTTTAATCTTCTACTTAGGGACTCTTCAATAGAGGACATTTACTTGATATTCTGCTGCTTGTTGTAGTTCACCATGCTTTGTTTGTCGGCATCGTTGCAAGCGAATTAAAGCATAAATCTGAAAAAAGTTGAAAATGCAAAAGGCAAATGCTTTGCTATATTTGCACATTCTTTTTAATAATCATTTAATATACTAATTAGCAACAGGGCAAATGAGAAATATATTTATGTCTGTGCCATGCTGCAAAAACTGCAGCAAAACATATGCTTTGAAGGATAAGCCGGACTTAAGTCCGCGCTGCTGTTCGGAACACTGCTTAGTTTTCCACATTTGTCGGAGCTTTGTTTTTAAAGCCTCTGCAAGTCGGACTCTCCCTGGACTCTGGCAGTGGCCTAATTGGTGTAATCGCTTCTATTGCATTCCCTGTCGAATCTCGGACAAGTTGTCATCTATCTGTCTGTCTTTGCTATTCTGTCTGTCCCAATTGCGAGCTGATATTCCAATTGATACACACAACATCAATATATTCTTAAGAACCCAGATTCCTATGCATATACATATAAATGTACACATATAAAAACCTATACAAACTTAAACACATCGATGTGGATTTGTTATGGATGAAAAAAAAATGGTTTAAGAAGAACACGACATTTTCGATGGAAATTATTTGACTCATATTAATGCACAAGCATACGAATTTCTTGCAGTGCATACGCATATGACTTCATACACACATATGTAGCTAGCAAATCAGGTTAAACACACAAGCAATGAGCTGCGAGCTACGATGAACGAGGAGTGCAGTGGTCTGTGCGAGCATGGGATATGAGGCAGGCTTACTCTCACAGACGGCGACAACAGCGTCACGCTAAAGGCAAAGGCAAAGGCAATGGCAAAGCCGACGCCAAAGCGAACCCAATTGGGTCATAATTGCATTACGGACGCCAAACGCAAATGAGTCGTAAGCGGAGCAGCAGCAGCAGCAGCAGCAGCGGAGAGTAACTACACGAATGCTGCTTGCAGCTAACGAGTAAATGTAACCCGGCCTGGCAAGGGTTGCAAAGGATGCAGGTTAAGGGTCACTCTTGTCATGGGCAGACCGATTGCATTCAATAATGTGAGTATGTGCACAACCCCTAGCTAAAGGGTGTGCAGACAAACACATCGATAAATTAAGTGTGTGGCTTTTTTGTCTGTTAATTCAGTTTATTAACTATGCGACAATATTGTTTAGCATGTAATTTAATTGGTCTATGCTAGGTATACACATATTTAGTATTGAAAAAATATGTAATCCATGGAGTCACATTGTCACCTACAGGTGCGGCTATACCTTCACCAACAGAGTATACAAATTTTTGATTAACTTTGAGCAATTCTGTAGTCCGTAACTGTTGCCATTATTCATGTTGATATTTTGCAGTTTTTCGTTTCATGTGGCTGCGTGGAATGGCTTCTAGGCTGCACCGCAGACAGTTAGTACAAACTGTATAATTACATTTGTGTTGATTTAAAATGAGCACAATAAATGCATTTTAAAACACACTCGCACACTCGCACACACACCCAAACACTCACAGTGGTGCACACATGGCCACTGGAGTGCAAATTCAGTCAGTCGTTAAGCAGCCTATGGGGAAAGTGAGGGGGCAAAGAGCGCAAAGGAAACGCAGTTAATGAGCCCCACGTGGCCAACATGTTAAGCCGAGTTAGTAAATGCATCTGTTTGCCACCACCGAGACCTCCCGGCTATTTGCATTTGATTCATGAGCCTCGTAATTTTTGTGATTTAATTGCCCCGCGGCCTCCCGACTTTCCTGCCAATGACTAAGGACAATAACTCTGCAGTTTTCTATACCCTTGCGGAAGGCATTATTATTTTGCCCGAAATGTGTAACGCATAACGATCCCATAAGGCACATATATATATATATATATATATATAGCTATATAACTAGCCAGATTTACATATATAACTACATCATGTAGCTGTTATGGCAGCAAGAGGCGCAAAGCTTAACTCTTTTAGGAACAAATTTCTTGTTCACCAAGATATGTCAACTAAATGGATTGATTTACTACAACTGAAATCGACAAAGATTTGTCGTCTTATTCTTATTCAGAAATGAATTGCACGCTGGTCGGCAAGAGTATCCAATCTTCGTCGATTCCAACTGAAGTTTCTCCTTAAAGCACCAAAATGAATATATCATAAATAAATCCGTTTTTAAAATGGTTAAGAAACTGCCTTGGCTTTTTTGCGCTTATTCATCGAGTGCAGTCACATACATCATGACGCTGACGAGGCGTCAACGGCAGGCAGACATTTGGTCGCCAAAGTTGCCACATCACCAAAAGGAGTGGTGGCAGCGGCAGTGGCAGAAGGAACCGCAAGCAAAACAACTTTATAGCTGGACTATTCGTAAATCGCATACATTTTAAATGGCTAGACAAAGTAGTGCCGCATGCGAGTCAAACGGAGAAGAGTGGGCGTTCAGATTGGGAGTGGCATTGGCCAGTGGCTGTAGCCATATATATATATATATATATATATATATATATATAGAGTGAGAGAGAGTGAGAGAGAGGGACAGAGGACAACAATGACGCCAGAGACCATTGGACACTGGATGTCGTCTTATTGGATCGGTCTTTGGGGCAAAATAAATTACCATAATTTAGGGGTAATTCATTGCCAGCGGCAGCAAGAACTCACAAGTACAGCAGCACACCAGTTCACAAAGAGGACAAAATGTTGCGTCAGGGCGGACAGCAGTTGCCGGACACTGGGCAAAGGGACTTTTGTTTTTATTTTATTTTATTTTTTTTTTTTGCCGTCGTTGTCTTGCAAGTTAAGAGTGGACTTGAAACATGTACGACCGGGCAGAATGATGTGTGTTTTCTAACTAGGTCCGTGCCCAACAGATAAGAGTATATATATATATATATATGTATATAGCACAGACGGCAGTACTCTAATTAATTTTATAAGCTATTCAGATAATTTTCACATTACACAAAACAATGATAAGAACGTAGAATATTATTTAAGGATTAGAAGAGAGCGAGCTGCTGAAATTTACAAGAATCTAATTTTTTCCCCAATCTTCATCTGAGAGTACATTATTTAGCTGAGCAATACTTGTTAGGGCATTTCATCTTCGGCGGTCTGCACATGGCTGTTTGCTCATATTTTCTGTTAAGACTGTATTTGCTGTTGTTGTTGCTGCTGTTTAGTTAAGCTTTTGATAAACTGCCTCGACCAACTTGAAACTTTGTCCGAGACAGAGACGGGTAACTGGCCACTATTGAGCCAAAATGTTGGCCACTTTAAGCAGGCGCAAATCCAGCTCGTCGTACAAGGCTAATAAAGTTCAATAGCCAATGCGACGCCTGCGAAATGTGCGCACAGCTTATTTAATGCACATTATCATCTTGTTTTTTTCGCCCCTTTCAAATTTTGTATTTTTTGTTTTGTTTGGTTTGGTTTTTTGTTTCTGTTTTCTTTCCCCTTTTTGACAGTCTGCCAAGAAGCGGCATAAAATTAAAACATTTACATGGCACAAACAACGACCTCTGACCTGCTAAAAACGAAAATAAATAAAAATAAAGAACACAATGTGGGGGGGAATCAAAACTGTGGGCGAAATAAAAATAAATATGCTCATTTTGTTCTGAGCTACAGAGGGCGCCAAGCCTTGCAAATTGTTAGTCATGATTCCAATAAATTGAATTGAAATAAAGATTGAGTCAAATAAAATGTACCAAGTCTCCCCAAATGCGACTACGGGTCGTTGCCAGACGACATGATGATGATGATGATGCTGCTGCTGCTGATGGTCATGATAATGAAAATGATGATGATGCTGGCATCGAGTTTCATTGTGAATGAAATCGAATTCAATTGTGGAAAATCGAATGCAACGTCAACAGCGACAGCGAATGCTGCAACATTGCCAGCGATGCGCAATAATTGCGCAACTTATCAACGTCATTTGGTCTTGGTTGGGTTTGGGTTCGGTTTCGTTTTGTACCACTCATTCTCCGCCGGAAATGGGACTGTGCAGTCGGAGAGGGCATGGCTCGACACTCTGGCAAAATATAGTCAAAAAAGGACGAAAAAATAAAAGCTCAAAGTATAATGAGACTTTCAGCTAAGTGGCATTTTGTTATCAATCCGTATGTATATGTGCATATACATATATGCACATATGCATACACATATGTATGTATTTATGTATCACACACACATATACACAGTCACACAGTTAGTCGAGGAAAGAGGGAGCTATGACCGAGAGAAGTTGACTCAGTGATACCGAGTACCCAAGTCTCTGCTATACCATTATTTATTCTAAGGTAAGATCTATAAGTGTACATATATATATATTAAAAATACAATCAAAAACAGTTTTAAATATTATTATATATTCTACAAATTACTACAAATTAAACTCACTTCAATTCACTATTTTTGCCTAAAATCGAAAGGCAAGAAATACAAGTGGCTAACTTGCTATAAAAGTGTTTTTTGTTTTGTTTTAAGCAATCTATATTATACAGCGTCTGTTAACGGTGTAGATATATTACCTATACATATATGTATGGCAAGTTATTTGGGGGGTTTCTTTCAAACAGAATGCAATTGTTCTATGCGTTAAATCGTTGAATTTTCCGTTTACGAGCTACGTTGCAGCGCACAGTATTTTAATGGTCGCTTTAATTTTATCTGTATATTATTTTCGCTCCACGAGTGCGAGCAAAATGCGAAAGCTTTGTTAGATTTTTACTAATTAACGCTGTCTTAAGTTAACGACGGGCGCCGGAAGAGAGCTACCCAGAGTATATTTGTTACAAAATGTTCGTGTTGTTTTTGTGGGTGCCACAACAACAGCAACAACAACAACAGCAACAACACAAGCACAATGGAAGCACAATGAATGCTTAAGTTAGACAGGTGGGGAGGGGCAGGACAGGGGCATACGACTTTACAATTCATTTTGCACATTTCCTTGACATTCTCATTTCAGCGACAAGTTGTTTCAGCATTATATACCCTTACAGCGGGCATCATCATTTTATTGTGCTGCAGGTAACGCATTGAAGCAGTTGAAGACTACCCGTCAGATTTCTATATTTTTCGTATACAGTCAAATGTGTAGTTCAGTTCATTTTTTTTAAACGTTTTTTCCACTTGTTCTTTTAATTGTAGTTCGTCTGTTTATTTGTATAATTAGCCAGATCGGCAAAAGAGGAATTGTTGTATGAAAACTTGAATATTTTCAAATAAATCTTAGACAAACGATTCAATTTCAGATGCGGCCAGGTGAATTCCAATGAGCAAAAGCATGCCATCTTCGTTGTGCCTCAGAAAGCTGTTCTTTCTTGTTATGTATATAATTGTGTCTGCAAAGCCTGCATATGCGACGTGTCTCTCTATTGTGCTGTGCCTGTTTGTGCCCGCATACTTACACACTCTCTCACATACACTCATGCTCACACACACACACACACACACACACATACTCATCTCTTTTGGTGTGTCGCTTGTCGTAGTGGGGTGTCGAGGTTGGGTGGGGTTGGGAGTTGTGAGGGATTGTGAGGGGGAATGTCTGTTCATTAGAGCGTCGCTTAATTAGCGTCGCGCTTTGTTTTGCACACATTCCTACTTCCTATTCCCCATTCTCCAATTGCTGTTCCCAATCCACATTACTATTTATGATTATGGCATTGGTTGCGGCACCTGGTTTCCGTCTGCCTCGTCTCAGCGTGTCTTTGAGCTTATGCCTCTACCTGTGACCGTCTGACCTATGCGGATCCGGCGTCATCGGACTTCGCATTTCGAGTGATGTCCAACGTTGGTTGGGATGGTTGGGGTAAGGAGTTGAATTTTTGTATTTGATTTGTTCTCGATTGCATACTATTATTTGTCATCGTCGCATTTATATATATCATTACTCAATTTTAATGTTTCCACTTTGTTTTTATACCCGTTCATTCACTGATTGCCACACACACGAGAAGGAAGTGATTAATTCCGATGCGATCGACTCGATTTGTTTACGTCACCTTTTTTTCTGCACCTTTGTCCGCTGACCTCCGTTTTTCTAGTTGGCCACTGATGGGACCCTAATTAATTCCTTAAGAGCTTAGCTGGACTGTGCAGCCAGTCTGCATATGCAGCCAAATGGTGCAGGTGGACACTGTGCACTGTGCACTGGATACTGGATACTGGATACTGTATGCTGGCTGCCTCGGTCTGTTGGGTGTCACATAATTGCAAATTTTTTTTTGCCCTTCGCAAAAGTTTTGCAAATTGACCGAAAGGTGGGCGACCATAACCCCAATTATACGAATGCACACAAGGAGCGCAAGCTCATTGCTTGGCCTGCAGTATCGGTGTCTGCACCATTTTACCTTTGTCGCACTTTGCCACTGTCTCTGTCTCTGTCTCTGTCTTTGTCTTTGTTTTCGACTCAGTCTTTCTCTCTCTCTCTCTCTCTCTCTCTCTCTCTCTCTGTCGCTCTTTGTTTGTTTGTCTGTGTACGAACTTTTCGATAATTGCAGGTCAAAAACTCAACGAATCAGCGACAACGAGTTTTCCCAAACGGGAAATGCGTTGAGCAATTTCACCCGGATGTTAAATGTCAGACCGATTATGCGTTCCTTGTTGTTGTTGTTACTGTTTCTGTTGGCAATTTATGAGCGACAAAGGTAAAAAATGAATAAAATAAAAATTATAAATCGTCCAATCAGATCCCATTTGTAAATTCGCAGAAGTAAAGATGCTGATGTCGAAAATAGCCGATTTGGAGATACCCATCATCAGCATCAGGAACGATGCTATAAATATATATATATATATTTCCGTAATTACCTCTACTGTACGTATTAATAATTGAATGGATAACCGTCTCCCTGAAATTTGAAAACGACGCGTCTTAAAGAAAATAGTTAAGCAAATTTGTCTCATAGTGCAAAGTTCTAGAAGTAATGAGCGATAATTTAAGAGCTGAACTTAACGAAAAGCCGAAAACTTACTGCTTGCTGTCATCTTACCCACTCATAGCACCACCTCTATTTGTCCTCTGCCCTCTCTCACATAACCTGTGCACTCTGCCTTTGGTGACAACTTCATGTTGCATGAACCTTTATTAACCCGAGACGTGCCTATTGAACACGTCTTGCGTACGTTGAAACAAGCTAAGGTTAACTCGCTCTCTCTCTCTCTCTATATATATATATATATGTAGGCATATATATGTACTTTTGCCTTATGATTTCGCATTTTTGGCTGCAAATGAAATGTTTTGCCAACTTACTGCCAAAACAGCACACAACTTACTGTTATACGACGGAAAGGCATACACACGCACACACACACGCACACACACACGCACACTCGCACACATTCGCAGACTCGCACACACACACTAATAAGCAGCAAACAAACAAACATTAGGGCAAATTTGACTGCAGTTCAACAAAGGTTTTGTATACCCTGTACTAACTGAAAATGCAAAGGAGAAGAGAAATGGCATTGAAACTAGCTGTGATTATTATCGAGTACAACTCGTATCAATCATAGACAGTGATCCGTCAGTCTCAGTTTCTCTGGAAAACTAATTAATTTGTATACATACACATAATTATTAATATGGTAAGTCCCAGTCGTGCACAACTGCGTGCCTTAACTTTTCTTTTCCCTTTTTTTTTTTTTTTTTCATTTTTTTGTTACTTAGTTCTCTGGCAGCAGCTTGCCGCTGCCGCTGACGACGTCAACGTCGGCGTTGTAATTTGCATTTGTAATCAAAAAGTTGCACATCAACTTTGTTTTATGCTCATTTTCCTGCACCCACTCACACACACATACACTAACTAACACAGAGAGAAAGAGAGAGAGAGAGAGAGCGAGAGAGAGAGAAAGGAAGGAAGGCATGAGTGTTGTGCCGAGAGGCGCAGGTTGCTTAGAAATTAGACGACAGACACTTTAATATGCCAGTCATGTGCACATGCGATCTCAAAATTATGTCAATGCTTATAAAGTATGCTTACCCTAGGTTCCTTGTATGCCATTTCAAAGCACTCGATTCACTCTGGCAATGCTTGCGACGAGAGCAAGGAAAGTAGATAATTACTTTAACTTTCCTTATACCATTGGTAACTGCAACATGTTCATTTAATACCGCCAAAAATTTGCTCAACTTATCGTCAATGTTTTCTCGTTGTTTATGTCAATTGGTTACTAGCTAACGCTTTGCAAATATCAGTAACAATAACAATAATAATAATAATAATAATTTAAATCATCGAAAAGCGTTTAAAAAAACACATCAAACTGCTATGCTGAAAATCGGCATTTATTCAAGAAATAATAATACCCACTGGGTATTGGATTTAGTGCATTTATTTCAAACCATCTCAAATTGAATAACATCAAATATTTACTTGCTGTTAAATTTATGACAAACAGCTGCCGTACAATTCCTGAAAAATACCATTTTGTGGTTTTTGCAGCGCACAGAAAAAATTGCGGCAAAAATTTGCGTGCAGCTGCGACTCGGGTAGGTTGCACGAATGGAATGGGAGAATAAAAAAGATTCTTTTGCTCCCTTATGGATGTTTGAGATTTTGAAAGCTCACAACGGCGAAGAACATCAAAGTTATGCAAATATCACGCCTAAATTCAAAAAGCATTCAAAATGCATATACATATTTTAAACTTAAATTTAGAATAACTTGGTGAGCAAAAAAAAATGGGTTTTAAATACAAATTTGTAATGCGCAAGGCTTAAATAAAAAAACTCTTCTGTGCATTTATTTTGCTTGCTTGTCGGCCTGGTCAGAAAAGTTGCAGACAGTTGCATTTAACAATTTACTAATAAATTAACTGACTGATGCTAAGACTTGCTGCTCCTCTGCTCAAAGGGCAAGTGGCAAATGACACGGCAGTTATCTTGGCTAACAACTTTTTAGCCAGTGCCTTAGCAATGACATTTAATTTTTCAACACAAAAATCTTTTGACTCTACGCCATGTTGTCCCTGGCCATTTCACCAAGGCAACTGGTATGAACAATAAGCCACATCTCTACTGGCCTCTTTGGACTGCCGACAACAGGCAAATATGCAAATGAAGTTTTAATGCAGATTTATAGATTAAGGCAATGCCAACAATTTGGTCAAGAACTTTGCCAAGCTATCAAAATATTTGTCCATCAAACATGACAGCACGATAATTCAATCTGCCACAAGCTCCATTCAAATTGATAGCCTTGACTTTTATGAGTGAATTATTTATTAACAATTATCATTAACTTACTGACTGACATGTTTTAATATATTCGAATTGTGTGTGAAACTATTAAAATCTGCTGCAGTCAACAAAAATGAACTGAATGACAATAAATATTTTCAGCACGCTCAACAATTCACCTCAATAAACAGAACTTATGGTTAATGCTTTTTGACCATAGTTATACTATTCACACTAAATGATTTAAGGTTATTTTGTGTCACGCAAGTAGACATTTCATTAAAAGGAAAGTTGTCATCCATTTGTAATGTACTGAAATTTGCATTTGGCAACGTTCTCGTTCTGACTTGGGAACAAAAATGCGTAAGTATTTGCCAGGTTTAAATTCCCAACACATCGACCACAAACTCAATTGGCCAACACTTGCCATGCAGCTGTGACACCAATGTCCAGAACGGAGTGTATAATCAGAGACCACAATAAGCGTTGCTGGCTGTGGACGGGCCAACATTGTCGCAGTGAAAGTCTTGGCTCGACAGGACACAAAACCACTCTGCTCGACTTGGCTCAGTCTAACTAGCCAAATAAAATCAATGCAGAGTTTTAGTTAATTAAAACACAATAAAATATGCAAAAGCAAGTGTGGTAAGCGCAACTAGACTGGAGGGAGTTCAGTAGGGTTGGCAACCGCAAACAGGGCAACAGTTTGTGGAGTTATGCCCCAACTTGCATTTGCATTTTCCCACTGGGTTTTGATGTACCGAAGTCAAAGTCAAGTGCGCCAAAAATTATGCACTACGACCAGCTGCCACAAATGTAGCAGTTTATTATTAAGTATATTATTTCCACTTTAAACAGTCGCAAAATTTTGAATGCAATATTGTAAATATATGTGGACAAATAGAATTAATTCTTAATTGATAATCTATATATATAGTAGGTTTTTAAATTGTGAAGAAGTTCAACATTTGTTGCAAGAATTAGGAAACACTCGGAAAAATCCAATAAATCTATACGTCAATCTTCAAATGGAAGCAAAATGTTGGGAAAGATTGAGACCTTTATGCCATCCTAAGTACATAACAATATCACAGGCTTTGTTTAGTTAACCTTTTCTCATATTTCTTTCATTGCTTAGTTTTTAAGTGCTGGATCAGACAAAGTATTAAAGTTGTAAATCGATAAAAGCGATAATAGCAAATCGATGAAATCACATATATCCCACAATTTTAAGTCTAGTAAATTATTGGGGATGTCGTTCAAAGGTCGTCATATCTACGCCCACAGCCAGTCCGTCCATAAAAATCGGAAATGTCTATATCTTTCACAGTTTCTTTATGAAGCATCACCAAATTTAGAATGTAACTGTCAAGTATCGATACAAAAAGTTTGTAGACAAAAAATTTCCGGAATACGCACAAAACGAAGAAAAATTTTAGAGCCAGGTTAACTCTCGCCCCTTACAACCGTAAAAGCGCATATCTCCCAAAATTGACCAAGCTTAGAATGCAGATTACTAGGAACATCTTCCAAAGATATGTAAAACAAAATTTCTTGGCTTCGTCCACCCAGTTCTTTGCCAGCTGCTGTAAGCTGGTATTACACTAGTATCAGAGTATTTCGCAGTAAGTTACGCACCACAGTAACGTTCTCACTTATTATAGTCGATTTTATTCAATTAACAAATTAAATTGTATTTTTGCTCCTTTTTGAATGTCATCCCATCGTCGACTTATCGCCATTGTCAACACCAACACCAGCAGCACCAGCAACGCTCCACGGAGAGGACTCGATGGCTTCTAAGTGCTGCCCGAGCGGATTCTGGCGGTGGCCTTAAACGCTGCACTTTGTCCAAACAAAAAAAAAAAGGGAAGAAAAATAGGGAAAAAAGGGCTTGTGTGGTCTAGTGCCAGAAGTTTTTGGCGTTGTCAGAAAACGGCAATTATGCGGAGACCGCTTAGTAAATATGAAATGACATAAATAACCAAAAGTAACTTATGCCGTGCAGAAGCCAGTGTCGAGGATAAAGCGAATTGCAGACGGAGCAATATATTGCTGTTAAGCCAATGTTGATAGAATTTTATTTTGAAATGGGATACACCACGCCAAATAGCAGAATATTTAAGAATGGAAAATATGGTAACTTATAGTCACCGCCAGGCAACGACAATGTTTTTCACGTTTTTTTTTCTTTTTTCTTAATAGTTTTTCTTTTCTTTTTTTTTCTTTTTGGTCCGTTAAATGTTTATGAATACAGGCACAGCAGAATAAAAGCCGATTGCGTAGCCACAACGTCAACCCTCGTCTGGGCACATGAATAACATTTCTGGCTGCCTTAAAAATACTTACATAAATTTAAATATTTTCTGACGGTTTACTTGAACAATCAGCGGAGCGACATAAAATAATATTAATCAAGCAACATGATGAAAGTACTGCAATTTTTGGCATTATGAGTCCGTTCTGTCATTTCTTTTGTCAAACAAAAACATGCTCAAATTATGGAATTCTACATTGTGTGTCTACAAAAATCATGTGCAAAATCTATTATAATTAAATTACAGCTTTAATGCCATTGGCATGGACTAAAACCTGTGCATAGTTAAAAAAAAATTAAATTACTTTTTCAATAAAGTAAACTAACTACATTTAATAACCACAAAATAAGCTTATTAACTGAGCAAAACTTTTGCAACAAGTATTAAAACAAAGCCATATTAAACCGAAATACTTAAGGCCAGTCTGTTTTTGCTGCACAGATTAAATCATTTAAAATCTCTCTAATGAGGGATTTATATGTACACACATCGCTGAGCAGCTTTGCTTGTATTCCGAGCAGCCCATTAACTGTGCTACACTTTTGAATGCGATTATGTTTGCATTTTAGTCCTTCGTCCGCTGCTCCCCGCTCGATGACCACTGACGGTTGCTTGGAAATCGCCATAAAGCGTTGCACTTTGTGCTTTGTGCCTTTAATGAATTAACCAAAAAGCTGCAACAGAATACAAAAAAATTCCGGTTTATCCGAGTACTGATACGGGTCCATTTTCAGTCCCTAACATAGTGCTTTAGCCAACTGGTCGCCCTCAACGACTGCCGCGATTGGGCCGGGCAGTGCGGCAGTGTCGGTTGCAGGCAGCATCAGGACGCAATGTCCGACATCGTATAGCATTTATTGTAAGCGGCTTTCATCGTGAAATGATTACACTTACAACTGAACTGGCGCAAGACAAGGATAGGCATGGGCCAAAAAAGCAGCTAGCAATACAAAACAGTGAAAATCCCAAGCCAATGCTCGCATCGAGTTGCCGACACTTAAATACCCTTGCTGTTAGTAAATGCAAGTGAGCCACGGAGATAACTCAACATTATAGTCACCTAATCTTCAAATAGTAAATCTAACAGACACGAGACTAAGTTTAATTCAAAAAAGAGATATTAATTTTTTATTTACTACTTTTTTGATCAAATTTAAATATATAGTTCGCACAAGTTTCGTGAAGGTATGATATAGTATAGATTGTCACCTCATAAGTTGAGATAGAAATAGACAGAAAGATATATTAACTAGAATAATATAAGAGCTGCTAACTCAACATATTAGTCAGCTAATTTTACAACTGTGAATCTAACCGAACCGAGATTGAGCCAAATTAAATAAAATTAATTTTGTATTGGTGCCTTTTCTGATCAAATCATTATTTAGTTCCAATAAGTTTCGAAAATATTTAACTACCTCCACAACAGTTGAACATCTAAAAAAGACCGAGAGAGAAAGATCTATGATTGTATAAAATGAATATTCCTATTATTACATTTGCTTTATATATATCAATACTTAACCCGTCTGTGTCGAATAGTTGAAATTAATAAAATATATAGTTACAATATTTATTGTAAGAACAATAACATAACGTAGATAATGAGGCTTGCTCCAACTAGGATACCCTCAGTGAGGGTATACAAATTGCGGACAAAATGTGCGGTCGTTAAGAAGGCGCCGATTGAACAACAGAAAGAGACAGAGAGAGTCAAAAAGCGAGAAGAGAAAAGAAAAGCAAAAAATATAGTAAAGTAAAACCAGTTTTTCGCTGTCGATTCGTTGGTAGTTTGGTTCGTTGGTTAGCTGGTTGCTTGTTGGCCATGTTTGTTGGTCTAATTAGTGCACTGCATTTTTATAGCATAATTTTCTGCGTTGTAAAATGGCGCCATCAAATTGTACAACACTGGAATATTACAAGGCTATTTATGAAGCAACGGGGTGCCCACAAGCCCACAGAAAAACAAGTACAAGCTGGAAAAAAAAACCTGATTAAATTGAAATAAAGTCCCCACTTGCTCTGCATTTGATGTTTGAAACACAGAAACGTCAAGACAACGGCGCCGATTGTGCTGATTTTAAGCATTTCATTGAGCTTACCTGCAAAGAGATGCAAAAATAAATAATAAGTTGACAATAGACATTTTGAATTTTCAATTTAATGATAGTCAAGTTAAAACAATGATCTTACACCTAAGATCAGAAGAAACTAAAGCATTTCCCTATAGATATCAAATATCTCAATCAAAATCAATTCAAAATAAATAAAACACTGACCTAACCCAAAAAAGTCAGAAAATACTATATAAGAAGAGATTAATGTTCTTAAAAAGATAAAAAAAATTAACATTTTACAGTTGCTTCGCTTCAGGGCGGAAGTGAGCAGTGGCTTATGCAGTATTTTGGAAAAGTCGGTGTCCAAGCTTTGGGGAATGAGTCGAAACCGTTTTGTTTTTTTCGTGCAATTGTTTTCCAACTCACTCTCAAAATGCCAAGTGTTTTACTGATTATAGAAAATACAACTGACGGAGTAGAATTACTAAAATCTAAAATAATAAAATGGAAAACAATATCACGCAAAAACACACTTAAGTTTGGCAAAGGTTCGGGTATGTATGCAAAAAGTGCTGATGTAGATTCATAGACTTTAGCGCTAAATTGGTTATACGTATATAAATACAATGTCAGCCGGTCACAGTCAATTTCTTGTGCATTTCAATTGTTCATGGCAAATTCGTGGATCTGCCAGTGCACTACAAATACAAACATGACTTGGCTCAATTTATTTTATTTTGCCGCATTTAACGACTTCACACATGCGCTTGCTGGAATATCAGCAGCAGCAGCAGCAGCAGTAGCAGCTGCCACAGCTTTCTCTGCTAGAATTGCTACTGGAACAGCCCCACACACACACACACACACACACATATCCATATCTTAGAGCTTGTAATAGTGTTAGGCCACAATAAGCTGAATTTACGCCAATCATTGGCGGTGCCGGTTGTCGGGATTGCTGCTTAAGTATGGCCAGACGAGAAAAAAAACCAAAGTCCGTCGATGTGGTAGACGCTTGCTTCCGTCGCGTTGCCGAAAAACGTAGTTTCATGTGTGCATTTGCCTATCGTCTGGCAGTCGGGCATTTAGACCGTCGTGCTCGTCTAGTCCTCTAGTCGTATGGCATGTGCTGAGTTGCTCTGCGCCTCTGGCTCTTAAGTAGCAGCCGCCAGACGTTAAACGTCGCGTGCAGACAGCCATGGCTGCCACGCCGCTCTAGCCCGCCCCTACACCAAAAAGTCGTGTTCTGGCAGTCTGGCTGAATAAAAAAAAAAAAAGAAAAAAAAAAAATATAACAGAAAAGATTTTCGGCACGCCGAAGATTACATACACTTGCCCAGCAGACTCAACTTGCTCACAGCTAAAATTTCTTAGTTACTTCAAATATCTGATTGTAGTTATTTGCTAAATAAAACAATACTAAGTGGATTGACAAGACAAACAACATGCTTTAAAAAAAAAACATACTTTTCAACTGATATTTGCCTTATCAGCCATATGATTAAATGGAGGCAGCAACAATTAACTGAAATGGTTTGATAGATGTACATGGATCAGGAGTATACATATAGTTGTAAGCACCTTACAAGATCAGAGATGTCTCATGTGTCAACACCTGCCTTAAGCTATTCGTGACGAAATTATAATACTCTCACCAAGTGTATAAAAAAAAGTAATAGTCACAGACATGAAAATTGCGCAGTACACGAAATCGACGCAGAGACTCCTTGTCGTGGTACATACATACAAGCCCACATACCCACATACATCGAGGAATTTCTCATCCGGGCGCAACTCGAACCAAACAAGAAACTACAAGCAAGCCATATATAAAATAAACTGGCATGTCCCTGACTGGGGAAGGCGGGTATCAGAATGCTTATTATGGTTCTACGGAAGTCACCTCTTGGGCAACGCCCTCCACCTCCATCCTCCATCCTCTTCTAGGCCAGGTAAGTTCACTTTTTACACTTAACAAGCACAGCATTCTAACATCTTACTCCCAACCGGAATCCGCCCACTCTTTGCCAGCTGCTACTCGTATATCGAATATGTTGAAGGCAATCAGAAAATTGTCATTGCAACTTTATGGAAACGGTAGAAGACATTTTAATTGTGACTTGGCGTCGTCATTTCGCATTTCAAGACAGTTAGAGAGAGAGAGAGACAGCGTGCCATAGAGGGTAGAGGGAATCAGAAATATGCACAGTATAAGTTGCCATGACAGCGTCAATAGTGAATATCACAGATATACCTGAATGCCCTCGAATGGCTCTGAAAGCAGATAAACTTCTCATTATCTGCAACATTGCCAAGGGGCATAGCACAACACAATGTTAATGACGATGTCAATAGCTGCATTCAATAGTATAATGGAATTGAATTTTTAATTAAAGCGCTCATCTAATTACATTGTTTGTGCCACAGTATAAAGGAACTATCGTCCATTAGCTGACAGTTGTCATCCTGTGGATTGTGCCAACCCAAATTACAAATCTTGTTGCAAATACTTTCTCAACTCAGTTCCGTTTTATGTCACCGAACTTTTAGCAGCTGCAATACGATTAGTCAATGAAAACTACAGGTGATTATCGGCAAAATTGCTAGACAAGTCACTAACCAACTATGCCAATAAAATTGTTATTATTTTGTGTCTTTAATCAAGGCAAGCTGGCTATATGCTTACCAGATAGCCTGCTTATCTATAATGTCTGATATTTAGTATTGCTTAAGAGCTTCATGGACCTGGTTTGATCTATTGTGCCCCTTTCTGAGTTTACAGCTCATTCATTAATCCCGAATCTTATCCAAATTCAAGATATTTGGTCGGGCTCTTCCGAGATTATGACATGTGTCCGTCCGTATAATACAGATTATAATTAAAAAGCTGTTCTTCTATAAATATTGTATAGCTTTGTTAGTCGTGTGAATTTAATCCTAATACGAGATCCTTTGAACTTCGTTTAATTACTAATTACGTTATGTTAAACGAATCCAAGACAATTCAAGAAGAAACCAGACTTAAATTGCTTGCTGACGTTCATAACATCAATATGTGGCCAACAAGTTGACTAAGTAGCAACAGGCCCAAGTGCCAACCTATTATGTAATACCAACAACAACAAACAACAGCCATTTGCTATTATGATAATTATTTTGAAAGCCTTTGCTCGAGTTTTTGAACACAAAAGGGATTTCAATTATACCGCTAAGCGGTTTATGCAACAACAAGAACAACAACAACAACAACAAACAACAACAAACAACAACAAACAACAACAACAACAACAAACAACAACCACAACAACATCAACATCAACAAACTTAAGAGCCAACGAATTGCCAGAGTCTTGGGGTACAGGGTAAAAGAAAACGGGCGGCGGCTTCTGAATGTGGCTCAAAGAACTCATCAGCAGCCAAGCATCGCAATTTGAGATAAGCATAAAGCGCACCTACGGCGTATGGATGAGTGAGTATGTGAGTGTGTTTGTGTGTGTGTGTGTGTGTGTGTGTGTGTGTGTGTATATGGGTCTACCCCCGCCCACTTATTTGCGTGTGTGTTTGCTGTTGACTTTGGATAATGTCGTTTGTTACCGCTGCTGTTGCCACTGTTGTCTCCGTTGCCCGCGTCGTTTGCTGTGCTCGTTTGTTTGTTTATTTGTTTGAATGATTGTTTGTCATTTTGTCTGATTGTGCGCCTATTAGTATACAAATGAATGAATAAGTGGGCAGACTCACAACCAAGACACCCCCAAAACGCGCACAACGCGTCCTACTAATCCACCCCGCATCTTCACCTCACCTCGCCACTTATCTAGTTTTCATTTTCATTGATTGAATGTGCGAGCTGTTGCAAAACCAGCAGCCGCAGCTACAAACAGATGCAGGAGGGGGTTTAAAAGAGGTTCCACAGCTACGCCCACCCCCCACACACACACACACACAATTGACATTCGAGATTATTGTGCTTTAAGCCTTTAAGTCTTTGTTAGACAATTGGCAGCCAAATGATGTGCAGCAAAACAACAACAACAAAAAAAAATCACAGAATGACTTGAATAATGACTAATTTAATACCCTGTACTTAGAGATTTATTAATAGCATTTTTGCAAATTTACAATCAACTTAAATATTGTTATATTGAACCATGAAATAAGGCATTAGTATTACAATATTATTAAAGAAACAAGAATAGAGTAGAGTGTAGATAGAAAATGATCCGGCTTAACTTGGCTTCTTAACAAGTTATCTCATTGCCAACAATTCTAGTTTGAGTTAAGTTAAGATCCTGTAATTAAAAATAAACATGGCACGTATCGGAAACTGCCTAAAGAGCTTTGTGAGTTTTTAATTGTGGCAATACGATTTCATTCACTCAATGCACTCGTTCAGGCTGCTTGCCACTGCCATTCGATCAGCTCGTCAGTCAGCCAGTTAATGGACTGTAAGCCCAATGCCATTCATTCATAGCATTTTCATGGCCACTTCCATTGTTGGTTGCTGAATCCGCTTTGAACAGCTTGACGGTATGTTTCAATTACATGGCGATGAGCGATGAACGATGGCTGATGAGTGATGGGTGTTTTGGCTGTTTTCGGTTTGGACTGGCTTTGGGTGGCAATTTAGCCGACTTACAGCTAATGCAGTCGTTGCTTTGTGCGCATCAGTCAGTTAAATTGCTTAAGCGCCTCAGCATATGCAACAGAGTCCAAGCAATTAATTCACGACGAGAGCTGATTCACTCAAACGCACTTAACGTATATTCAATTAAACGGTAATTCTTAATTTTCTTATAATATGCCATATATATATATATATATATATAAATATATATCAAGTTGCTCGATTATATAGCATGAAAACAAATTGTGGATGTATGGAAAATTTCGTAACTTGTTGCAATCAAGACGACAGAGATTTCGAATCAAAATGTAGATTTACATAGTACTCGGAACGAGTACTCACCGACACCAGCACTTGGGCATATCACTTGCCTCAATTGCCAATGTCTTCAACGAGCACTTGACTCACTTAACCGTGCATGAATACAAACAAATTGAATAAATTTAGCTGTCGTTTATTGTTTATTGTTGTTACGGTTGCACGGCCATGGCCATAAGCAAACATTCGACTCCAGTCATCGTCACTCGTAAAGCTGTTTGGTGCTAATGAGACGGGGCCCGGCAAACAGTCCGCCCGGTCCCCCCATTATCCATTTGAGTGGCACTCATAAACAAGGCGTACAAATTGCTAATTGACACATTGGTACAGTGCAGATTCCCGTTGAGGCAATACTGGCCGGGCTTTAGCTGCACTTGACTTTGATGGGCTCTCAGCGTGTTTCATCGTCCGAATAATTGAGAACTGCTGCTTAATGCTCGCTGCCAACTATTATTAAATGTTATGCTATCACCCTGGCAAAGCAGAATGTCTTAATCAGTCTCCTATGGATCAACCATTAACGCCCTGACTACCGCGATTCACAGGAAATCAATCTCAATTAGGATTAAAGTCAATCCGGCTTCACACAAACACACACACACACACACACACACAGACACACACGTTGTGTACACACTTCATTATGAATTCCATGTTGTACGTGTTCCGAGTTAATTCCATTAAGAACGACGTGTGTAATATGTAAACAACTAACTGCTTTAACACAGACAAATCGTATCCAAATCCCACACTCAGAAAAAAAGAATAACAAGAAAGAGCCATGAATTTTCGAAAATCCCCCAGAAACTAGAACAATTATCTGGATATTAGAAATAATTTCAAGGTATACAAAAAACATTTTCTTAAAATTAGAAAAAAAAAATGTATTTTTTTCTGAATTAATGTTTCTAAAAATAGAATATATTTAAAAAACAAAAATCTGTATAAAATTGATAAACACGAATTTTAATCGAAATTGATATGATAGTTGAACTGCTGCGTTAACTAATTCCTTTTGCTGGTTGAACGATTTCCTTATTTGCTTATTTTGAATGCGTTTCACTCGCAATAATTTCAGCTGACATGGTCAGAAATGGCTGTGACATAAATTGCGTATGTCCATCAGTTGTAAATGCAACTGCAAATGCAATTTGTAGTTGCATACCATAATCATCCACACAGGCACAAATACTAACAGATTTATCGAGAACCCAGCACCATACGTGAAAAGTCTGCACTGAAGTTTATTTAACCTGAAGTCAAATATTTAAAGCGGAAGTAAAAATAGTACAAAATATATCTATTGCAATACTTAATTCGGGATTGAGTTGAAAGAAAACATGGCTATAATTAAACAAATATACATATATATATATTTACTAAATACTGAGCCAGAGCTCAGTTGACTTTCAGTCTGTTTTTTCAATCAGAGTTAAATATTATGTTATCAGATTAATTGCACAGGATAACAAACACACAGAAACTCTGCCATGTGCATGTGCTGTACTGTTGGTATATTGAGCATATGTTGAGCTATATCAGCATATATTTCACCACCCCACCCCCAATTTGAGAGGACGGCATTCAAGTCATTCAGTGAAACCAGAGTCACATTTGGTTGCAGTCAGTGACAGTGAAAATCTCAAGTTTGCATTCAAATTATGGGCAAAGCAAGCAGATGCCATCACCAAACTAAACGGCAAATCGTTAGCCCATTCCATATACATACATATACACATATCCATGCCACACTAACAGTGCCACTTCAACAATTTACAGCTCGTTGCGTCCGTCCGGTGCCAGTGCTCAAAGCTCAAATGCTAATCACCGCACATGACATTCATTGTCTGTGAAACAATTGAAATCAGCCAACTCGCTCAAATTGCTTTGAATTGTTCTATATTAGTCGCTCATGCGGGCACTACCAGCTACACGACTACACAATTACACAGCTACCCTGATAACAAAACAGTTAAGCAGTTGACAGGCAAACTGCAGCTTAGCTACTTCATATTTATGTATGGCACATATTTTGGACTAAGCGTCAGCTCTTAAAATTTCTCTCTAGTCCAATGTTCGAATAATATTGCCGTCATATGCGAGACTTTCACAAATCATCTTGGAAAATCCTTTACCATCTTAAAAAAAACACATCATTTGTTGAAGGAATTGAAATTTGGTTACTGGGCCCTATTCACTAGTTGTTTTTGTGTACTCAAGTTTTGTTTGTTTAATTGTCGCGGTTATTAGATTGCGTCATTATGTCTAACTACTTAGCACAGCAAACAAACATGTGTTACTGTCACTTGAACATTTTGCCTTTGTTTGTGTTTGTGTTTGTGTGTGGCGTGTGTCACATTAGCTGATACGCAACACTTCACACTAAAACGGGGCAGCGACATAAGAAAAATGAAACCAACCACAAACTTGTGGCAACTAAGTAGAGGGATAGAGAGCGAGAAGGAAAGAGGCATGGGGAGAATAGAAAAAGAGAAGGAGAGATTGAAGGAAACCACTAAAGTAGGCAACAAAAATGGTTGAGAAATTTATGTTTGTGCTTTATTAATGAGTCGATATCAATGTTGCTGTCAAACTTGATGTTGAAGTTGCATTTAGTAGCGAGTTGTGCGCTGATGGTTGGTTTGGGTTGATTCGGGTTGATTCGGGTTGGTTCGCGTTGCTTCGCATTGCTGTGGTGGGGTCATAAGAAAAACAGAAAAGCAGCTGCTGCCGCAAAGTATGCAATTAAATTGGGCAAATGAATTTAAATGATGCCGACACGCGTTGCGTATACGCAAGGTTGGGGGAAATGCGACGCAGTCGACTATGAAACAGAAAATATTAGGTTTGGGCGTTTGTGGTGGGTCTGAGAGGTACACAAATCCAAAGTGTAGTCCCCAAGACTTCAGTGCAGAGGCACACATATGTGGACTGGCATATGCAAATACTATGTAGCAACAAAAATCTAAGAAAACAAACGAAACTTTATTTCAAGTTGGGAATGCGAATGGGATGGAATGGGGGTAAGGAAATGGGGGGAATGGGAATGGGAATGGAAATGGGAACGGCAACGGGATTGAGCTTTGGAAATGAAGTAGCAGTCAAGTGCAAGCTGGCAACATCAGAAGATGGCAGCAAAGGCAAAGGGAAAACAAACAAGCGCATAAAGCAAAGGCCAAGACAAACAACAGGAACTCCAAATCAAGCAACTGGAGCACCAGAAGCACCAGGCACCAAGAACCAGGCACTGGACAAAAAAAAAAAAAAACATTTATATATATATATATGTTTACATATATACGTACATATACATATATATATATATACACATACATATACACTATATATATGTACACATATATATATAAGGATGAATGTATTTCAAATTCGAGCACAACTGAGGCGGAAGGGACCGCCACCGAAAGATCCTGCAGTTGTTGTAACATTTGAACTTGTAACCTCAGCGAGTCAAAAGGTGAAAGGAAGCGAATGAACAAATCTTGAAAGTCTGAAGGGCTGACGGGCTGACGGACTGAAGGGCTGACGACGGGACGACAGTGCCGAATGCCAAAACGTGTTCAAGTTCATATGGCAAAACAGTCAGTCAATCAGTGCCGACTGACGGCTGCAGGCAACTGGCAGCTGCCTCCACAACATCATTATCATCTGTTACGGGCATCATGACCATAGCAGGCTGCCTGTCAACGTATTCGAAACAACAACCAAAGCTTCATATATTTAAGTTAGCAAAATAGAGGACCAAAAATTCAAAGTGATAACCACAAAGAAACATGGCAATTAAATTGAAGCAGCCTAATCCACAAACAGGGCTTTACAAGTCCAAGTCGATCAAACCGAAGCCTCAGACCGAGACAACCAATCCGAGGCCAAAGTTCATCTCGAAAAAAAGGAGAAATCACCAACTGCTTAAGACTCGCTCCATAGTCATGCGCAATGCACTGTCGCCGCCACCCAAGGGAAAATTGAGGCAAGCCAAAGCTGGTCGCGTCGAAGTGGCCAGTCGGACACCGGCAATATCAGCGCCAAAAACAATGCTGCTAATCGTTGATGATTCCCGGCAACGCATTAAGAGTACCAAGAGGAAGCGCAAGACCCATGAAGCGCCTGGCAAGCATAAGCAGCGTCCGCAGGGGGGGTCAAATGGGCAACCGCGCCAGAGTTTATTGCCCCATGTAAGTGTTATCAACCCGAAGGAGGCCCATGACAGCTTCGGCTTTAAAGGAACTAAAGCCATGAATACACCCCAAAAGAATGTGGATGTGCTAATACCGTTGACCAGTCGACTTCCCATTATTGACTTCATTTCCACCGAAGAGTTTAATCGCCTGTACAGCCGCAAGATACAAAAAAAGAGAGGGCATCATGGTGGAGGGCATGACTAGCAAAAAATTATAGTGAAGAGCGTTGGGCATTCTCAATTTTTGCTACCATGCAACCATGCCAGCATATTTGATTAAGTTTGTTTTTAAATAAATCACCAGTTTCCTTTCGGCGAATCTATGAAGGCCAATGTCGTAATAAGTGACACCAATAAACGTTCGATTAATAATGATCTTATCAAATAGATAATAATGAATAATTCCGTAACGAGTTAAATATAACGAGTAGCCGGTAAAGAGAAGTCTGCACTAATCACACAATATCGTATGTTCTGTAACGAGTAGTCAGTAACGAACAGTCAGTAACGAATAAACAATGACGAGTAGTCAGTAACGAACAGTCAGTAACGAATAAACAATGACGAGTAGTCAGTAACGAACAGTCAGTAACGAATAAACAATGACGAGTAGTCAGTAACGAACAGTCAGTAACGAATAAACAATGACGAGTAGTCAGTAACGAATAGTTATTAATGTCTTGTAACGAGTGTCTTAACTCCTTATTGGTATACAATTTCCCGACTTTGTTGAGAAAGTCCAAATTACCAGCCGAGCGAAAATTACAGATAGAGAGAGAGAGAGAGAAAGAGAGAGAGAGAAGCGAATGCTCTAGTTGAGGATAATATGATAAGGAGTTTCGTAGGACCAGAGCAACAGAACTTTTGCGCAAATTATATGCGTCGCATTTATTTCGAGCAAACAATCGGAAAAGTTGTGCATACGTCGAGTCGTCGCAAAGGCGCACCGACTCAACTTGGCCTGGAGCGGAACTACGCGGAACGAGATGGCTCTTACATGATCTGCTACTGGCCCCGACGACTGCCGTGACATGGTCCTGGCCGCGTCTCGCCCCGCCTGTCCTGGTGTTGTGTGTTTAAAACTTTTTCCAACAGAAAAGTTTGGCTGCAAAATCGCAGTTTTGCGCACGGACATCTTCCAGCAATTTACGGCATTTCTTTTGGCCTGGCTAAGAACTTCGAGAGCAGATGAAAAAGGGAGTTGGAACCGCTGGCAATTGAAGCAACGCGCCAACGAATGCGGCATGAATTTGTTGGGTTTTTTTTGCTCGACAAATTTTGTCGGCTATTTATACGGGATACTCCTTAAAATTAAAATGGAAAAGGCTAACACGAAATTGATTTAATGTATTTAACAAATAAAACAATATTCTTAAACCCCACAAGATATATATGGATATACATGTATTCATAAAAAGCAAGCACAGCTGATATCTAAAGCGGGCATTTTTATATTTATGTACATACATGAAAAGGTATTTTGATGCTGGATACAGGGTATTTTCAAGTCGAGTGCCCTCGTTTTGGGTATACTTATTTTCAATTTCGCTGCTGCTACTGGAGAATTTGCATTTGCTGAAAGGCTGGCCAAGGGGTTCAATGGGTTGGACAAGAGTGAAGGGGTGTGAAGGGCCAAACTCGACAGCGACAGCGGCAACGACGGAAATGGCAACGACGACGGCTGTGGCTTTTAACCGCAAACCAAACGGAAATTGAGATTCATTTAATTCATTGTGAGCTAGATGGGAGGGGGCACTGGGTTAAGAGCTGTGCGATGCTTCGTCGACAGCTTTTGGACTATGGCATAATCAGTTGCAGTGGCATGAGCAGCAGCAACAGCAGCAACAGCAGCAACATCAGCGGCAGCACACAGGACCAACCAACAAACAACATTGCAGCATTTAAATGACTGCGACTACGTCAACGGTAACGCCTTGCTAATATTTATGCTCCAAGCTCTATAATCGAGTGGCAGTCGCAATGGCGATGGCAGCGCCAAAGCGCCCTGACAGCCACTGAAACGACCAAGTGCACTTCTTGCCCAGTCGAAATGCTTTGATTGCCTTAAAGTTGAAGACATAAAATAAATGGCGAGATAAAGAAAGAGAGAGAGGGAGCGAGAGAGAGAGAGAGAGAGAGAGAGAGAGCGTAAAAGAGAAAGAGACACAGACCAAAAGCGCAGTCAAAGTCTGCCTCTAATTGCAGTGGCTTGCAAACTTCAGCAATAAAGTTGAGTGGATCTCAGCTCTCATCGGCGTTTAAGAGATGGGTGTCATCGAATTTTATTACCCGTAGCATCCAGAAGCGTCTTTCTAAGAACGTGTATTTATAATCACATATATATATATATATATATACCCATCTTTAGTTCAAACAAGTCAATTGTTTATTTTATTCTATATTAAGTAGTTTCTCCTATGTTCGATCAAACTGATCAGGTAGCTCTCATAGGAAATACCAGAAAGATGAGTTCTCTCATAATTAATTGTATTGCGCCCAATATATCCCAAGCAATGCTAATAAAAATTATACTCCTAATCAAAATTATTAAAAAAATGTAATCCGAACTCTCGGAAAAATGTTAAAAATTTTTTGTATGCAACTTTTTATACTCTCACACCGAAAAACTATGGGGCCAGAGACTTCAAATGCAGAATATATATTTGAATTTTCTCGCGACAGAGAAAGTGTTAAGATTTGGGTGCAGCGCCCCCTAAAATTGCAGCCAGAAACGCGTTTTCAATTTTGAAATTAGTATAAAACTTGAAATCAAACCATGATTAAAAAGCACGGTTTTTTTTTTCAAAGTCAGATTACTTTTGACAAAGGTATGACTGTGAAAAGTTCTGATCCATCCATCCAAGCACTTTTATAGAACTTAATTTTAACATGAAAATCAAGCCAGAATCGCATTTTCAAATTTTGAATTTGGTGTTCATTTGAAGGTCAACTCATGATTAACAAATTCTCGTTTGTTTTGTATGTATCACTAAAATGAACAGGAATTTATGTTAGGATATCTCCTGGTCGGATATTATCGCAAATGTTGCCATTTTAAAGTGTTTAGAATTAGGGGCAGCAAGGCAGGGCGCGATGGGCGGTGGGAGCCACATTTCGCCTAGTTGATCAATACTGGTGGTGCACATTGAGCCCACTTAAACTGTGTGGCGTGCAAATTTGGTTTTCGCACGATTTCATTTCGAGTGTTGTATAAATTAAGCATTGGTCGACTCCCAAAATTTGTGGTCGTCGCTGGCTAATCCCAATTGGAAATGCCAAAGAGAACGATTTCTTATACGATATATGTACACTGATCGAAAAATAGTATCACGTGTATGTAGTAACAACAACATTGTTAAAAGCAAATATTTTTAAATACAAAAGCAATATTTCAATAGGAGCACAGATAATTTACATGCGAACCTTGCGAACCGAAAAATAATTGCTTATATCTAGGTCTAATCATTAATATGCCATATTTCTTCTTCTGAAATGAAAAGAACTCGTTTCTACAAGAACTCGTTTCAAACATGTTGTTTTCTAAGTGTATCAATAAAGAAGACTTTGCCGCTAGGGCTTGCCAAAAGTGGGGCAAGCTTAATTATTCATGCAATGGCAAATGAAGGAGACATGCTCAGAAAAAGAGCGTCGTGCCATATGCTGCAATCAGCTGATAATTTTAATGTCGAGTACAATGAACTGTTCTAAGTAGCATATATGAATCAAAATTGTTCAACTGTTCTAATGAAAGGCGGTTGTCATATTTTCAACTAGAAGACAATGAAATCTATTTGTTTTTTGATGCAAAAATTTGTATATTTATCCTTAAAGTATTCGTTTTTTATTTTTTCATCCAAATTAAGGAAATTGTGCAATTCCCTGCAACAGTGTGTTTGCCTATATATACGCACTTGGACATGTGTGAGTGAAGGTACCACAGTTTGACCTGCTTATTGAACGCAATTACCTGACACAGTTGCACGTACGCAAAAACGATGCCAACGTAACGAAAGCAAAACCATGTCAAAGTTCACGGGAAATAACTTTCCTTTCTTTGGCTCGAGCTCCGGGTCTTCACATTTGCAGGCTGTCACAGGCCTTTGTTAATTAGGTACAGCTGCATCCAATCCATGCCCGGCCAATTGACCCACTAAATGGTCCCAGATCAACTTTTACTCACCATCGCCCCCAAAAACTATGATATTAAAAAACTAATGAAGCACTTGCCCCAAGTAGAAAATCGAAAGGCAATTCCACCGCCAGCAGAAAACAAAACCCACAACAACAACAACAACAACAAAAATAGAACAAAGTGAAACAAAAAAAATAAAAATAAAAATAAAAATAAAAAAGTAAACGCTAACCTCGACCCAGTGTGAATCGGCTATAACTTTATTTTATGTTGTTATTGTTGTTGCTGTTGTTATTGTTATTTTTTTCGTATCGAGATTTCGACGACGGTTGTCCTGTCTGTGTGAGACCGCTTGACCGGGTGCGGGTTGAGGTCCGCCGGTTATCGCAATCGCAATTGCTATCCATTTCATTTTCCACAGGACAAATTTTTATTGCCGCCTGCACTGACCGAAACAACAGCAGCTACAGCAAAATACCATTGTTTCATTATATATATATATATATATGTGTGCATAATAAACATACATACATGTATATACTTTGCTAAATAAATACATATGTGTATATATACATATATAAAATTGCCGGAAAGTTGTTGCAATTGCCCTCATTATACCCTTGCGAATGGTTTTATAACATTGTCGTGAAGTCTGCAACGCATTGATGAAGTCATTTGCGACCACCTTAACATACATATATATATATATATATATATATATATATTCTTAATCGGCATTCATAGACAATAGAGGATATCTGTCTGTCAGGCTGTCCATGTGCTAATCAAACTGGGAACATATGCGCATTTTTGCCACAGTTAGAGATATGCCGAATCGAACCATTATATAAGACTTAAGCCTCCCAATACAAGTATCTGAATCACAACGACTCCGATATACCCTGAACCCAGTTTTGCACACCCAAATGTGAGCAGTTGTGCAGAGAAAAAAAGCTAAGGCAACGCAAAGCTAAGGAAGAAAATGTATATAAAATGAAATAAACTTGATTTGCGATATACGAGAACTTATATTAAAAATTTAAAATCTCTAGCTGTGAGAGTCTCTGAGATGAGCGGACAGACGAGCATATCTATATCGACTCGGCTGTTCATCACTTTTATCCATTTTAACCATATTTAATGGGTTCAGCGTATAAAAAGATGAGCTCTTGAGTGCAAAGAAAAAAATTAAATAAATAAACTACAGTTCCCTTAGGAACAATCGATCAGTTTTCTTTTTAAATTTATAATGAAATATATGTATATAAATATATATGTGCTGGTGAGGCACAGTCGGCAAGTGTATTAAATCATCGGCGTTCCTAAGGTAGCTGTATATTCTGGTTATTGTTGTATTCACATTGCCGGCCATGTGCAACGGCTGCCTGTGCCCTTGTTATTCTTGTGCAACACATTTCATATATGTAAATATAAACAAAAGCATCAACAGCAACAACAGCAACAACAGTAACAACAAACAGTACAAAGTACAACCCCTTCATGGCCCATGTCCAATGTGACAGTCGTCAAGTGCTTTGTGCACTTTGCCAAAAACAATTTCCATACTGCCCTCAGTCAAGGGCGCTTAACGAGTGTCTCTGAATGAGTCTTGAGTGAGCAGATGTTTATGTGAGCTCCTCTAGGTATGCCTGTATGCTCGTACATATATTTGCACTTGTATGCATATATATCCATCCAGTACATATATTCATATGTATTCATTTGAGTGTCACAAGTCAAAAGCACAATTCATGAGTGCAAAATAATTGCATTGCAGTTGCGATCTAACAACGAATTCATTTGATACAATAAAATAGTCACGAACACAGCACATTTTCACATAGATATTCATTCAAATATATGAACAGATCTTTGAAGTGGCCTACAAGTAAGCTACGAGCGAAATTTGGTTACTTAAAACTGAAAATGATGTGTTAAGTAAATGATTTGTTGATTTTGACAAGAAGGTAACAATATTTACAGATTAGTTGGAAAATTAGTTTGTTGATTGTTTGTTGTTTCAATGGACGCCCGACAGGACGTAAGACAACATAACTCGTGGTTATGCTGTCTGAGCTGTTGCTGCAACTGCAGCCTCCCCTGTTCGATGCTCGTCACTATTAATCCAGCCCAAACACATGCCCCAATGTCATAGAGAAAGTGACACACAAGCACATGCTGGCGATGCGGCTACAATACTACTGGCCATATTTTTTGCAAGAATCGACAAAAACAAAAATAGCAACGGCGCCCAAAAGCAGTAGGAGCATCACCATGAATGTAGCAACAGCAACAGCAACATCAACAGCAACTGCAACACCAACAGCAACAGCAACTGCAACACCAACAGTATCAGCAACTGCAACACCAACAGTATCAGCAACTGCAAACGGCTGCAGCAGCAGTTGTAAACACAGCAACAAAGCGTGATTTTTCGCTTAAGCACATCGTTAAGTTTGCAACGATTCCGCCTTCCAACTCCGTTCCCCCTAATTCCGGCTACCCCCTTGTCAAACGACACAGGCCAAATACTGCGACATATTTCGAGTAATAACAATAACAACAATAGGATCGAACATGAGTGCGAATAGGACTAGTTCTCTGTAGCCCATCAACGATTGTAAAATTTGCACAATATTTTCCTTTTTGAAGCTCGATCACCAAGCTCGAAAATGGAGAAAACTGGCGTATTAACTGTTCTCTGTTTGTCATTTGATCAGTTGCACAGATTAATATTGAAAATTGCTACAGAATGCACTTCCCTCGATGGAAATCAGTAAATTTATTCGGTTGTTTTTTTTTTGTTGATTTTCTTCAACTATTTAATCAAAGTTTAATATGACAGGGATCGCTGAGTATGCGCTAAAATGTACAGGGTATACGTGTCATCTCTCAGTTGAGTTTGTACTGCCAAGAGTAAAAAAAAATCAAAAGCAAGCGACTAAAGAGCCAAAGGCAACAAATACAACCACGGCAACAACAATAACAATAGAACAAGAGAAGTGAACAGAAATGTGCACATGCTTCGTTGCTTGAAGTGCTCTATTTTGTGCCTATGGGGACTTTACGACCCTCCCACATGCAAATCATGAAAATCCATTCGAAATCAGTCAACGTGCCAAGCTTTCACTCAGTTAGAAGGCTGGCAGACAGTAGACAACACCAACAACAACAACAACCAGCAGTAGTGCCACAACTCTCCAAGAACGAAGCAAGCAGCGGGGCAAAAAAAAAAAAAAAAAAAAAAAAAAAAAACCATGGGCAAGGGCAGCATGCAACCGAGAACGGATTTGCCGGGTGAGTGGGGAAAGGGGAATGGGGAGTGGAGAATGGGGATTGGGGATTGGGGCAACTAGCTGAGTTTTATTTGTGCAACGAGCCAAGGCACCAAAAAGCACGGCAATAGAAAGTAGTACAGGAGCAGCTGCACATGTGTTTATACCTAATGCGCTTGCAGAGAGTATTATAATTTTATTACGAAATGTGCAACGCATTAAAGAATACAACTCCGACGTCAATGATTAAATCACGTTCGTCTTACTGCTCATATGCAAGCTGGCGTGTTCAATTTAAGCCAATCTTCATGAATCCTGTTTACCATTGAGCCCGTCGATCGGTTTGCTTTAACTCAATCTACTCAAAATTATACGAATCTTAAATGACAGTACTTTTGATTCGTATCATTCTTCAAGTACGCTTTTTATTTGAATCTTAGCCTGCTTTCAATCTGAACGCCAGATATACGCAATATAATTAGGAAAGCTTCCGTCCTACGATGTGCCATAAGGAAATATTCTCCATCATCACTATGCTACACGACACTACATTGTCTGCATGGCCGATTATTTGGCCAGTGGATTTTATCGCACATTATATGCCAGCGGAGTGCCATAAAAGCAACAACAAGTCCGCTATCATTCCAGTGAGTAATAGGAGGTAGATCCTGTGCAGTGTTCTTGCTGTTGTTGGCGTGGAAGTGTGCCTTGATTTACTTGTTTGGCCGCACACATTTTCAGCAGCTGCTACTCCCAGTTTCTTTTACATATATCCGCAACCCATCGGTTGGCTGCCCTCTCGCCCCAATATCAGTGGCTGCTCTTCCTGTTGCTACCTCAAATATTTATTAACCTTTAAGCCCAAATATTTTTTCACAGACTGCAAGCTAAAGACTTAAGCTGATCCGATCTATTTGGTTTGGGCCCTAAACTAAATCGCCTAGAAATGGAAATGGCACGTATCAGCCAAGAAAAAAAATAATACCTCGCCCATGTTTATTAAAGCATTTCTTACGCATCATTTGTTGCTCCCCATCAGTGTTGGCAACCAAAAAAAAAAAAAAAAATTCCAAGAAAAAAAGTGGCATACAGTTCACAACAACAAAGATGACATACATGAGAGAGCAGGACACGAATGCAAATCAAGTTGGCCCAAACTGCCATGCTTACGGCTGCTTTCAAGCAAACATAATGAAAGCGTAACAGCAAACTATAGCTGAAATGAAAGTTGTCTGTTCCCAGACTCTAGTTGCGCCCTGGCAGTGCAGTTTCAAACTTCAAGCTGGCGAAATATAGAGTACAGGAAAAAATTTTACATTTGTTTGGAAATATGGACTTATGCTATGGTAAATTTCATTAAATTGTTTGATCTTAAACCTCTTAAACACAGTTCCTAGACAACAAAAACAAGTTCCACGCTGTGAAGGAAACCATCCCCTTTCGACTCTTACCAGGCAGTGAACCCAATCCAATCGATCGATTGATGAGACGCAGGATCGCTTAACTTTATTCTGTTTTGTCGATCGAGGCAATCTACAAAGTTAGCTTTGACAACCTCAATGATGCTGAATAATTGAATTGTTGCCCTATACATATACATATACATATACATATACATATACATATACATATACATATACATATACATATACATATACATATACATATACATATACATATACATATACATATACATATACATATACATATACATATACATATACATATACATATACATATACATATACATATACATATACATATACATATACATATACATATACATATACATATACATATACATATACATATACATATACATATACATATACATATACATATACATATACATATACATATACATATACATATACATATACATATACATATACATATACATATACATATACATATACATATACATATACATATACATATACATATACATATACATATACATATACATATACATATACATATACATATACATATACATATACATATACATATACATATACATATACATATACATATACATATACATATACATATACATATACATATACATATACATATACATATACATATACATATACATATACATATACATATACATATACATATACATATACATATACATATACATATACATATACATATACATATACATATACATATACATATACATATACATATACATATACATATACATATACATATACATATACATATACATATACATATACATATACATATACATATACATATACATATACATATACATATACATATACATATACATATACATATACATATACATATACATATACATATACATATACATATACATATACATATACATATACATATACATATACATATACATATACATATACATATACATATACATATACATATACATATACATATACATATACATATACATATACATATACATATACATATACATATACATATACATATACATATACATATACATATACATATACATATACATATACATATACATATACATATACATATACATATACATATACATATACATATACATATACATATACATATACATATACATATACATATACATATACATATACATATACATATACATATACATATACATATACATATACATATACATATACATATACATATACATATACATATACATATACATATACATATACATATACATATACATATACATATACATATACATATACATAGACTGTGACATGCATTGCCAATTTGATAAGCTCCATCGTCGTTGGTCATTCAGTTCCCCGTTTCGCCTTTACTCATCATTAGTTCCGTTCTTTGTGCGCTTTTTGCTCGTCGCTAGCCGCAAATTTACTACACGGCATAGTGTTGGACTGTATTTGTGTGTGTGTGTGTGTGTGTATTTTTGTACTTATATATGTGCTTTTCGTGTGTGTGTGTTAGCAACTGTGAACGATTTGATAACCAAAAGCAGCCGACCATTGACAGCTCAACTGGTCTCCAATTTCGGCTTCAATTGCGGCTCGGCCCTTTTCGACAGTGACTGTGGCTGTGTGTGTGTGTTTTTGCCCGTTGGCTGAAAATTACATTTTCACATCATTTGCTGATGTGGCAAGTGTGTGTGACACACTCGCGTTGAACACTGTCTGTTAGTGTGTGAGTGTGTGTGTGTGTGTGTTAACACGTGATAGAACTCAAATTCACTCTATTTCATAGTGCGGACCAAAAAATGATGTGAATACCGTCGGAGCTGTGCAGTCAACGCTATTTCAGTTCAGTGCTGTTGTGCTAGGCACTGGGCAGCCGCTGCCCTTTTACTCCACTTTTTTGTTTTTTGTCATTTCCGTTTTGAAGTTCGAGATATCCACGTTGCATCGTCAGATGAACACAGTGCAGACCGGCACCTTCTGAATACACTTGTCGACGCCGAGCTCCCTTCGCAATGCCTATGAAATGAACTCTCTCCGACTTCAATTCTGTTCGCGTTCACTCAGCTTCTTTTCTCTTCTCTTCTCTTTTTTTTCTCTTTTTTTTTTTTAATGCCCCAACTTAACAAACGGCACTTGTGTGTGCTTGTTGTGCGGGCTTGGTTTAGTTATATCTTTCTACACATGTACATATGTAATCAAAACAGTAAACTGGGCATACGAATGCAGCAGCATGGCAGACTTTAGATACTACTTATAAATAAGTTCTATAGCCGGTTAGATACAGATCTTGCGGACGATTAATTTGAAAATCAGATTTACACAGAAATTCATCTGCCATATCTAAATTAAAGCGACTTTTGGTTGTCTTTTATATTGTTGACAGAACCCAAAATAATTTGGTTTATCGTTTATCATAAGTAAATATGTATATCAAATATCATTTGGTTTTCAATTTATCATATATAAGTACAAAGTAAAGCAAATTTTCTTTCTGTTTCTGTTCCTGCCTTCTACTGATTGTCCCTTAGATTTTTTAAGTACACTACAAGTGCAGCCTGCTTATGTTATGCCAAGTCCGAGAAGGCACTGCAACTGTCTCAATCCCCTAAAATATTAATGTTGGCCAAGTTACAAGCAAAACACAAGCGGGCAATTCTGTTGTTGTAGGTAATGTTGGCCACAGCTGCCAAGAGTGCGACAAAAGTCCAAGTTCAAGTCGCAGTCTTCGCCCAAGTGCCAATGGCGCCTTGCAACTGCCAACAAATGGTAGCCCGTAACCCGTACAGCAGCAACAAAATACATAAGAAACTAACAAGTATAGCACAATCGCAGACATCGATTTTTCGGACTACGTCTCGACTTCTTCTTCCAGTCTTGGTCACCACCGTCTTAACACTTAAGGCGACATTAAGCTATTTGCATAATTTGTGTGCAACGGGAGGCAATCACTGCTTCTATGCCTCGTACATATGTACGTGAGAGCAGCCAAGAAATAGCTCTAGATTATACCATTTATCATTGACATATTAGTGGTTGCTTTTAATGCAGCTGGCGAATCGATCAAAATTTTATCTTACCCGAAAAATAGAAAGTCATGTAAAAGTTTTTCCAAAGTTGAACGTCACTCACCTGAAATGAAAATAGAAAAGAGTAAACGTTTTAAAAATAGAGAAAAATAAACATAAAACATTTTAAAAATAGGACAAAAAAAATGTTTTTCATTTGTGGATGGTTGCCTTTAATGCACTTGGTGAGGTGGTCGGGCAAGAGCTTGAGTCAATAACTCAATCTGAATTAGGAGTCTATGCGGACAGAAACACACTCGCGCTGAAATGTCAATGCTGGTTAAAAGTGTAATAAATGCATTAGTGAACTTTTCGGATACCCGACACTAAAATCAGGCAACATCTTTTTGTGAAGATAAAAATGGCTCAGTATTTTTATAACTGGTTCGGTACACGCTATGGGGGAGGGGGTGGGGGGGTGTCAAAAATCAGATTGGCACAGGGCCTATAGGATGAGTTGGGTAACGTAATGGAATACATTTTTCAAGTCAGACCTTTACCGCTGTTGATTTATTAAATCTGTCAATTTATTAAATGAAAGTTTGGAAAAAATATTTATTTAATAAATATAAATACGCATTACATTTTCAGCTATTGCCTGCCAGATGGTTATATTTAATTTGATTAATTTATGCCAGCTGTCCGCACTTCGGGATTACTTTATGCCAGCCACGCTATAAATATTTAAAAATCTCATTCGACACACATTTTTTTTCTCCTCATTTCTTAACCGAATCCATTCGTAAAATGACATACAATTTGTGTGCCCTCCTAGAGGGTTTTACAATTTGTTCGTGAACTGAGGGACAATACATTCGTGCAGACATCTCAGATGAGAAATAAAATATTTATCTATAGATTTATATATATATATGTGTGAGTACGTTTGATCAAGCAGTTCGATGTTCTGCAAGGGTACAACATATTCGGTGTGCAGAAGAAAACTGATTGTTTTTGAAGTTGTTGTTTTCATAGCGATTTGCATGATTGTGTATGGATTTGCACCCGGCTGCGGCATTTTACATGTGTTGCGGCTAGTGCACTGAGTGCAGCGCAGCAGCAGCACTTTGAGGTTTGACCACCATTTAATTACTTCACCTATGACAGCCAACAACGACTCCGACTCCGACTCGAACTCAAGCCGTAACTCTACCGAATTCAACTTGGGTCTTAGCTGCAAGTGTCTTTGACTCGTATTTTTAGTCAGGCAAGGACAGCCACTAAGCCAGTCACACACACACACACACACACACACAAACACACATAGCAATTGTGCGGATGTGGGGGTAAAAAAAGAAGTTGCCAGATTGCCTTGCTAAGCCGCAAAAACAGTTCCACTCTCGCTAGCCGCTTGGTCCAACTAATCTAGCAACGAAAATTTATTTGCTTAATTTCATTTGTTGGCTGCGAGGCAAGAGGCAAAGGGCGTTGCACACAGGACTAGTCTACGACTCTTGTGGGCGTGCGATAATGTTTGCATTAAGCTCTCGACATTTGCCACATCCTTTGGCAGCGACTGCGACCGGACCGGACTGGGCCACTGGACACAATCGTCAAATCATAAATCGTTAGCAATGCGCATTAATTACAATTCTCGAGTCCTTAGTTCCTTACTTATATATATATATATATATATATTTATATATATGTATGTGTCCTATTTCAAGTCGCTGTCTAACATTGTTCCGTAAATCAGTGCTCGGTGCTCTTTCATTCTTGGGCAAACCAGAAACACGAAGCAGCCTTAAGCAAGACTTTTCAGCGCTAGTCATACAAAATGCCAGCCTTCATTTCAATTAATTTCCGCCACATTGATGCGCCCCGTCGTCGTCTATGTCGTTGTTAGCTAGACAGACTTTCTCTATATATATACAAATACGTATATATAAATTTATTTTGCTAGCTAGTGTGTATACACACACACACACACACACACACATACACAACTTAGTCGTCTCGTGTTTGTTGACGTGCTCGCTTAAAATATTTCTGCATGCGCTTTTTAATTAATTTAAAGTTATTTTGCTTGATGTCGCGTCGACGCGTTGTCCTAGTCGTGATGGCGCACTTGCCAGATTCCCGCCAGGCAACTCTCACAGACAGCTCCATTAGTTTTTCCATCGTCTGTTTGGCCTGCAGCGCCTGCTGCGCTTTATTTAATCTGCCTGCATTGCGTTTAAATCGAAATCCGGCCGTTTTTGACCAAACAATTTTTGTATATAAATAAATCATGTCGTATGGATTTTGTAATTTTTTTTTAAGGAAATTCGATTATTCTTTTAATTGTAAGCACACACACACACACACAGGCGTAACTAAAAGTACATGTTGCTTCACATTGTGTACATGCGAGTACCTTAAGTGGTGCAAGAAAGGGACATATTCTTGCATAGACTCTATCTACTAATCTACTTTGTTTCCTTGCAACGGACTGCTGCAGTACAGATGGCATATGTTGGCATTGGAGCTGAGTGCTGTGCATACAAAACTTTGATTACTTTCGTCCACCCCACTAACGGGTCGATTTCTTCAAAAGAAAACTACTTCATTTGAGCGATGCGTTGGTCAGTCAGGACAAACTGTTTTATTTGCATAGTAGAACAACAAACTTTGCTGCTTTAACACAATTTCAACAGCAACCAATGAAGCAAACTTAAAAAGGTAATTAGTAATTAATTAACAGATTACTTCTTAAGTTTGATAAATTGACTCTAGCTGCACTTTTTATAAACGCCCTCAATAGAGTTACAACAATATGCTCTTCAGCTCGTAGGCAAGTCGAAATGTTTCAATTCATTTGTTCTATGCGAGAATCTGAGAATTCAATGCTGTTGGCAATCGTCGAATTCACTCTGGAATCATTTCATATTCGTTGAAGAAAACACAAATAGCACAAAGAATTAAACAACTACAATTTTTTAGTTATGGATCCCAGTTTAAGTTCTTCACATGCAACAGCATAATTCCATTTAAGTTGAATACTCAAAATTGGATTCCAATGCCATTTCATTTTTCTGGGAATTATAATTTGTGGCTCAAAAATGTTAAATTTCATTACAAGACTGTTGGTTATGCATTTCATATATTTTTGTTTTAAATGGCTCAATTTGTCATAAAGTTCGATGGCAAAGTTCAACCAATTTTGGAGAATGCGTTTATGCAATTCACATTTAGCTGAAAAAGCTCCTCTTCTGCTTCCTATTAAGAACTTTGCGTGTTTGTGCTGCAGTTGCAATTGCTTTAAGTGCATTTTCAATAGTTCGAGTTTTGGTTGTTGCTGCCCAATTCGTTTGTAAGTCTGTTTGTTAGATATGAGAAATTAGTCCTACACACACAACGAATGTCGTTGCCTGAACTTATTGCAAGTTTGAATTTGTAAAAAAAATAAAATAACAAAAAATACAAACGTTAATAATTTACAAACTGAAAAACATTTCAAACTGAGTGAGAATTGACAAACTATACAACAATTAAAGCTAAATAACAGGATGAAGTATAATATTGCCAACATCTGTGTTTAGGTTGCTGTGCGCCAGGTCAAAAGATGACCCGTAGATGGGAGTAAGACAGGTGGTCCCTGTGAAGAATGCCACTTGTTTTCTTGCAGTACGTAAAATATTTACAAACCAAGTGCAAATATTTTTGCTTCTGTGAACCTTTTGGCGATTGAGCATAGCACAACAAATATCACTATAATCAAATGTAGCAGTGAAAACTAAATTATATATGTCTTTCTCAAACCCGTCTGTTTTCATTACTTTGTTCACAACGATTCATCAGTGTCGATATCAATGTTTGTGTATATGTAACAGATCCGTCACATGTAACACAAATTAGGATTTAAACAATGGCTGCTGTTGTAGTTTTCATATTTTGTTTGTTGGAAAAGGCTTCAAACCCAAGGTAATTACGGAATGCCAAAATCAATCTTTTGGGCTGACGTTAGAAAAGCAGCATTTGAGGCCAAATCAAGAAATAACATGGTAGGAGTAATAATGGTTTGGGAATAATGGAACCGCATTTTAACACAAAAAAGGCGTAGTCGATTAATGGCTGTTTGTGCAAACAATAGGCACAAACTCAATATTAGCCTTTGTGCAATGCTTTCGAACAATTTCAATTTTTCATCGATTTTTTTAAATACAGAGCTAATTTTTTAAACGCATCAATTCCATGGTGAGGATCATTTTTATACCCTGAACACATTAAAAATGGGTAAAAAGTGTATAACTGGTGGAAGAAAGCATCTCCGACACCATAAAGCTTATATATTCTTGATCAGGATCAACAGCCGAGTCCGTCGACCTGAGCAAAAGGCTTTCAGAGAATATAAGAGCCAGAGTCTTTCAAAAATATATACAGAATACCTTGACATATTATTGACCAACTGAATGCTCATTAATATTCTCTTCTCCAGTCGGGATTAGACTGATCATTTAAAAGGGATTGTTAATAATGTATTTACGTAGATTAATAACAGAAATATGTATCCGCCCCCTTCTTTCGAGTACTAAATTGATGATTATTACTTTATATATGGTGTATACACAGACTATACATTTCCATATATATTGCACAAACAGCAGTGGCAGCAATAGCAGCAAAAGGCAATCTAATTTTAGTTCATCTGCCGGCTGCGTTGCAACAACTGCAGATGACAGGCATCAGGCATCAGGCATCAGGCATCAGTATTCAGGCAACAGGATTCAGGCAACTGGATTCAGGCATTCAAAATTGCTTGTTTTTGTTAGCTGACACATGTCAGTCATACGGCTCAACGGGGGCTGCGACGGCGGCATATGTAAGTTATAAGAAGCCAAATAAAATGCCGTTGACGGCACACGTTTAAACATAATAATTCTCAATTTCGTCAGCAATATCAATGACGGAGCCGAAGTCGGAGACGGTGATGTCTGCTCGCGCCACAGGAAAACCATGTAGAGACATCAAAATAAACTGACATTTTCTACTTTTTCCACAACTTTCCATTTTGTCCCCATAACACATCTTCTTCTTCTTTTTTTTTTTTTTGCACCAATTTGAGCACACAAAAGGCAAAAATAAACCAAAATCTAAAAATACCATGCGCAGCAGCGAAGCAAAAAAAAATAAAAAAAAAATAGCTCTAACGACATGCGGAAATAATGTCAGATGGAGCAATAGCATCACCGGCGGCATTGGACACAGAAAAAGTGGCAAATGAATGTCAATCTTAGCGGGACTGCTCGACTAGCAGATGCCAAGTGTACCCATACAAATCAGCATTAATGGTGGTATATAGCCCACTCACAAAGAAATGCTCCTACATTTTTGAAAGTGGCCCCAAACTGAAACAGAAAGTTTTTCTAGTTTCTGGGAATGGTTTGTAAATAAACGAAAAAATAATTCTAAAAATTAGAAAGGCTTGTTTTTTATATTTACAAAATAAAATTTGTATTTTTAATAAATACACTTCTAAAAAGTAGTAATGCAAACCATGATTCGTAGAAAAACTCCGTTGTGAAATGCAGAAAATAGTAATGAAATTTGTTCTTGACTGCAATATTAGAGTTTAGCTACTATTGACCTTATATATGGCGTAGCTCCGTGTTTTTAAGGAATATACTTTCTGAATAATAAGGTGAATTACCCTTGGCTACAAAGGTGTGGTGAATTTCCAAAATTCAGGGCCAAATTTGTTCTAAGAGTTAGCTCAGAAGGGGGCACAGTAGATCAAACTTGGTTGCTGTACATGAAGCCCCATTATAATAATAATTTTAAGCGCGATTGATTACAAACGAGATGGAAGCCAATCTAACGAAAACTTAGCTTTCGCCTAGATAAGCTAAAGCCTTGCACATAGATAGAAAACAACAGCGGATATTCAACAAAGTTCAACCATTTTTCCCCAACTTGGGGGGAATGTAAAACCAATTTCATCCATGTTGCTCTTGTGGGCTGTGAGTCCCCAGCGAGCCCCCAGTCAGCGAGTCGGGACAGAATGTAGTTGCACCAAGTAATGCTGTAATGAAGTATGCCCCGGCTGACACAGCTGGCATTATCATTATAATTTTTGCTTGTTTAGAGCTTAGGCTATAAGTGCTGGGTAATGTTTTTGAGAAACGCGGCACAGACGCTGCGTGGGCGATAAGGGAGAACAAACACTTAGAGGCCAAATCGTTGTCATTTAAATTTGCGATTGCTTGTATTAGAGCCGGCGCCTGTTAAGTGTCAGTTAGTGGGGGGGAGGGGATGGAACACTAAATGGAACAGGACGTGGCAGCTGATGCGATTAGAAAATATACAAGTCAACCTGTCGGGACAATGAAATGCGTATTTTTTTTCAACTACAACTAGAAGGTCATACATTGTATGAAAACAGTACAAGTGAGAACAACTGAATTTGAGTAAGGTATTGACAAGTCATTTACTTTCCTTTGGCCCACTTTCAAAATTGATTTATGTCCAAAGTGTGTGTTTTTTTTTTTTTTTTTTTTGTTTTCTGTCAGTTTACTATAATTGCATTTCAAGGAGGCCGCCGAACCACGGCAATCGCCAGGTTGGCAACGGTAGCAAAATCAAACAAAACGATTTGATGACGCTACCAAAAGAAAACAGCTTGACCCTGTCCAAACGTCCCATGTGTGTTTACGTGTGTGTTTGTGGTTGGTCTGGTTGTGCTATTGGAAAAATCTCCCCCTCTCTCTCTCTCTCTCTCTCTCTGTGTGCATTTTGTGAATTTGAGTAGGAAATTCATATACAAAGACAGGCACAGACAGGCCTGCGGTGAGCACACATTTTGTTGCCTCAAATTTGCAGCATTTTCGTTGTGTGCACTTATAGATGCCACTTTGGTCAATTCGTGTAATCAAAAACTACGTAGCCACTATGGATTTCTGTAATTGAAGCCATTTGGCTGCACTTCTGCTACATTAAGTGCAAACTCGACTTTCTCATTTTTAAATCGGCATCTGCCCAATTTTCTGCACACAAACAGATACCAAATTTGTGTGTTTCAAAATATATCTTCGGTTTTGAGTGCAAGAATTAGCAAATATTTCGAATTGAGATAAATTGTGTGTTATCTTTTGACAAGATCAATATTAATGCACGCAATATTTGGCACTATATAAAACCAATAAATGATTAATTAAGGCTGCAGGACAGATGCGATTGAATGCACAGCAAAGGACACTCGACAAATTGCAAAATATTTCCAATTAACCCGTGAAAGTTGTGTGCAGGCTATTTATGATTAACCTTGGCTCCTCTTGCCCCCAAAAGTATGCCACAAATATGCAATGCAGCTTATTACCCTGATGTCAAATATGAATTGCTTGCTATGAAATAAGTATAAATTAATTGGGGTTTTTTGCCAGTTGACGCTTGCCGTTAATCCGTGTCCAATTAATATGTTTGGCAAAGACTTTGCACTTTGGGTGTGGCAGGATCCGTAGCTGCAGATATGCAGCTCATCCCTTGGTTCATTAGCCGACTGATGCACACTGATAGATGTGTATGTGTGTGTGTGTGTGTGTGAGTTAGTGTGCTAGTGTGTGCAAGTCTAATTAGCCCGCTAATGTCATTTGCAGCGAAAGGGCGCTTATTAAGCTGAAAAACGGAAAAAGTGCTGCCTGGTCAAAGCATAAATTAAGATCCGCTTGGGGGGGGTGGTTGGGTGGTTGCAGAGGTGTGGGGGAGCAGATTGTAACCCCATTGCCGTTACCGTTGCAATTGCATGGCCCAATTTTCGTAAGGGGCCGCCGCACAGCTCGCTGTGTGGCACAATAAATTTTGTTGAATTTTTTGTTCTTTTTTTCTAAACACATACATACATATCTATTTTTTATCTTTCTCTCCCTTTCTCTCTCTCTCTCTGTCTCTTTCGCTTTTTTTGTGGACAAAAAGGACTGATGGTGGCTTGGGGGTTGACTGTTGGGAGGGTGTAGGGCGTACAGGAAAACTAAATCTAAGCGCATATTAGTCAACGCTGCCACTGTCTTTGACTGGCCCTGGCCTGGGACCAGGCCGAGAGGTGCCATGTGGCACAATTTCGTAGCTTGGCCTGCTCGGAATAGTATGGTGAGATGGCTCGTTCGGCTTTGCTGCTGTTGCTGCTGCTGCTGCTGCTGTTGGTGCTGCTGCTGCTGCTGCTGCTGCTGTTGGTGCTGGTTTTGGCTTTGGCTTTGGTTTTGGTTGTTCTTTTTTTTTTTTTTTCTTAGTTTTGGTCAGGTCAGGAGGGTGGTTGCAGCGGCGGCTGCACAATGTATTTCAAGTGGAGCGAGCGCAAATAAAATTAAAAACAAGACGCGCAAAACAAAAATATGGCAACGCTGCGGCGCCGACCTCGTTTCGGTCTGGCCACAATGAGTAAACGAGCCGAGGAATAGCGAAAGTTGCGAATGGCGCGACTTGTTTTTCCACTTTTCGACGTTGTCTGCCTATCCGCCTGTCCGCCTGTCCGCCTGTCTGACGCTGCCAACACTTGGCGACCTCTGCTGCTGGCGTTGCCATTTTGTCATTGTTTGCATTTGGCGCGCGCTTTTGTTTTATGCCCACCAACAAAAACAACAACTGGCAATTTGAATTAAGTAGAAATGCTGCAGTCAAGAGAGATGGACTTGTAGATGCCCACCTCCGCTCAGCTCAGCAAATCTAAACAGTTATCCATTCAAAATAGCGTCTATTGCATGACGTTTACCGGCTTCAGGTCAACAGCGACTTTAGTGGTTGAGCTTGTCGCACACATATATATGTATATATGTATATATACATACGTGTAGTATGTGCACCTAAACAAAACAATTTAAAAAATAAAAAAAAAAAAAAAAACAAAGGGTAAGGTTAAACGCTAGAGATATGCTTCTAAAAGTTTGCCTCTTCAGATTTCAAGTACAAATACAAATACAAATTTCGAAATTGAGGCACAACTGCTCTGTTGATTAATAATAAATAAAATAGTTATATTAATTTTAAAGTTGATTAGATCGGTGAAATCTCGCTCTGTCTCCCGTCTGTCTATTTCTAAGCACTTTGTTTATTGATTTTGTTTATCCTGTTGCCGATCTTGGCATTTTTTCTTCTCACATAGATATTATGCGATGTTGGCCGACAGCGATAGAATTTCTTTGACGTGTTGATTGCCTTACTGTTCCACATTGATCGGAGCTGTTTGATACCGCTTTTGCTGGCACCTGTGTCAAGGACTCCAGGCAATATCCTGGCAGCTAATTTGTTCACTCCTTTTCTGCTTTTGCCTTTTGCCCATCGTCGTCGAATTGGAGCTGCATTTGGTTATGCTTCTGCTGCTGCTGGAGCAGCAGCTGCTGCTGCTGCATCACGTTGACATGGACGCCACCATAACTTGTGCAAAATTTAAAACGGAAGTCAATTGTCAGACAGCTAGCGCCATGGTCGCCGACGTTGGCGCTGCTGTCGAGACGGAAGCAGCAGCTGCAGCTGCAGCGCTGTCATAGGACGCCAATTTGGTCATAACGACGTTACACGAACACACACACACGCACACACACACGCAGACACACACACACACACACGCACACACACACACGCACACACACACACACACACAAGCATATAAAGAGCGAATCGTTTTTCGTTTATTTGTTGTTTTCCCGCTGTTGTTGTTCTTCTCTCTTTTTTTTTGCGTGTTTTTGTTGTGTTTTATTGAGTTATTGGCGCATTCATTTGCCATACGCCGCATGCAAGATTTATGCCCGGCATGTGTCATGTGGCTAAAACAAACAGCCGGCTGTCCAAACAACCAGCCAACCAGCCAGCCAGCCAGTCAGCCAGACAGCTAGCCAGCTCGAAAGCGTCCCCAAATTGTATGAAAGGACTGACAATAATTTTGCGACGCAAATATGCTCTCTCTATCCATGTATGTATGTATGTTGCCATGTATGTATTTACTTGTATCTCTGGCTTTCTTCCTTTTTTTTATTGTCTCTATCTCGCTTTCTCCTACTTTCTTTGTTTTTGCCGACTGTTTCATTCTCTGTTGTTCTCTCGTTTTTGCTTATTTAATATCTTTGCTAAAAAAAATCTCTCTCTCTCTCTCCACCTTTCTCCATTTTTCACTTTCTTTCTCTGACATTCTCTCTAACTTTCTGTCTCTCCCTCTTTCAATCTCTTTGTCTCTCTCTCCCTCTTTCTCTCTCTTTCTCTCTATCTTTCTCTCTATCTCTCGTAATCTATCTCTCTCACTTTACCTAATTTTTTGTTATCCCTTTTATCTCTGTCAGTCGCTATCTCTCTCTCACTTTCTCCCCGTCTCACTTTCTACTTCGTTCCATCTCGTTCAGTTTCTCTATTTCTCTCTTCCTCTCTCTCTCTCTCTCTCTCTCTCTTGCAGCTAGCAACTAGCCAACCTGTAATCTACTCCACTTAGGGGTATGTTTATCTGATCTGAATTTGTAGTTAGTGCAACAAATTATGCATGGATTTAATTTGAAAAACCTGTGAATATAATTATGCAATGTTTCCGTTGATGGCGTTCATATAGGGGTTATCTAGCATAAATAACAGCTCAATTACATGCGTTCGCGACAAGCCCTTCAATTGGTTGTATGAATTTAATTGCCAAACATGTACTCGACGCTGCTTTTGAATGTATGTTTTGACAAGCACTGCAAAACAGCTGTTCATCTTGCTTGTATCTTCAACGGTCGAGAGTGCCGGACTGAGGGATACCCTGTACGCTGAGTACAAGATATGACCCAGTCGGGAGTGCTCAACTTGAGTTCAATTCTTAAATATTTAATTTGCTTTATAAGCAATATAACAACGTTTTGTGATACAAAACCGTTGCCGTGGTACATATCTTGCCATCCTTCTCACTCTCTCTCTCTCGCTCTCTCTCTCTCGCTCTCTCTCTCTCTCTCTCTCTCTGGAAAATTGGAAAATTGCTGGTCAGCTCACAGCTCTGCAGCATGCACACATATTTGTGTGTGTGCGCAGTGTTAAGCCACAGCTGAGCATAAATTCATATTTAATTATGAATTAATTTTGCAAGCGTATAATAATTTTTGTTTTCAACTCATCACAACCAACAGGAAAAACAGTAACAACTACAACAACCAACACAACAATAGTCGATGCCACACACGTAGTAGTAAATCAACAGATTTACAGAACAAAGCACACACACACACATACACACACACACACATACAAGCATACAATACACTCATGCATGGATATGCACACCTCAACCAATCCCTTCAGCATACAACTAGTGGCAGCAAAAATGGCTGCATTTTGCCATCATTAAGCCTTGGCTGCAGTAACGTTAGGGCCAAGTACTCACTTGGCTTTAAGAGCCAGCGTGCTTCAACGATCGAGTCCGTCCACTTGTCCACTTTGGCTGAGGCAGAGCGTTCAGTTGTTGGCATTGCCAATTAATAGCTGGTATCCAAGCAGCCTAAGCATATCACACAACTGTATTGGCTACAGGGTATACAGGGTATACACAAATATATTGCCATGTTTGGGGGAGGGGGGCGCAGTCGGCTGGTTGGCTTCTGGCTAGGACAATTCACAATTCATTAAATGCACTGCAAAATTAATTTATGATGCTGTACAAACAATAAACGGTTCAACTGTGGCTTGGCTAAAGGGAATTTTTGACCCCGCCATTGGGGGTGTGAGGGCGTTGGATTGACTGAGTCAGCATTGGCATTAAATTTTATGTATTTTGGACTTTAGCATTTCCAACAACTATTTAATTGCACATGAAATTCATTTTCATTTAACTTTTAATGCTAAACATGCTTTTATTTTATTTGCAATTACAGAGAAGAAAACACCGTCAAGAATTGCTGTTGCCGCACATTCAAGTTTCATTTAATTTGGTAAAATAAATAAATAAACGAATAAAAAAAATTAAAACCAACCAAAGGCAACGTTGCAGTCGAGCGTCAACGACTGCGAAATACTTTGAGACCATAGGTAATACCAGCTGATAACAGGTAGCAAATAACTGGGTGGGTATAGCCAAGAAATACCGTTCAAGTTAGCCTTTTAAATGGCGGTAGGTGTGGGCTTCTGTGGATTTTGGTTTATCGATTTCCAATTATCGATTTTTATCGATTTCCTAGCCCCCTAGTGGACGTGGCACTCCTATTCTTACACTTTGTCTGGCGCGCTTACAGACCACTATCAGAAAAAAAGGTGCGTTCATACAGACGGACATTGCACAAAACCAATATACTATGAAACCTTCGGTATCAAAGTATACAAAAGCAAAGAGATTCGCAAGTATAAATTCGGAAACAATTCACTTTTGACAGGCACAATTTGACATACGTTTTTGATTGGAAAATATTTAAATTGCAGTGAGAAACGAGTATTAACACAGTTGACTGAATTTAACAAACGGCATTTACTTAATTACATTTTACATGCTCGCATCAAGTCGAATATATAACCGACGACAGGAACAAAGCCACCACACTTCAATTAAGTTAATCCCTGTATCCGGATGATGTACGTTATGCAATTCCAATACCATTTAACAATATTATAATAGTTTACTTTTTTTTTTGTTTTTAAATCATATTTATGCAGCTTATCAATGTTATGTTATTGATTTTAATCATAATATATAATTATAATTTAATTACAAAATATTTTGCAAAGTTTACCCAACGTGCCAGATCGGAATTGAAATTTGAGCCGCATGCTTACCGATTAAAATTCAAAATCGGAACCAGAACCTAAAATCAACATTTATTTACAACCCAAATACCAGAACTGATTTTATTTGTATCTAAACAACAACAAATGGTTTTAGATCGATCCCGTTACATAGGTAGGTATGCTTATGTGTCTGTTGGTAACGGTATCAGAGTAGTCCGCAATCAGCAACGCCCGACTGGAACTGGTACTACTATGTAACGGTACCGCACCGTAAAAATCAACTTAGCAAATCTTTCCGTCAAAAAATATGGAAAATTAACCAAATCTTTACCGGAGTTCTTATACTTTACGTATCAGAATCAGAACTGGAACTCCAATTCTTTTCGGGCTAACACCCACCTAGGAAATACAGTGATATCTGTATCAGTATCAATATCAGTTAGCTAGCAAATGATAAACGGATACATTTTGCCAGGCAGATCAGCTAGTGTTTGACACTAATGAATGGAGGGGAGTAAATGTGTAAATGGTCGGTCCCATATATAAATTGGCTAAAGTGCTTTAGATGGTCTATGCTTGATATTCGTTGCTGCGGAACCGAATGTGTAACGGCAATAAAGTTTAATACCCTAAATGGAATGTCGGAGTTCGTATAATCAGCGCATCATCAACAGCCTCATCATATAATAATAATTTGTCTTTGCTGTATAACACCCCCCACCCCCACCCCCACATATCACAACCCTCTCCACTCCCACTGCCATCCATAACGACTCTGTATCCATGGGCGCTAAGCTATTTAAGTGTAAATGACGTGAAAATGGGGAAGAAATGAAAGGAACGGGAAAGCCGAAGGCAACGAACTGAAACTAAAAGATGTATCCCCATCATTTTCAAGGCGACAAAACATAAAAAGATGAATACGAAAAAAAAAAAAAAAAAAAAAATTAATATATACATAAAAAATTATTTTTTATATCGTTTCAACTGAACTTTTTCCCCATGCAGAGAGCAACCGTTGTTCGCCTCGACAAATTGTGCATGAAAAATATTTGTTGAATAGATTTATTTATGATGACGATTAACAATAAGGAGCGCCTTCTGAGAGGGTGTGAGACGAAGGTCACTTATCAAAAAACTTCCATACAAAAGCAAAAGTATATATATATATATATATATATATAAAAGCGAAACAATTATTTCGAACGCCATTCAACATTGGGGCTAAAAGGTGCGAGGCACCCAGAATATTTCCTCCCCCTCCCCACACACAGCGCTCAGAGAGTTTGGTTAACTTGGCCAGCAAATTTTCATAAATCAACATGGGCTTTTCAATTTTGGATTCTTTATGCGGCACGACGCACACTTTTCAAATTTTATAATTAAATCATAAATAATGGCTCAATAGAACATTTTAAATTAAATAACCCCAAAAACAAAAAAGGCGTCTAGCTTTAAATCTACATACAAAAAGGATAACACAGTATTATAGGCACTTTTATTTGACAACACCATCATCGGGAATCGTATTGAACCTATTTAATTTAATCATAAATTACTCAAACGATTCATTCAATCGAGATGACACAAACAATTTGCCATCTTAGCAAATTGCTTGCAATAATAAATTGTTCTCATTCGCTTATGCAGCACATTTTGAGCACCAGTTTAATATATATATTTATGTCCATAATATATAATGCATAGCTAAGAAAATTATTATTCTGCTTCCAGTAGTAACAGCTGAAAAATGTTTGTAAAAATAGCCCCATTTATTATATTAAAGACTCGAAGTCGCTTCAAAACTATCAGAAGTTTTTTCCGCTATGAGACGACGAAAGACAGATTTTTTCTGCCCTTCCGGAAACAGAAATGTATTTAAATAGTCGTAAGATGAGCTCAAAGTTAACTTGGACAAATGATGTTGATTAGGAAATGATGCCTCAACACAATGAGCATGGGCAAAAGTTAAATAAAAGGCCATTTATTGAAAAGAAGATAAGCTATAAAACATTAGCCACATTATGACTAGGGCAGCTAGTTAATGTGGCTCACATAAATGTACATTCTGCAAAACTATATTGATGATATGATGATTATTATATAGCAACCATTAAGTTTAATAAAGTAAATATCCAATTCAACGGTTGTATGTAATCCTGAAAGTCGCTAACAAGTAAACAAGTCAGCAAGAAGCCGTTCTCAATCAAAATAATTAACGATAATGAATTTTATGCTGGAAGGGCTGTACAACGCTTGAGATCCACTCAGAAAATCGACTCACTGTGTTTAACAGCTGGGAATACACCAGTGAGAAAATGTATACAAATTTCATGCATTACGTAAGAATTCGAGTAATTAATCATATTCAATTCAGGTGAAACAAACAAATGGGTTTTGAATTGTAGCTGGATTCGAGTTGAGCTCTCGTGTTGAATATTGATAAAAATCTATTCACAGATTAACATTCTAATTGACAGAACCTACAGAGGGGAATTCCTTTCAGCCTGTCCGTCCGAGAAGACGTTCTCTTAGTGAAAACGAAAGATAAAAAAAAAACTCGATTTTTGAGTACAAACAAAAAGTGCCAGGTAAATATTTTGAATTTAGCTTCAATATTTTCTATTGCACGCCCTTCCTGACAGCTTTAAAATGTCTTCCCGTATATGGCGGCTTTTGAGGCGCCCTTGAGACAGCCGCCGCCGTGTGCAACGCAGTATGGCTGCTGCTGCTGGGTCGGGAGAAGAGCGGGGCAGAGATGAGGCTGAATGAAACGAGAGAAAAAAGCAAATTCAAAGGAAAAAAAAAACAGTTGAGGTAATATGAGAAAAAAATCCATAGAAGTGAAGTGTGCACACGCACACACACACACACACACACACACGTGCATAAAAATAAGTCAAATGCAAATTGAAAATCAAAAATATGCAAAATGCAATCAGACCAAATCAAAATAAAAATAATAATTATTATTATTGGCTTTATGGACGTATGAATAATTCTATAGAAAAATGTGAAACATATATATATATATATTTTTTTTTTTTTTCTTTCCAGCTTTGAGTTAGTTAACCATATTCAACTTTTTTCAAAAACGAATTCATAGAAATGTACAAAGGTCGAAAGCAGGCCTAAAAAAAAAACGAGCGCTAAAATGAATTGGAAATGAACATGAAGTATTTATTTCCAGTTAAGTTAGTGAAGTGAATTGAAATTGTTTGAATTAGCTCTGCCCAACCGACAATCAATGAGATTATGCTCGAGGCAATGATAACCTCACTGCCAAAGCTGTGGGGTCAAGTCGAGGCTAGCATTGTGAAATACTATAAAGTTGAGCACTTTTCATTAGCATTGAGCACATTCTCAAGCACATAGCGAATGGCTACCTAAATACAAATATACACATGTAAATATGCATATATATATATAGATATACATATATATATATATATATATATTATATTATATATTTATATATGTGTGTGGGTGTGTGTGTGTGTGTGTGTGTGTGTGTGTGTGTGTGTGTGACTGATGATGCAGTTAACCAAACTACACGTAATCCAATTTGCTTTAATCGTCAACTGTGTCCCAACTGTAAGCCGTTAGAGGGGATGGGGGAAGGAGGGGCGTGCGCAACGGGGAAACTCTTCGGGAGGGTGTGTAAGCCAGCTAGCAATTTGTTTTTGACTGTAAAATTTTCCTGATTTTACTTATTTGATTAAGCTATTAGAGTTTACCGCATATTTACTTGGACAGCGCCAGAGCCGGGAGCACAGCACAGTTGTAAGACTTTTCTCGATTTCACAGTCTCACTCTCTCGCTCTCTGTTCGCTCTCCCTCTCTCTCATTCTCTCTCTCTCTCACTCCATGTCTCTATCCCTGCAAATAAGGCTAGAGCTGAAAGTCCAGCAGACTGTTAGATTCTCCTTAACTTTCAGTCTCAGTCTCTCCCCTCTCTCTCTCTCTCTCCTCTCTCTCTCTCTCTCTCTCTCTCTCTCTCTCTCTCTCTCTCTCTCTCTCCCTCTTTCTCCCAGTCAACTTTTTTTCTCTCCCCCTTTCTGTGTGTAAGGTTATGATTTAGCTTTGCCGTAGTTTGGGATCCTTTAAAATATTGTAAAGCATTTTCTGCAGCTTCTGTTGTTTCATTTCTTTGTATACACTTTTCGTGAAAGGTCAAAGAGCATAGTTCATCTAACAATAGGAATGCTATATATTATATATATATATTCGTATCTGATCTTTGAAGAAGTCTACTTGTATTCAAGCCAGCAAAATAAATCTGGGAAATATAGAAATATGCAAGTATCATGTATTGAATACAATTTTCTAATTTGTAAACATTGCAATACGGTACTCTGTAGGGCTAAAAATTGAAGAAATGCAGCTAAGGGAGAATGTACCCAATCGATCAGCTTTTGTAGAAATATTCAAATGGATAGCCATATCAGTTGGACGGTCTGTGTAGAGAAGTACACAGATACACAAAACTTTTGTTTCTCATGTTTCTCAGTTAGAAATGGGAGGGCATCTGGCCGGTCGATGCGATCCGTCGTATACAGGTTTCGCCTTGGACTCTGGGACAACAAACATGCCACATGGCCCCCATAATCAACATTTGTTCGGCGTCCTTGCTGCCGTTGCTGCCCTTTTGTCTGGGCGCATTTGGGTGGACAGTCGTCGCAGTAGCCAAAAGTTTGCTTTGTACCTTTTGCTATTGTTGCGCCCTGCCGATTTCACATTTATCTCCGTTATTCTCACATTCTATCACCTACACACACACTCACACACACACACACTCATACACACTTACACACACACACACTCACACACACTCTCACGCTCTCTCACTTTTATTGCCTTTGTGCATTTTGAGGTTACACGTTGAGGCCTTTTTGGAGACTTGCATTATTTAAATACGCTGCTGTTGCCCTTTGTCTATGGCAAAATCTGTTGGAGTCATCAGAACCACTCGAAGGAGTGCTTGAACCACAACAAATTCTCGGCAACAATTATCTTGTTGCGCCTTAATTGCAATCGGAGTTAATTCGTTGAGTCACAAACTTTCGAATAGTTGCTGGCAACCAAGACCAGCCCAACCAGTCAAACTCCATAATCAATATGACATCTATTACCCAGGCAATTTGCAAATTCTCTTTCTGTTGAAATTGTGACAAAATTAATTATTTAACACGATTGTGTTATCTGCCAGATTAATGATGAAGTTGAAGCATAGAATCAGCCCCATCTTTATAATTAGCTGTGTGTGTATGTGTGTGTGTGTGCTGAAAGTTACAAATGACACTTGCATAACAAGTCTGCCAATTCAATTGGGGTACTTCCCCACAGATTTGAATGCTTCACTTTCAGTTTTCAAATAATAAGTATCAATCAATATATTTCGTGAATAGCTATTACTATTAGTGTTGGGACAGAATTTTTAAGACTTCGGCTGAAGTGAATATATACTAATACAAACAAATTACTAGTTTCAAGTCATTAGTTGCACACACGTCAATCCAGAAAATAAAAACTGGAGATCGATAAAATAAAATAAATTGCTTGCCGTCGGGTTCATTGCACAAGGCAATGATGAAACCAAATCATGAGAATAAGTGTGAAATAATAAAATAATAATTTCTGTTTAGTGTGTGTCTTTAATTCTAGAAAAAAAAATTGCTTGAAAGACGCACACTATCTTAAATAAGAACTGAACAGAATTTTTTTGATATGGCATGTTCTTAAAAATATGAATAGTTAATATTAGCTAAAAAGCTGAAAAGCTGTAAACTGTGACCAAGTGCACACTAAGTGCATTTACCATATTAGCCACAACAACACGAACTTTGATTAAATATGGAAAACAAAAGTTGTAAAATTAGTATGCGCTGCATGTAGGAGGCATTAGTCAACTAGGTAGGTAGGTAGGTGGTAGGGAGTATGTAACATATAAGAATATATATGGTATATGGCATATACCATGCATAGTACATGGTATAATGCGAATAATGCCGCCATGGTATAGCTAAATAGTTGGTAAAATAATACACACTGACCTGACCTACTCTCCGGTTTGCAAAGAGAACAGCACGTCCGCGATGTTATGGAACGGGAACAGGGAACAGCGGTGCACAGCGGTGGCGGTTAAAAAAAAAAAAAACAACAAAAAAATTGAAAACAAAAAAAAAAAATTGTAAAAACAGAAATTGCGTTATAGAAATATAACTATGTAAGTACAATATTGTATGGCAGAAGTAGTCAGTATATTTTTAATATGCATGTATTCGGTTGCAAAGTCGACCGCACGGCGAGCACTGTTTGAAGTCGGATTTTGTCCTGCTGTTTGTTGTAGGAACTGGAACTGCAACCGGTACCTGATGGCCGGAGGACTGGGATCGGGGGTTGGGGGATGGGGGGTGGGGGATAGGGTAAGCGGGAGTCTGACTTAGCACACGCGATGAAGACTGCGACTTTGCCTGACGGACTGTTGCGTGTTTTGAAGCCAACAATTTTCAATGTGCTTCTTCTTGTTTTTATTGTTCCTAACTATGAACTTTCTATTGTTATATATATACATACATAAATATATATATGTATGTGCATACATACATACATATTTTACTTAGCTTGATTAAGAACAGACGCTTCAACTTTCGGCTGTTGTTGATTATTGTTATTTAATGTTTATAGTTCGTCCAACGAGGCTCTCCCTCCCCACTCGAAGCGGTTAGCAAATTCATGATTTGCTCAAATTACCGTTGAAGAGCGAAATATTACAACAACAACAACAACAGCAACAGCACCAAGAAAAAAGCTTATCACTATCTGATCGCAGCTGCTGCTGACAGACAGTGGGCGAGAGGGAGAGAGAAGAGTTGAGAGGCACTTCACTGAGACTCACTTTGATGATTTGTGGGGCTTTCACTGCTCAAGCTTTGAAACAAAAACCCCAGCTATTTACGGCTATGAACGAATGTGAGAAACTGAAGCAATTGAAACGCATCAGTTGATAGCAGCACCGAGTTAAGCTTTGAAAAAGCTATAAATTTACAGAACTGACAAAAACACTTAACTGTTGAATATATACGCATTTGTGTTTGAATCGAGCATTGAGCAGCTCTTTTTTTGAAGCTAATTTTGAATATATTTCAGCCCAACGAGTTCGAACAAAAGAACGAGCCACTGCCAAAAGTCGTTTTTGTCATTTAGTGTTGTTAATTATTTTTTTATTTTGCTGCTACTTATAGCTGTTGATCAAAATAATGATCCCACAAGGTTATTGCGAATTGTTTTCAATACCCCACAATAGATCTGTTTATACTATATGCAGCAGTGGTAAGCACGACTTACGGGAGTTTGCAAAACAAATAATTGCCTGCGTCACCAACATTCGCTGTTGTTTCCAATTGTATAAAAATTATTTTTGCTGTTCGCTTTGTTTTGCGTTTTGAATTCAGTCAATTCAGCCAAAAACAACAAAAATGCAATTTCAAAATTACTAATTATGTTATTGACAAAAAGGCCGAGACGAAATTGAAATATCAATTTTAATGCCGATAAGATGCTGTTCGTCTCTCTCGCTCACTCTCTCTCTCTCTCTCCCTCTCTCTCTCTGTCTGTCTCTCTCTCTGATTCTCTATTTTCTCCATCTGCTTATCTCATTGTTTCCCATCTCATTCATTTCTTTCTAAGCGTCTTTGTCTAGCACACACTCAATCTCAAAGACATATAGATTGATCATTTTGGTAGACACAAATATGTATGTAAATATTTTAATTAACTTCGTCAAAACTTTCACAGCAACAGCACAACCGTATATAATTTCATTTTATTTATAACTTTTGTTTTTTATTTACGTAGTGTTAGCACTTTAGCTTGGAAGATGATTTAATGACACACAATATTTGAAGAAAAAAAAACTAAAAAAAAAAACTTTTTTATTTTTTCATTTTTGTTTTTTTGTTTTGATGTTTTTAAATTATAGACTATTATAAATCTGTTTTTTTTTTTTTTTTAATAAAAGCCGCTACAGAAATTACCGCAGTGAAAAAAACGTACGTCAAAATATGCGCCAATATACAAAGGCCAAAAACAAACGAAAATTCCGCTATACACCTAACACTTTCGATGCTTCGCTTCGCACTGAGGCGCCAGACAGAGCTACTGACTGGCAGCGGCCCCAAAACCGGTCGCCATCATCTTCGGCGCACATCGTGTCGTTTTTGTAAATGGCCGCTCGTACTGCATGCGCTCCTCGTGCGTTAGAAGCACGAGTTCCGCACACGTCTGCCTCCTCTCTGTCTCGATGAATCTCGTTCTTACTCTCTGTAGTGCTCTGTCGCACGGTGACGTTTTCAATGCCAAGCAAGCAGCTGTTCAACATACACACGCTTATTTGTTTTTTCATACCCTGTTCGCAAAATAAAATAAAGTACACTGGACAAGGCAAATAGTTTTGAAGTCGGAAATAAGGAAACTGTATATCTCTCGTACTTTTAGAATTAGAGTCACCAAATTTGGCGCATACATACTACTAATGAAAGTCTGAATTCAAAATAGACGGCACACTTCTGTCTTAAAATTACACAAGGACTTCTCCTTAATAATTGATCAAAAAATAATATATTTTCTCTGTAAAAAAAATATTTAAGGCCCAATTTAAATAGATGATTGCTAATGACTTTGCTGACCATAAATGCTCGAAGGGACAGTGTTTCCAGCTACTGTCAAACTTCTATGTTACATTTATTTCCTTGACCTCTAATATATTTCCAAGTGTAAGTTTTTCTATTTAAGATGTATACCTGAATTTTGATAACCTGCATTCATATCAAATAACAAAAAAATGTAACAAAAAATGTGAAAATGTGGAACAGAGCATTGCTTAGTCGACTATGCACGATCATGATGTGCTTGCTTCTTGTTTGTTTGTTGCTGTTATTTTTTAGAAACAGCAGGAACTAACGGTCAAGGAGCCGCAGCGCTGTTCTACACTTAGATTTGAAAACATACTCTCAGAATCGCTTTGACGAGCTCCCCTTATCAAAACAGTCTGTACAGTCTGTAGCAAATCACATAGGCAGCCTAACTAATTTTGTAGCTCTGTATCTTTTTGTTGGTGATGCACAGTAATTATGAGATAAGCTCTTGCTCTGCCTATATACACAGATACAATACCCATACACAGGACTGTGAACTTAAATATGTACACAAGTGGGAATTTAAACCCTCTCTCTAATTATACCATCAGGGGCAAACACGTTATTCCGGACAGATTAATAATATGATAAGATTTTATAATATTTATAATTTAAGTGTGTGCAGAATTCAAATATGAAAGATTATGCAAATTAAATATATACTTTTTCATCACTTTTATTGCAAATGTACTTAATCATATTAAGCTTTTCACTTTTGAGTGATTTTTTGGTTTTTAATTAATAAAATAATAATTTTATAATTTTGCTGTTCAACCTCAACAGCAGAGCCGATATTTCCGTGTGCATCTGTTTCTTGGTAAACTATTAATCGCTTTGAAGCAATCTCGATGAAACTAACCTTTTTTATACCTTTTTGATAATGTTTTATAATAATAGAAATACATACATATATCGTATAGTTTGTATGTATTAAAACGTGTACGTTTGATGTTGCTACAGGTTAACTACTAGTCGACTACATTCAAGTGTCAAACTTTGACTTGATTTTGTAAATACTGCGAATAATGGGCAAACATTTTGTGTTTGCTTTTTTTTTGTGTTTTTGTCAACTAATAGTAATACCATATATTCACATCTGGGCAGACAGACATTCATACATCATCCATTTACAAACACTCAAAAAAATAGAACACATCCAATTATAGAAAACTTGAAAAAAAATATATTGCAAACAGTACATTGATTTCACTCCATGAAGTTATATACATATATTCTGTAAAAATGATTACTACTACTACAAGAAATATGCAAATAAATATATATATATATATATAATATAAATCATCTTCTAAGCTTATATTTTCTCAGTGTAAGTAGTCACATACATTCAAGATAGATCTGCCGCAGTAATGTAGTCTATTTGCCACAAATATGCACACACCAAAAATCCTCGGACATTGTACGATATACAATGGGAGAAATTGTTCGCGTATTCATGACCGAATTACCCACTTTTAGAGCCACACACACACACACACACACACATACACAATTACATAAACTTTTTGTGAACGGCAGAACAAACAAAACCATTGAAGGCACGCAAATCTCAAAATATTTGTCAAATTTTGTACAAAAAAATGTGTTTTATATGCGTGTGTTTTTGTGGCAATGCAATCCGACAAATCGAAATCAATCAAAAATACGTACTTAACACGAAAAATGTGGAGCTTGAATCTCACAAATACAACCTTTCTACTTACTTTAAGAAATATTAACTTCTTTTAGAAGAAGACAACTTGACTTAACCACGATTCCCATTGATTCCCCATCCACCTCATATCTATTCACTTCACCCAGTTACTAAAATGTATACGACATGTGAGCTTCAACCAACTGATTTAGCATCTTTCATTTACGATATTCATATATACGATATATATATACATATATATATATACATGTATGTGCCCACAAACACATTTAGATATCCATGTCGATATCATTTGGATAATAACATTTGCCAAGCGTAAAGTATTAAAATGTTTTCTCGGTCAATAGTCAATAAATGCATTGAATAGGAGCAGAGGCGAAAGCAATAAAATGTCCACAAATATTAGCCAAATCTAGATAATCTGCAAAATGCCGTAATATTTATTTCTACATGGTGGTATTAAATACAAAATATCAATAATTACGGTATTTTCACTGAATTCGGCTACATTTAATAGTGCATATTGGAATTTATAAATATAATAATATTTATAAAAACAAAATATACATCTCCGGAAAATTGTAATGTCAAAGTTAGGGTAATTTTGCTGTCATTTTTCTGTGTGTTGAATATGAATAGAAATTGACTTGAGTTTCAGTTCCATTGAGTTCGTTCCATTTTGAAATTGGAAAAACTATCGCCATGACCATTCGACACTACATAAGCAAGTTCGCACTGATGACATGGAAATTACATAAGTCACAATGGAATCGTCCAATTGAGCTGCTTTGGATAATATTAGTGCCTGTCCTTCTGTGCATGATTGCGGTGGGCATGCGAATGTTTGTTGGTCGACCCGAGAGCTATAATGTCAATTATGATCCAATTGATATGGAGAAATGCTGGAGCGATTTGATGAAATTGCTGTCGGAGCGCCAAGATCTGAGCAAAAAGTTCAATAGGAGCAACAATGTGTTCATTCCACAGCTGGTGCTGGCCTGGGCGCCCAATCAATACAATATATTTCGTAAAATCATGGATACGGCCATTGAGAATCTACATTCGATGGGCACACGCGACTTTAGTGACTGCTCAGATATGGAGCAGGCTGTAAAGAATGATTATCTATTTGCAGGCATTTGCTTTGATCAGAAGCAATTTGTGAATATCTATTCGCTTAGGGATGATAAGTTGAGCCAGGAGGAGTTGGTATCACACTTTAACTATACGCTCTTTTTCCCCAGTGAGCTGCGCATTTTTGATAATACTTTCATTGGCGATAACTGGAAGACACTCTATCATGACGATCCAAGAATGCCATTAGTGCGTCGCCTCAACGATGACAGCGTAGACGGTCATATTAGCTATGTGCGCGAGGGGTTCATTAAAATCCAAATGGCCATATCCGAGACGTATATAAATATGATGAGCCAATCAACTATTCCCAAGATAGTGCTTCGACGATTTCCGGTCGATGGTAGCATACAAGATCCACTCATGAATTACGTAAATCGCGGACTGCCGCTGCTTGTCATCGTTGGCTTTCTATTTCCGGCACAGATACTGGTCTGGGTATGTTTTAAATACATGCATGTCTACTCATCATATATATATATATATATATATATTTACAGCAAATCGTAGAACAAAAGCAGCGTCATTTGCGTCGTTTTCTTATCAATATGAACATTAGCAACCTTATCCAATTTTCATCGTGGTACTTCAAGGGACTCGTCTATATGCTCATCAGCTCGATCCTTATAGTGCTGAGCATCAAGGTATGTTCTTTTAACGAACTCTTACTATATATATTATTTGACATTTTCAAAATTATTTAATCTGATTCAATCTGTTGATCAGACCAATCAAATCGATCGATATCGATATTATATATTATAATGTCACAGTTACACTATATGTATTGTTTGGCTTTACATTTTGAATTTTCCTTAAGTGCGCAATGCTGCTATTCACAGAAAATCTTTTGTCACATCTTAAGGTGCCCTGGAATAGTAATCCAACCCTGCTAACACAAACACCATGGTATATTGTGTTGCTGGTGTTGTTCTCATATAATGTTTCATCGACAAGCTTTTGCGCGATGATCGCCTCGTTGTTTAAGAACAACCAATTTGCCGTTCGGGTGGTGACCGTTCTCTGGCTGCTCACATATTTGCCATTCTTTGTGCTGTGGAACAATCGGGAGAAATCGGTAATGTTCATACTGTATATATCCTGTGCGTTTCCCAACACTGTGCTCCCACTGCTATTCGAGGAACTGATGGAACGGGATGTGTTCATAGGCGGAGAATGGTTAGAGAGTGGCTATATGCTGAGCTCTGCCATCAATCAGATCAATGTCTATCAGGGCGTTTGTATATTCTTGATAGACTCACTGATCTACTGCGCCATCGGTTTGTATATGGATGTGTGGAATTCAACCGAAACGGGCGGAAGACGGCGCAAGCATATACCTGCTCCCCTTCGTAGTGGAGACTTCACATTTCAGGAACGGGATGATAGCACCCATCCGCAGGTCTCACAGCCAGGTGGCATCAAGTCGACCAGAATCTACGAGGTGGAACCATCGCATCGACGCTTTAAAATCAAAATTAAAAAGATATGCCAACGGTATGCGAACAACAAAAGCAGCTCCCTAAACTTTTTTTCCTTGAATGTGTACGAGAACGAGGTGACTGTCCTAATGGGACACAATGGGTGTGGAAAGACGACACTGCTCCAGATACTCGCAAACCTATTGGAACCTTCACGTGGCGTTGTCTTGGTTTCTGAAAAAAATTCACAAATCGATGGCCACAATGCGTCCATGCAAATTGGTCTGGCTCTCGGCGATGATCTGCTTTTTCAGGACCTAACCGTCACTGATCAAATCCGTTTTATATGCATGATCAAAGGTATGTCATGGAAGAAGGCCAATGAAGATATTGCACTCTATTTGCAGCTCCTTCGCTTGACCCACGCGAAGTTGTCAAAGATTAAATCCCTTACCGCTCCGGAGCGTAATCTCGTAAGCATTGCCTGTGCCTTTGCCGGCGGTAGTCCCATCGTACTGATCGACGATCTCCATTCCGATCTCGATTTGGTCACACAATCGCTCATTTACAGCCTAATCAATGAAGAGAAATGTAGGCGTACCATCATCTTGGTATCGAACTCAACATCGCTGGCGAACCACTTGGCCGATCGTCTAGCGATCATGTCTCAAGGGGAGCTCAAGTGCACTGGCAGCAAACCATTTCTGCGTAGCATGTACGGACATGGTTTTCGATTGGTATGTTCTACACTTGGCGAAATCAATTGAGTCTTTTTGATTCCATTTGCCAATGCCGAAGGTTTTATACGCTTGCAGTTCAATGATCTCGATATTAGTCTGTCTTATCACATGTTTAATTCTTAGAGATTTTTTGATTTTTATATATCAAAAGTAATTCTATCGTAATAACATTTCAGTAAGTTTGGTTAACATATCTGTTCATACAACAATCGATCACGAATTTAATCAATCCAATTGAGTCCCTCAGTTTAAAACAGATCTTGATTAGAGTAAAGCGGATTGCTTTATTTGCGGAACCCGAAGAATCATCAATGGATTCCTTTAATTAATAATACAATTTAGACCAGGTGGTTTATTGCATGCAAGAGTATGTAATCTTCGGCGCGTCTAAGATACTATATCTTCTTCATTATTTTCATGTATTTTTGTCCGTTGTATTCAGAGCTGCATCAAGGGTGAAACATTTGATTTTCTAAACCTAAAATTGTTGTTGGGCAAATATTGGCCATATCTGACAGTAGAAAGCGATATTGGCCAAAAGATAACGTTTGTCCTGGAGACCAAGTACGAGGATAAATTTGCCGAACTGTTTGACGAACTAGAACAAAATATGGAACAATTGGACATACTCAGTTTTCGCTTGCGCGATACCTCGCTGGATGAGATCTTTATGCGTTTCGGTTCCGAGGACAGGGAGATGACCGGTGAGCCATCAACATCAATCGACGATCTTAGGATAGTGCTCGAGGAGTCCGACATCAATGGCCGGTTAAATGGACTCGGGCGTACAAAGGCACATCTCTGTGCCCTGTTGAATATGCGTTGGCTCATAAATAAGCGTCACTTGCCAATTCAAATCGTCAGTGTGTTTGCACTGGTTATGGCCTTGGCATGCACATTTTCCACGTTATTGCTCTATGGAAAGGATTATGAGCTGGAACCGCTTTCGTTTAATCTGACGCAGTTGAGCTCTGTCAACGCCTTCGTGGAAACCGTAACCGATAGTGTTGAAGTGTTTGAGATGCAGGAGTTCTTCACGGAGATGGTCTTGTGGTATGATGGTGATGTGAAAGAGCTGGAGACCGCAGACCCTACGGACTTATATCTGCTGCAACAGGAGGAGTTTATCAAAATTGTTAATTTCCATTACATGTTTGGCGCCTCCTTTGGCAAGGACACAATAACGGTGTGGTTCAACAATGTACCACTCCATGCGGCACCATTTGGTCTCAATTTGATTCACAATGCTATTGCACGGTAAGTTCCAAGTTGAATCTTTATTTGTTGCAACAATTTTGAATTCAGATAATTTGAAATCTGAAAGATTTTATTGTCTTGTGTTTGGAAATTTAATATATCTACCACCTTGTCCAACCGATTGCAGACACTTCTATGACGACGAAGCTACCATTGATGTGTCGCTGTATCCGCTGCCATTTCAGGTCATGGCCAATGCATTGCCACCGACACCACTTAGTCTGGGCGGCATGATGGCCATCAACTTCTCCTTCATATTTGCCAACTTGTGGCAGAGCATCACCGTCTTCAACATGCTCGAGCACAGCTTTAAAAATCAACAGTTCCTCACAGGAGTACGCCTCTCCACATATATCTTTTGCTTATTTATTTACGATATGGCACGAGTGGTGTTAGTTAGCCTCGCCATTGTGATAATGATGTCGTTCTATCTTAGTCCACAACATGATATGTATCTCTATTGTGAGCTGCGTTAAATTAACTTGTTACTCATTTTGTAGACAACCTGTACAATTGCAGCATGGATCTTCCTGACGCTGATAATGGTGGGCCTTGCCGTCGCTACATTGTCCTACTGTTTTTCCACCATATTCAAGGAATCGAACAATGCATTTATTGCGATATCTTTCCTGAATGCCCTTGGCATTATTGTATTTACCATTACTGTCGGCGATCATATGACTAATATGAACGATCTGTACCAGCCACTAACGCAATATAACTTTGGTGAGATCGTTTTCAAACTATTCTTTATGTATGAGTACGAGTGCCTTTGCCAGGATGACAATATTCGGTTCATCTCTATAGAGGTCGAGAAATGTTCGGTGAATCCGAAATGTTGCAGTTAAGTATACTACTTCTATTAAATTCAACTGACTGTTGGACTTTGGTCCTAATGGTTATATAATCAAGCGCTTGTCCTAAATACATACATAACAACTTCCAATACCGATTTGGTGCTATAGACATTTTTAAAAACTAACAAAATGTTCGTGGCGTTCCACAGTCTCGTACAGCTATGTCAAAGGGGATTATGGTCTTGTCTTTGATATGATTATGATGGTATGTGCAATTTTCATACCGCTTATTATATTTGTTTTGAGGGAGCACTATTCGCTTATGGCATGGACATTCATTAACCGCGGAATACCAAAGAAATGGTTAGGGGGCGACAAGAAGGATCGTCGGGCACGCCACGAGGACCTCGGTGACTATAAGGGCGATGAGTCCGCAATTGCTGAGCGACTTCGCGTCGACAACCTCACCGAGCAGGAGCGAGCTGACACGGCGGCTATTTGCCAGGGCGTTGGCAAAAGCTTTGGCAAGAAGACGGTGCTAATTCGCATCGATCTATGCGTATCCAAGCAAGTATACTCAACAAATATAAATATAATACAGAAAAAAAAAAAAAAAAAAATTTAAATCAAACTAAAATCCACAAAATTATTCAATGTTTTTCGCCGTTACTAGACAATCCCAAAAATATGCAAACTTTTACAACAATTTAAATATAACTTTATATATACATTTATTTATATGCTTTAAAGAAAAACTTAATTCAAGTATGTCAGAAATTTAGAAATTAGTTTACTACTTTTAAGAAAAGTAGTACTTAAAATAGATACAAAGAATCCGTGGTCTTTGGCATGACGTCACCGTCGTTAGGAATTATTAGTAATGATAACCTTAGCTTCAATTATATTATATTATTTTCTAAAATTATTTCTATTTTCTAAATTACAAAGCGGTGGTTTTAGTGTGTGTTTTATTTCAATCATGCATAGCTCATATAATTGCTTCTCTCTGCAGGGCCGAGTGCATTGGTTTAATGGGCTACAACAAAGCCGGCAAGACAACACTTATCAAAACGCTGGTGGCTGAGATGAATCCGTCGCATGGTCGCATTTGGATAGGTGGCCGCAGCAGGAAACAACAGCGCATCGAATGCTATCCCCTAATCGGCTACTGTTCCCAGCAACATGTGCTACCGTGTGAAATAACGCCACGCGAGCTGCTTCACATTCAGGCCCATCTGCACGGGCTGCCCAAGGAAAGCTGCTCACAGATCTGTGAGGCGCTGGCGAGTGTTTTGGGATTTTACGTTTGCTACAAACAGTTGATGCGCCTTTGCACTACCGGGCAGCGTCGTCGTATCGCCTTCGCTCTTGCCATACTCGGTGATCCGCGACTTGTGTGCGTGGATGGAACACCGGGCGGCATCGATCCCAGTGGCAAGCGTATCATATATAGCATCACGACCTTCTTGCAGCAACGTGGCTGCAGCTTCCTCTACACAAATCTCACGGGCTTGGACTGCGAACGCATGTGCCATCGCTGCCCGGTGCTACGTGATGGTAAGCTGTGGGCAATGGGCACACAGGAGGAGCGCTATAAAAGTGGCTATCTGTTGGAGGTTGTTTTCAAGCGGAAAGTGAATGCGGACATAAACACCGCTAGGGACACCTGGGATCGTATTAATCAATTTCCCGTATCGCCACCCAACAAGTTCATCCTCTTCGTTCAAATTAAGTTTCCAGATGCGACGCTACAGTAAGTGATTATATACCATAGAATATATTATCTCACCTCAATTTCTACTTTGCTCATAGGCAGAAGAGGGAGAATATTATGGCATTCTATTTACCTCCCGACTCCACAAATTTCTCGGAAATATTATTGACTATACGTAGAGATGCCTTCGAATTGAACATCGAGGATTTTTATCTTACCTGTAATATTGTTATGGGAATGCAAACTGATCTGTTCGATCGTTCAGTCGTAAAAACCGCTCCCACCCCAACTAAGTAATTCCAAAAATATATATTATAATAAATTATAATAAAACGCAAGGCTCAAGCCGAGATGCCAACATGTCACAATCTCTTTATAAATTTCGCGTCAAATCCTTTTGAAATAATTTAACATGACCATAAATATTGTCTTGATCAATTTTTTATTGGCTTGAATAAAAAACTAATAATTATGTATGCATTCATATATTTAATAATTTCCACAAAGATATAAGTACAATTTAAAAATACTAATTACACAATTGGGTGACTAGGTTTTAAACCTGTAGCATTAAAAATTAAAATTAAGTATACAAAAAGTCTAAAATCAAATTTTGCATTACACTTGTAATTAATGTGTGGGTAATTAAATAAAAATAATAATAATAATAAAAAAAAACCCACATTATTTAAAAAAAAAAAAAACAAAAAATGTTGATTTTCTTATCTACGATTAGACCACAAGATAGCAAGGTGTTGACATTTTAAATGTTTACTAGCCATCTTTTTAAAATACTTTGTTTGTCAATGTCAATATTTGCGTTCAAGAACTGAAGTTGTTGTGCTCAACGACATTTAAAAAATTATTTAATAATAACCGGTTACTATTTATGCACCGATGTACGGTGGTCGGAGTGTAAGGTAGGTCCATGGTTGATATAGCCGGGAAAGTCTGGATGCTCACCAACAGTTGCACTTTTTGCGGCCTCTGCTTGCATATAGATCGAATTATAATAATTAATATTTATACGATACAATTAAAAGCAAAACTACTTTTTGTGTACAACGTTTACAGCTGAACCCAAAATTTTAAAATTTCAATTTTGGCTACGCGGTTAGCACAGATGAATAGTTTAGAATGTGTCAGGTTAGCTTAAATATGCACACAATACCTGTATAATAAAAGCTTAAGCATCTAATTAATGCTTACAAAAAAAAAAAATAAAATAAAATAAAATAAAAACAATTGGCTAAGCAAATAAAATGAATATGACATGCAGCTAGCGGTTTTGGATAAAGCTTAAATTGTGCTAAATCATCGTTATGTCGCTGTGTATGGGTGAGTGTGTGCTTATGTGATGCTTAAACCAAAATGCTAGCAACAGTTTGTCAAAGGTAAATTGTAAGACCAGCTCACTTCAGGGAGCGCGGATCCTCACGTTGATACTTGGCGAATTCTAAGAATATTTCTTCCAATGTCGTCTGACTGATGGAATAATCCTCCACATTCAGATCATGACGATTACGCTCCATAAGACCAAAGATTTGCGACCATTTGACGCCATTCAATGCAATGTAAAAGGTCAACATACCCTGGTATTCATCCCTAAAAATAATAGATATAAAGTTCCATCATGTTCGCCATTCAAAATTGCCAATTGACTTACTGTAAAATTGACTGCGGAAATTTGAGATTCACAAACTCCTTGACTTTATTGATGTCCTGCTGTGCAAGTTGATTGGCCACTGTTATCTCGTCTGAATTGCGATTGTAGCTGAGGGATCTGGTGATGGATTAAATATAAGTGAATAATTTCTTAATAGCATTCCGAATATTGACTTACCTGCGTCCTGATCGCATATCATTGTTGTTGCCCGCATACTGCTCATCTGAGCTTTGTGCATCCCTAAAATTTGAACTTGAGCTGCGCAATACAGCAAGACTGTGGTTCGAGTAGGCAATTGGCGTGGGTCCCATACTGTTATCAGATGTAATTGAACCATTTGAGGCACGTATTCTGCTGTTATCAGGATGCAGTGACCGGCTTCGCGAACCTCTAGTGCGTCTCACTTTAATTTTGAGTATGAGACCCTTAGAGAACTTGTTCTTCAAATGTTGCGTTGAGCCAATGCACTTGAACTCGCCATTGACCATGATGGCCAGACGTGTGCATAGCGCCTCGCACTCCTCCATGCTGTGCGATGTTAGCACAATGGACTTGCCCGAGTCGCGAATGCGACACACAATATTCCATAACTGTCGTCGCGCTGCGGGATCCATGCCCGTGGTGGGCTCATCCAAATAAATGACAGATGGCGTACCAATCATTGCAATGGCCGTACTCAATTTGCGCTTATTACCACCGCTGTAGGCATGCGTCTTTTTGTCCAAATGTTTCATAAAGCCAAATGACTTGGCCAAGTCCTCGGACAGCTGTTTGATGCGTGACGGTTGCACGCCGCGTAGCAGGCAGAAAATCTGAAGCACTTCACGACCGGTTAGATCATCTAGAAGCGCATCGAACTGCGGACAGTAGCCAATCTTTTCATATATATTATTCATTTCCATCTGCAAATTTAGACCCTGTACATATGCGGAACCCGAACTGATGCGCTCATCTCCGGTCATCATTTTAAACGTAGTTGTCTTTCCAGCACCATTTACACCCAACAGGCCAAAGCATTCGGTTCTATAAGATAAACGACAGATTAGCAGTAAATTCAAATATAGATATTAGTTTTTCTTACTCGTTGACGCAAAGTGACACTTGATTGACGGCGATGAAATCGCCATAATACTTTGTAACGCGATCCAGAACTAGGTTCTTGGTGGACAATGTTGTGGAATCCATTTGTAGAATACGTTCGCGTTCGCTTTCCACATCGTCATCCAATGCCTCAACAGGTGGTGGTGATTTACTATAAAAAGACAAAATTAAAAAAAAAATCATAAAACACTTTGTCTGAGAAAGGCAGACAGACAGACAGACGGACAGACAACATAAATATTACGTTCTCCTAGGTGTCCATGCAAAACATAACATACACAACAATACTACTATAAACGTATACCTAATGATACTTACACGGTGCGCCTGTTTATCAGATATATGAGTTCACCAACTACGCCGTATTCACTTAATATGATTATAATGAAAAACACAATGGCGGTGACAACCATGTAGACAACTTCTGGCAGAACGCCGGGCTCTTCCCAGGAAAAGTAACTCTTTAAGTCTGTTGGCAGGATTGAAACGGAAAAAATTATGCATGAATAATGTGTTCCATTACAGTACAGTACAGTATAATTGGCAGTTTACTTACTACAACATTTGGGCACCAGTTCGCAGATTAAGATGGGCGGCAGGCCACTGAATTTGTCGCAGGCACTTTGCGTGGCCACATTGACGTAGGCCTTGTTTAGACCCATGGCCAGCGAAAAGTGTGGAAAGATGCGGAATATCCAGGCAAGCATTTTAGCCGTATCCTTTGTGTTGAAGATCTCAAAGGACATGACAACGACGACAATGAACAAGGCCATGCCGGCAAAAATATTTATAATGGATATACGGGCAAAGCCTGTCGCCGGCTCCTTAAAGAATACCGACACAATGTATGTAAATGGCAGCACGGAGCAGCCAAATATCAGCAGCAATAATAAGTACCGACCAAGCTCAGAGAATTTGCTAAGGCCGTCCTCCTGGAAACAGGCAATGGTCACGACAACAATCACCGCGGTTATCGCATAGGTGGCCATGTCCCAGATGAACTGTGATAACCAAAATGTCCACACCTTAACGCCGCTAACGAACTGCAGCAGCTTGGCCCGCGACTCGCGCTCCTTGATCAGGAACAGTATGTAAATGGCGCTAACGAAGCACATGCAGAAGCACAAATTGGTGGCCAGCTGTGTGCCCAGATTGTTGCCAACATTCAGCTGAGTCAGTAGGGTTTCTGTCGTATAGGGCAGTGGCCAATTTGACACACTAATTTCCGTACTGTTTTCACACACTGTCCGAGCGATCGCATTGTGCACCATGTTAACGGTGAGGGGTGCCGTATGCAACGGTTGATTGTTGAGCCACGCGATAATTTTATCAGTGCTAACGGTGGCTGCTGCCAAATAGCGTGAGTTAATCCGCACCTGTATCGTCTGGCCCAGTTCAAGGATGTATTCGGTAAATGTTTTAGTGCCAGTGCTCTCGTATGTATAATCCGAGCCAAATGACGTTGCCAACTGCTCGTACTGATCGGCAATCTCATTGCATAGCGAGTCACACGCAGTTTCTTTGCGCTCCATTACAGTGGTCGCAACGAGATACTGTGGCAATTCAAACGTAATGGAAGGCAACTCACGGAAAGTGCCCTGGGTGCGTGTTATTAGCACTGTGATAATTACAAAGAATATGGGCATAACGTTCTGTATAACGAGGAGCAGCTTGTTGCGCCACGTGTAGAGCATCTTCTTGAGCATCATGGCGCGCCATTGGTTTAGCGAAAGCTTCATCCCTTGCAGCGGTCGACGGTTATCGGAGAAGACGCCATCCGCTGCAAACAGTGAGTTGAGCTTATCAGTATATGAAATCGGGTAACCAGAGATTCAGTTCAAACACTGCTTACATTGTATTGATTCGCTGTCATCTTCATAGCCGGTGCTGCCCTTTAGCCTCTTCTTTAAATCCATATTATTGCCATCAGCTAACTTCTCGGCACCCACCTTCATGAAAACCTCCTCCATTGAAGTGATGCCGACACCATAGCCATTCAGATACAGCTCGTTTGAGCGCTCCTCCAGTTCGCTAAACATCTCCTCAAATTTCTCAGAATACTTGTCGGGCAGCTGGTACGTGAGCTCTGTACCAATATCACTTTCGGGCTCCACTTCTGATATATACTTTTTAAGCAGTTCCGTCACTTCCTCTGGCTTGCAATTCTCTTTCTTGACACAGATCTAAAAGATAGTAAACTTGTTTTTAACCTGATCAATAACCCTATTATATATTATTATTTCTTTTCTGTTGCCTTGCCATTTTACTACATTATTATATTTCGCTTCCATCTACCACTGATAAGTTGCCTCTCAACACTTGTTTTTACCATCTATCCTTTCTTCAGTTCCATCATTCACTCGTCCCCTAGTTGAAGCATTTTATTTCGCTCCATTTATATTTTTGCGATCTTATTCATTTTGTCATTATTTGGTTACTGCAAAGTTCCTTACAATCTATATATATATATATATATATATACATAATTTCTGGTCTTCATTTACCCTTTCCTTAATGAGTTATAACTTTATCAAACATTCCCTTTTACCTATTGGCATATTTTTATTGCATCCTTATTTCATTTTCCTGCATTTTTTCTTTATTATATTATACATATATATATATGTATATATATATTGTATATTTTATGTAAATTCCCTTCTTCGATTTCATTCATTGTTTTTGATTTATCAATCAGCTGTTGCAACTCTTCATTGTATCAACCTTTTCCCATTTATCTATCTAGATTGCTTGAAAACTCCTTCAAATGTAGGTAAATAAAATGACTGTTGTACTTACTAGTCGATAGCCAGAGCCGTATTGTTTCTTTAAGAAAAAGGATGTTCCATGACATTTAAGCTCGCCATCGCACATGATGGCAATGCGATCACCTAGTACATCGGCTTCGTCCATAAAATGCGTAGTAAGCAGTAGGGTGCGTCCAATCTTTTCCTGTTGCAGCAGGTCCCATAGCTGTCGCCGCGCGGATGGATCCATGCCAGAGCTGGGCTCGTCACAGAGCACAACCTTGGTATCACCGCAAAGGGCACAGCAGACGGACAGTTTGCGCTTCATGCCACCCGACAATGTGGACGATGGGGCATTGGCCTTGTTCTCCAGTTCAATCATTTTAAGATACTTATCCACCTCGTTTTCCACCGCCCTGCCCTTCAATCCCTTCAAGCGACTGAAAAATCGCAAGTGATTGGACACGCTCATCTCATCGAAGAGCACATTGTGCTGTGGGCAAATGCCCAGCGACATTCGTGCCCCTTGGATATTGCTGGTTATATCACTACCATTGATAATCGCCGTACCGGATGTGGGTGGGAACATGCCCGTCAGCATTGATATGGTTGTGGTTTTTCCAGCTCCATTGTGACCAAGTAGCACGGTTATCTCATCCTCAAACATGTTGAGTGAAATGCCCTTCACAACCATTTTGTCTCCAAAATTCTTCTTGAGATTTCTCAGCTGCAGGCCAATGTGTTTGTCGTCCGGCTCAGTTTCGAAAGCGTTCGGATCACGATTTTCTAATCCATCACTGGGCTTATCCTCGATGCCCATATAGTTTTTTTGGCCACACCAGAACTGGCGTGTAAAGGGGAAATTCCATTTGCGGGGCACACCATAGTCGCCCGGAAAAATTTGTTCCACATACAAACAGATGAGCATATAAAGAACACAGGAGATCAACATCATAATTATAATGTAACCCATTGTTAAGGTATCATCAACGTTGACCGGTGTAAACATGTTACTCCACTGTAGTCCCTCTCCCGTTCCCTCGAATCCCAGTATTAGCCTGATCGCAAATCCCATCGCCGAATTCGATAGCAGACTCCATCCCAACTTGGTTGACAAAGACAGCGATTGGTATGTGTTTATCGTAAATGAGAATGGGATGTATGCAATGAACCAGATCAGACCGGTCACGGCAGCCGCTGTGCTGGCCTTGGAGAACAGTGTGGCCATCATGAAACAGAAGCAGATGCTAGCCATTATGTACACGATTAGAAAGAAGAGTAGTGCTGAAAAGTCAGCATAAGTTAGAACAGCGACATCGTCACTCCAGCGAATTTTCATCAAAATAGCTATCAAAATAGCCGATATGGTCAGCATGATGAAAGATTTGACAAACCAGGCGAGCCAGTGCAACCAGTTGTCCATTCCCATTATTTTCATCACCTCCTTCAACTGCTTCTCCTTCTCAGTGGTTACGTACTGCAAAAGGATGAAATTGTCGTGTGAACGGTAAGGGGTCAAAACGGTAATAAAAACGAAAAAAAACGTCCAACATACCTTAGTAATGTAGGTACACGGATAGATGAAGCTCAGCAGTATTATCAATGACATTAAACTGGAAAGGCCTTGAAGCAGTGGGTCGTATGTGAAGGCCGGATATGGATATCGCTGCATTACAACCTCGGGTAATATATCCGTATTCGATTTCTGTCGAATAAAGGCCATACTTATAGCATTTTGCAGGGGCAGGAAGCCTTCGCGCAGATAGCCAACAGGAATGCCGCCATCGCCATCGTCTAAGTTCCGTGGACCCGTTAGATCGATCATTGGAAATAATCGCATCGTCAGCCACGTGAGGCCAATATTGAACGATACGGTCCGCAGCTCGGAGGGAAAGCGCAATGTGTATTTCAAATTAGCTGCCAGCACATTGCCGGCCATTGATTGATCAAACATGACACCAGCAAACCCTTTCTTGGTCGCTACATCGTTTTCGAGATCAGCAACAGTATCGACGCCAATCCAGGTCATGTTTAAGCTGCTTGCCGCATCGCCCATCAGCTTATCCAGCACGGCAGTTTTGGGCGTGTAATACAGGTCAAAAGCTGGCATTCCGGCCTTATTGAGCAGAGACATCGACTCACTATATGTTTAACAACGAATTCAGTTAGTTCAGGGGTCATTCGACTCTCAATATAAACACATAATACTTTTAGTTACGCATATAATTATATAGTTAGTGCATTTTTAATATATATTCATATATATATATATAATATATGTTGTTGTGCAGCGTGTTTTTAGTTATTGTGTATTTTTGCATATAGTAAATCTTTTTAATTATGGTCGTGCTAGAAGTGAGACTACCAAATTATATAAAACCAATAAGCAATAGTAAGCTAAAAGCAATTTGCTTCTTATCAGAGACCGAAACTAAATGTCATTCAAGCCATTATCATAATGAACATAAAATTAAAGTACTCTAAACTATTAAATTTTCATCCATACGGATAAGTAATATGCTTTAATAAGCAATAGTATTCAGGTCGAGAGTAGCCGATAAGATGATACCCTCTGATACCCAAGCCGTAAGCACTCTGAAAAATGTGTAATAATAAATCGTGACAACATTGTTAAGAATTTTATTTTTTATATCTGGGTTTTCAAATCAAAGTAGTTTGTAGGTTTTTTTTTGCTCAACTGCAATATCTCCGATTAGAAAATGCTATAACAAGTATGTAAGAATGGGTATCTTCAAGTCAGACTCTCTCGACTAGACCACTCCTGTTCAACCCTCGAGTGTATCAGAGTTATTGTATTTTTTTTGTGGAATGTTCGTCCGATTATTTCCTGTTTTTGGTATTTGCTTTTATGCAATACATAAGAAGTAAATTCATCTATAACCTTCCGGCAATTTGAATATTTGCATAGACCACTTCAGACCTTAGTACAAGTATGCATATATGCACATATATATGTGTGAAGTCGTTAGCATTCAGGGTGTCGAAAAGGTTTGAGGTCATACGGACGAACATTGTACAAAAATCAATATAGTCTGACACCGAAGGTATACAAATATTTTCAAATTGGCAGTAATTTTATTATAATAACATTTAATTTCGATTTACGTTACGGTCCCTGATAGTCAGCGAAAAACCAGTTACTTTATATAAAATATACCACTGCAGAAATAGTTGTGAGGCCGATGTTTGAGAGCGATGTAGTTATATGTGTTCTATGTATTGACATATCGGACCAGCAGTAATCAAACAACTTAAAACATTAAAAGAGAAAAGAAACAATGAGTACAAAGCGGACGAAAGTGTTATTTAAATTAATTAATTACTTCGTGGAGAGTTGATTTTAATTTGCGTTTAGCACCAAAAGCTCTTGAAAACTTTACCCATTCGTATTTGAGTGGAAATTGAATTGAATTCGAGTTTATTGGCCTGGCAGTTTATAATGATTTAATATTTATCCTGCAGGGGTATAAAACACTCGGTGAACCGAACTAAAATATCTATAAGAGTTTTGTTTTCTTTAAATTAATTTTATTATTATTATTATTATTTTTATTTTTTTTTTTGTTTGTATGTAGATTTTTACCTCTTACTCTTTGGTACTAGCAGGGAAAGGAGCACGTGCATGCGACGCGAATTATGCATTGCATCGCTGAAAGTTGTGTTGCATACAATATAAAATGTACAAGGAGTTTTATAAAAAGTATAGATGTTATAAATACTATATGTACATATGCAGAGTAAATACATATGTTAGAAAATACACATAATATAGCACAGGACATTTTCTTTGCCAAAGAACATACTCAATATTAATTTATTTCTACGATCCCCACAAATGCATCTGTACTGCAGTCCATGTCTTCCTGGCTGTATGTCTGCTTTTATATGCAAAAATAGTTACTTAGCTTTGAGGTGTTATCGATAATACTCTTGTAGAAAGTACATATGTTAAAATGGACTGTATCAAATCACTATGTCATATAGCCGCCATTGAAACAATCGGTCCAAAAATTACCTTTTTCAACTTAGAAACAAAAGTCGTTGAAAAATCCGTAATTCTCAGGCTGATAAAGCTTTATAAAGAACCTTCAAATAAAAAACAATACTATAAAATTGCTTGAGAGGTTTATTGTAAAGTATACTGCACGTTGACCCCAATTTGCGAAGCATTTAAAAAAAAAAATTAAAAAAAAGAGCAGCAATTAAAAAATATTAAAAACCAAAACACATTTTAATCAAAGTTTGCATTTACAATTAAACATATATGGGAACATCCTGAATTTGCTAAAATTTAGCTTATGCGCTTATTGAGAGTAAGGACAAATCGGGTTATGAAGCGGCTTTAATGAGCGTCTGGCTTATTAAATTGTTTCGAAAATGTATTAAAGCATATATCTACTTCGGCATGGTATCATTATCTATGTATATCTGCAGACAATTGCATGTCGTTCGAGAACAAAATAAGTCAATAAATTATTTAGATAATCAGAGGAGGATCTGTGTACAGTGTATCACCAATCCGAATACTTTAAGTTGTCACAGCAAACTTTCGATTATCTTAAAATCGAATTTAAATATATAGATTAACCAGACATAGCCATAAAGTAAAATATTCAAATTCTGTGTGGAGTTGTACTTACAGCTTGTTGTTCAAGCAGTCAATGAATTTGGAGAATAATTTAAGATACGAGAAAATATTTTTTAAAGCAATGCACTGACACACAATAAAAAGTAAAGGAATTGAAAAACTTTTACAAAACCTACCATCATATCGAGACACATAAAAGAACATTTAAACGCGCACTTGAACTCAAATGAATAAATAATAAAAAAATATATAAAATAAAATTAAATGAAAAGAGTGTGACAATACCAATATATTTGTATTTCGGGCTTGACACAGAAATCATTTTGGTTTGCATTTTTCTCGGAATTTATGTTTTCGAATTTAGCGACCTTGGGAATTGTCAGATCCCAATATACACTAAGTTCCCATAGTATTAAATATTAAAAAAATATTAATATTAATAACTGTTATTAAATTTATTATTTGATATGTAAGTTTCCAGAACTGCCTTATGCCTATAAGGAAAAATTGTAAATGATATTTATTGCTAGTGTTCTTTCTGTTTCTTTAACGAATCTTTAGATAAATAATTAAAATAACCAACACAAACATAATTCTGTTTCTGGAAGGGATTTCTGTGTCACCCCCATATAAATATATCCGATATAAATATTGATGCATATATATATACATAAATGTTAACCTACTTGAAAACTTTCAATGTGTTTAAGTCATATGGTTTATATTCCGTTATGTCCTTCGGTTCTGCCACCACGAGGGTGCGAACCAACACCAGCAGCAAGGAGAATACCGCCGGCAGCAACAGTTCGATGACCAATTGCCATTTGTGATTCCATTGCAGCAACCAGTTTTTCCAAAGTAAAAGCACAAATTTATCCCAGTTAGTGACTTTTGCCATGTTGTCTTATCTCGACCAATCCTTCTACAGCCACAACTCCAACTTTTTTGGTTCTTTGACACTCACAAAACGAGACTCAACTGCAATCAAAAAATGTAACATTAATATAATTAATATACTATTTCATGATCTTAATAACTTAAAGCAAAAATACAATTTAATTATATGCATATGAGAACTTTAAGGAACTAATCATATTGAAAATATCGATTATTTGTGGGTATGTACAGGATACCTTTAAAGATTTTTAAAATATATTACAAATATTACAAATCAATATAAGATATTCGGTATGAAGACAAGTTATATATGTATAAACCTCAATTCCAAATTTAAAGTTTAACTCTCAAACTCATTTTCATGTGTACTTGTGTTTAAATAAAATTCACTATAAGCCACAGATTTGGGTGCATGCCTCGATGACAACTTTTTTTCACAGCGATACCTATTTTTACTAATAGAAAACAATTTAACAATATTCCGTATACCTTCTATACATATAAGTATCGAAATGCATTATTAACATTGATAAATATCTAATCAGTACAATTGATTGAGATATCACTACGATTATGACACGTGGGGAGTTGAAGGCAATATATACGTTGACGATAAGGTTAGTTTCCTAAACTCGTGCTAAAATTTTTAACGACAGCCGATAAGATAAGCACTTAGCCAAATATATAAAGCAGTTTGTCTGACTCATTGTTATTGAACAGAATAAAGAAATGGACTAAAATTGGAGAATGTTTGATCTTTTATATGACATTTAGATAAATTTTTTCAATGTGTCAAAAAAAAAACAGAAAATGAATTCACTCAACTCAACTTGACATAAACTTCCGTATTGTTTCCCTGTGCAAGTAGGCAAAAGCCTTCTAGTATGTACAAAAGATAATGAAAACACGAGAGAACGTTGCAGTCAAGCGTAACCGACTGCGAAATACTCTCTTTTTAAGTAATCTAAGAACAGGTGCCACAGAACAGGGTGGGTGTAGCCAAGAAATACCGATCTTTGAACGAGATTTTTAGTAATCTACCGTCCAAGTTTGCTTTTAAAGTTCCGCTAGATAAAGACTTTTGTGTGAAAAAATTATAGAGAAGGTTCCTAGTTATCTTTCTTTAAATTTTTGGTATATGTAGCTCTTTAATTGCAGGATATATTGGGGCGGGAGTGTGAGTGGTCCTAAATTTGTTTTCTGGATTTTTTAAAGATGTTACGAGCAATATAGCTATCAGATTTGGTGACTCTAGCTTTCAAATTGTGTGAGATATATGGTCTTTTCGATTTACACAGGTGTAACAGGTGTATTTTTATCGATCTCTTAGGAAATTACGAGTAATATACTTTCAAAATTTGGTGACTAGCTCACAAATTGTGGATTTCTAGGGCCGAAGTTCCTGGGGCGGCGGGTGTGGGCATTTTTCTTAAGCCAATCTTTGAAAGAGGTTACCAGCAAATTACTTTCCACGTTTGGTGACTCTATCTATAAAATTGTGGCACATGCGGTTCTTCTTATCGCTTCTTAAAGGCGACTACCGGTAATATACCTAACAAATTTGGTAGATATGAAGGTATAGCCTGTTACGATTTTTGGGGGAGGTGAGCGAGGCATATGTCGATATTTGAAGGACATCGGCAACAACCTGCCATTTGGTGACTGTGGTCTTGTGGGAGATATGTGGTTTTATCGATTTCCGATGGTTGACTCTATCAATTTCCTTGCCTTCGGTATCAGAATATAATAATATCAGGCAAGTTGGTAGCAAAAAAAAAAAAACAGTATTTATTAGGGACTAATAATAGCATACCATTTATGTTTATTGTCGAGATACAGTAACAAAGAATCGATAACAAATTGAACATTCATTCACTTCCCTCATGTATGAGTACTAACACAAAATGAGATTCAGGAATTGCATACATATATCGATGTGCCTGGCAGAGTTAGAGGATAACACAGACATAAATATTTTGCAAGGCAATTTTAGGATACGAGTATATTAAACCAAACCAAATAATTGAATGTAAAATCGAATTTAATAAAGAAGTTAACTATTATTTAGCAAACTATGATTAGATTACTCTAATCATCTTTGAAAGATTTCTAATTACTTATGATCAACATTATCAGAAATGGTTATCTCGTTTCTTCATTATGATCAATTGATTAGTAATGATCATATATGAGCACATACAGAATCCCGTTCTTTCTTATCTTATGAATCTTCCTCTTGACAGCATTAGTTACGATTTTGTAATCCAATACGGACGAGCACGACATGGGAACAAGTTTCACATACATAGATGCTTACAGGAAGGAGAATTTGGTTTTATTGATTCAGGTCATTGTCCTGTTTCATAATATAAATACTTTATGAGGCAATTATCCTTATGATAGTTCAATACATTTCGTGATTCACTTTCAATCCCACGAAAACCTTACTCGTATATAATATGTATAAGGAGTGGAAGGTTTACTACGAAATTCGCAGAAAGCTTTTATGAATAACCCAGCCAGCTGAGTGTTATATTAGCGCAATATTAGGATAACAAACTAACTGCCAAATTTTAGATAATTTTTCATTGATAACTCAAATAGCATTTGTCGGATTGATAGAATTTTATAATTTTCACATTTTTTACGATATCATTGAACACTTACCATTCGACACAGGAAAAAAAAATGCTTTTCTTTTTTAAATATGTCGACGAGCACAAAAAAGGTTGAAATAGCTAAAGGGCGCCCAACCGTTCGTCGGAATCTATTGTTTCAAACTAAACGTATTCACAATCTGGTGCGAACTAAATACATATGCAATCTATATAAAATATTAGCCGAAGAATATCATATTTGACGTTTATTGCTATTGGCCGATCCGTGCTTTGCCAAACTGATAAGCGCTTTAAGTAGACACCCATTAAGAGTGTAGTCGATTTGTATTTGTACTTGATAAATATTAGTCATTAACGCAATGGAAATAATACCCTTTAATCAATACTACTTCAAGAAGTACTACTACTATTTTCTTAGACTGCATATGAATAACATTGCACAACTACTGAAATATTCTTCAAAAATAGTTGCATATTGCATATTTAAAGCTCGCCATATAAATAATCGGTTTCCACATCGATTTCGAGATTCATGTCGATGACACTGAAAAATTCTTTCCGCGCTCTTATTTGATAAGGTTTTCATTTCAAATATAAACAATGAACAAGTATCTTTGTCAGACATTGAGACATTTTCATAGCTTTCGAGTTGAATGTACACCGTTGATATTTATTAGATATGAAATCAAGTGCAAACAACTCAAAATTGTTATATATCAATTAAATATATGTATGTATATGTACGTATGAAAATTTACAATGTACAGTAACATACATATAGAGTTTCATACCCTTAATTATAGACAATTTAACTTACCTGTGAAGATTTATGATACAGTTAGACAGGATAATAAAAAAATATACGATCAATTTGTAGTTTTACGAATGGTTAGTTAGTTCTATATAAGCACAGTCGACATAAACTTTCACAAGTTCCCGCCCATGAATCATACACACCTGTGTATGTATATACAGTGGCTCACAGTTTATTTGGACCAGTGTCTAGCTAAAATTTTAATTGTCTGCCATAAACTAATTATACATTATTTTTCAAAAATTCCAAAAAGACCGATGTCTGGTACATAAATTAACCACCAAAATGAATATATGATCCCAATAAACTGGGGTTTCCCCACCTGCTAGGTCGGGTTATGTAAAAAAGTACCTTAATTTTTGGTCAAAGCTTATTTCGAACAGTGGCATTATGGACACCTGGGTGCCATCAAACGTCAGGTTGATTATGTTCGGTATAAATAGACCAATCCCTCGTAGTCAGATTAGTTATATCCTGCATCTCGGGTGCAACCAGCCAACAAGGACTATGGGCAAACGGACTACCATTGAACAACGGAATCTCATCCTCGAAAAAATTCAAGATCGTATATTCACATCGACAAATAGCTGAAATGGTCAATTTAAGCAAGTCATCGCTTCGTCGACGAAAATCGTATAGAGGACAAGGGCAGAATGGCACCAAACAAGATTTTCACCGAACAGGATGAGCGGAGGATCATCGGGAAAATAAGGGAAAATCCTAAGCTATCGGCTCCAAAACTGACTCAACAGGTGCAGGATGTATATACAAAATCTTGATGTAAGATCTATTTTGTAAGTGCAAATGAATACACTGTAATAGTATATATTTATGAGGGATAAACTCAAGCAATAATTCCAGGCATGAAAGGTTTTCAGAGAATTAGGTTTCGATCAGATAAGAAAGCTTAGCTTAGCTGTTAAAAAGCCAAAAATATATATTTGCTTGCTGTTCCAATGAATCAGAAAAAAACCAATCCTTGACTATCATCAACACAGTAGCACACTAGAATGCATTTTCTCTGGTTGCTCACACCCGCTATATATATATATTATAAATAAATTAATTTACTAACCCCAGACTGAAATAGTATATATTTATGAGGGATAAGCTCAAGCAATAATTCCAGGCATGAAAGGTTTTCAGAGAATTAGCTGACGAGCAGATAAGGAAGCTTAACTGTTGAAAAGCCAAAAATTTATACCATTTTTCTTATGTCAGAATGAATCGGGAAAAAAAAACAATATTTGACTATAAACTAAACAGTAGCACACCTGAATGAATTTTCTCTGCGTGCTCATATATACATTACCATCACACAGAAATAATTTGGTTAAAGCTTATACTCTTATCAACGTTATCAATTTTTAATCACACCAATTTTGCAGACATGAAATCGAAATAAAAAACTCAATCAAAATCGCATACATGATTCAATGCTTGCGAATGCGCGTAGTCGTTCTCTGAGTCCACTCATTGTATTCTTCGAAAGGTTTTTTTTTTTATAGTATAGCAATTAGTCAGACCCCGCATATCTTAATCAAATTGACATAGACTCATAGTCTCATAACATTCTCTAAACATTTGTATAACTTTAAGAATTAAATAGTTTACTATGTGAAAGAAGACCTCGTCAAAATCAGATAATAGCAAAATTCAAAAGCGGGTTTTACTTACCCCAATTGTACAATTAATTTTTTTGAATCCAAGGCACATTTCATGTATTAGTTATTAAAAGTGTTGTTTGAAATGCTGATCTGAAGTTGAGGTGTATTTTTCGATATTCTTTCAGATTTGTACGCCACATCCATTGAAATAACGGGGAACTGCAATATTGGTACTTGTTTTATTTCCTAATTTAATTTACTTTAACTTACATAACTTGAAACTATTTCATGGGTAGTTCCTAAGCAAAATTATGTGGATATTTGAACATTATAAAATTTGCAAAGATAAATTGTCTGAAATTTCATACAGAGAATTTTCGAAATTTCGAATTCGTTTGACTTAATGATTACATTACATGCACACATCTTCATTGGAAATTACAATAAACAAACGTCATACGTTTGTTAACAATCACAATTCCCCAAACGACAATTAGGATCAATTATTTTATACATTTGATATATATCTATGAATGCACAAGCACACGCATACTACCCTAAACATGTGTCTACGTATGTGCATTCAAATGTAAGGGCATGAAAATTAGCTATAATCTAGATAATTTGGCTTCCCAGTTGCGATCACCGGATTCAATTTGTGGCCATTTCGACTGAAGCCAAGTGACATCACAAGGCTAAGTTGACTAAAAGCTTAACCAATAAATCAAATCAATCCACCCACTGGGTACCGCAATTGGTGTCTGTCTGCTTGCTTCACTTATTTTTCACTTATATTACATATATATATACATTCGCATGTGGATGACTAATTGCCTGGATTTACCAGCTGGATTGGATATCTGTTAAATAATCAATTACAGACTAGAAACGTATGTTTGTTGATATACACATTTTTGCAAAGTCAAGTCATCATGATAAGTGTGTGGTGCAAGCAAAAACCGCGCCGTTTGTACTTAGAACCAGATTACAAATACATTCACATCTATTATTGTATGTACACATGGCCATTTATATGCATACAAAGTACAGAAAGCGTCGAGCATATGTTCGTTTTTATCTTTACTTCCTAAATATATAATGAAATACCTTTTTTCAATAGCGTCCAAAATTCCCTCCCCGCACGGCCTCTGGCCAGCCAGATAACAATCGGAACGTGTCTAATAAAACAATAAAAACAAAAAGAGTACTTTAATAGCACACTAACATATGTAGATAGTCAAACTTAGCGTTAACCTTAACGGAGACTATAAGCCATTGACTTTTCAAATGAAATATATATAAATGCCTATAACGCTTTTGCAATTTCGACATGTTTTCTGAGAGGTAAAGTGCAAATAAGAAGAAAGGAAATGGATACGGCATACTTTATGCCAAAATACCATACAGAAATGAAAATGTTACATGAAAAACCCGAGCGTCTCACGAAATTCATTAATTACAACAAGCACCCAATAAATAAGTTGATTCACACAGGTACTCTAGGAACAGTTCTGCTAATGTTTAGATAAGCACGCAATTTGTTCGTTTTGCTTTGGTGCCGTCATGCTGGTGCTAACAATTTTGTCTTATTATTTATGTGACTGTCGAAAAATGTGAAACCCAAATACTCCCGGTTTCGCGCAGTGAACGAGCAGCCCAATATATGCTTCCTTCCTTATTTTTGCCGCTCTCTTTATGGTCTACTCCGGTCTAATATTGGTTCGTTTGTTTGACTGATTGGTCAATATTTTATCAGGGCTTTCGCCGCTTTTGTTTAACTGCAAAGTCTATATGCACGCATGCATACATAGACATTTATTTTATATATCAATGAAAACTATAATATTTTGGCTACAATGTGTTGTTGCTATTCTCGTTGGCGGCGTGAACAGCTGTGAGCTGAACACACACACACATTTGCACACACAAACACAAACACATTGACATATGTACACACGCAAATACAAATCTCAACAAAAAAAAAATTTAGCACTAATAATACTGATGCCTGCGTTCGATGGCCAACCAGCTTTCAGCAATAACTAAGCACACAAAAACCACGAGCACAATTAAATTTAGCCAAGGACGAAATGTTAAAACCTAACGATAACCGAACAACACAAACATATGTATGCAACTGGAATTGAGTGTGTTCTATTCTATAAACTATCGTCTATCGGCACAGCTGACCGAACAGTGTGACCATAACCATGTATATAAATATTTGAGTGTAACGGACGAAATCTGCGACACGAACAAATTTAATAATTCAAAACAATTTCAATGAGCTTTAGAAAAAATAGACGTGTATAATATTATATAATATAATATTATAATAATATACATATAATATATATAATATATATGTAAACATTAATTGAAACGCTGTTAATTATTAAAAGTGAGCTCTATAAATTGTTAAATGACTATTTGCTTACACGGTTGAATGCCCTTTGACGCACTTGGTAAAATTCCCAGTCAGCATGAAAAATTTTATCAAATATTATCAAAATGGGTCAAAGCCTGTTAACTTCATTAAATATTAGTCTTCACGTGTTTCATCGATTGTTAACTGACGGTAAGGCCTGAGGTAAAAGTCATTAAATGTTAAATATTAATAGAGGCAGGTCAACGTATTAATTGTAAGGTATTAGAATCCAGAGTGGCCAATACCAAATACCCTGTAACCAGTTCAAGCATTAGTCAATTGAAAGGGATTAATTTGATACTATGTACATTTTTTTATTAACATCGCACTACTATGTATAACACATGTCAAATAAATTATTATTTCAGTCAATATTTGGCTAATGTGACACTTAATTTAATAACATAAATGTATGGAAATTAGTTGGAATTTAATTCCATGAAGCTTACGTTTGCAATAAAGATAATTTCAATAATATCTATGAACAAGGCATAGCCGATGGCGTGTCCATTAGGCCAATAAGTAAGCGCATAACTTGACATTGGACACGTCACTTCGTATTTTCACTATCAAATACATAATTAACATAGTTTGCATCTATGACTATATAAAGTCAGAGTCTTTAAAATTGTATCGAATACGGCATAGTCCCATAACACTCAATTATTATTTGAGCTGACGCTCTTACTTGAAATATTAACAGACATAAAATATTCGATGTATGTGTATGATATTACATCAGCGTGTATAGTTGTGTGGAACTAAAGATTTGGCAGTTGATCGCATCGCAGGTTCATTCTGTTCCGCCATATTTGGGTTCGTCAGACGACGCTTCAGATCGGCGCGCGTCTCCTGCACCTGGGCAATGACAATATTCATGCTCGCCTGATATATGCAATAGTCGTGGATATTCAGACGCACCTTGTTCTTTTCCATGGCGCCATAAAGAAACGAATAGACGATGTGGCCCACAGGTATATAATATTTGAACCAATTGTGCATGCGACCCCTTGAATAATTAAAAATCAATTAAAATAGAAGGAGATAGTATAACATGGCTAGACTAAAGAAGTAGGGCTGCCTCTGCCGACAGGAATACGCCCATCTCCTTAGCTATAATTCATTTTGACTACAAACAAATCAACTATCGACCCATCAAAAAGTTAAAGACAAATTATACTTACACCAATTCCGATTTGTCATGCAGAAAGTTAATGAAACGAGCCAAATTTTCAACATCCTTGCGTAGACTAGGGATCAAGCAAATCAGTGTTAACAATATGAAAAGACTCTTGAAAGTCGAGTAAACTCACTTGGCCTCTGTTTCCTGTAAAGTGGCGCCATCTCTTACCAGTCTCACTTCCAGATAGAAGCCATGGCTATATTTATATCGCAGATATTGCATACTGCCAATTGCCAGCATTTCGCTATCCTGAAAGAGTATTATATAGTCGGCCAGCACCTTGCACTCTAGCTCATCATTGGTCGAAAAAATAATCGTCTTGCCGCAATAGCGTAGATAGCGTAAAATATTCCAAATCTCGCGTCTCGTCGTCGAAGGCATACCGCATGTGGGCTCATCCAAGATGAGTATCTTGTTGTAGGCAATCAACGAAATTGCGACGTTCAACTTGCGACGCTTCTCCTGCGTCAAGGTGCCACATTTGCGATTCATCCAACCAACCATGTTGAACATCAGGCAAAGATCATGCATTTTCTCGCCAATTTTGTTCTCGGTCACGCCGCGTATCATACTGATCAATCGTATATGATCGCGGGGCGTTAGTTCGTCGAGCAGGCCGTCATGCTGTGGACAGTATCCGACATAGCCGAGAATGGTGTCCAGATCATACTTAAAGTCCAAGCCACGCACATAGATTTCGCCAAAGGCAAATCCATCCAGACCGACCAGCTGACGTATCAGATGGCTTTTGCCCGAATTGCGTGGACCAAAGATGCCCATGCTCATATATCTGGACGGAGCAATCACAATTACAAAATTCCATTTGGACCAATGCAAATCGATTTACTCACTTATTTAGCGCAAATGAAACCGTATTGAGCTTGTTGCCCCTTTTCGGTAATTTACCCTCAACCTGATCGACCAGAAACACAGATTGCTTGCATTTACTCAAATCAGCATCGGCGATCTTTTGCTTAACATCAGCCACGTCGCTATCATCAAAGTTATAGGTAGCGGTGCACATGTCGTGAATGCTACAGGGCAAGACAAGTGGACATATAGCTGTCATTGGAACTATCGTTGAAAACATACATACATATGTGGTCTGTCATGTAAGTGTGGGTCTAAATTTTCTAAAGCCATAGCTTTATCAAAACTGAACCGATTTGCAACAAACAATGGCATTTCAATCATGTCTTGGCCTCACTCGATTAATACGACTTTTGAATCGAAGAATAGTGTAAATTGAAAATATACATTTGGGGGACCTACAAGGGTATCTGTACATATATCTACTGTGTGCCTTGTATAAATATATCCTTTATAGAGTCAAAAGTGCACATATCAAGATACTAATCATTTTGGAATCGCACTTATAAATGGTTTGGCATTGGCAGAGTAAGATTGAGTGGTAGGTTAAATGCACTTACTTTTTGGACGAATGAAACTTCTTTTCTTTGCGATGCAATTCAATCCAGAATAGCAGGAGGAGTACAATAAGAGCGGATAGGAGCATGAATACTAATCCAGGCATAATACCAGGATCAGCCCATTTGAAATGGGAATCAACTGTGTGGCAATTGCTTAAGAGGGCACATACACATACATAGACAAATGGAAACTCATTTACTTACACTCACAATGTGGCACGATCTCGTGCATATTTTCGGGTGTGCAATTCTCAAGGGCGGCACACTTCGTCTGACACAGACCCTCCTCCAGGCGACGGATGTAAATGTTGCTAATGGCATCGAGCAGGGCGAAACCGGGTGACATGCAGGCACCATAGTAGAAGATCACATTGCTATTGGCCACATCCCAGTACACGATATAGAGGACCAGACCCAGCAGGCTCTGAATTAGGACAGAGGCAAGAAACGCGCGCACAATTGACTTGTTCATATACATGGATATCACATATGTGATGGGCAGCGCTGCAAATCCAAAGAAGGTGATAAGCAGCAGGAGGAGCACATTCTCGTAGGCGCTAAAATCACCAATGCCCGTACAGACAACAATAATAACAATGATAACGGAATAGATAAAGTACGTAAATAGATCCCAAAATAAATTCACACCCCAATAGATCTGCAATTGTAGCCCGGCAAGCAATTGAAGGATGCGCAACTGGCTTATTTGCTCTTCCACCAATGGTATAATGAACAGAGAGACAATCAACGGAAGAATGCAGCCAATGGCCAATGGTGCATTGATATGGGCAATCTCATTATCCATCAAATTGATCTTCATGGAGAGCGGCGTGGCCATTGGATAACTGTCAACCAGGACCATAAACACTGAGTTATTCGGATACGATAATCTGAGTGTTTGATGATGAGTGTAGATTCAGTAGAACAGTTAAACATTGCACAAATACCCACTGTAATATAATGTTGTGCAACAAATTAAGCATCATCGGCGCCGAATGAAACGTATCCTGACTAATATAGCCATAATAATTCTGAGCGCCGTTATGCTGGACGGCACCCAAGCTGGTGAGTACGTCCTTGTTAACCAGATCATCCACATATTTGCCCTTCTTGCAGTCAAATGAATCTGGCTCAAAGGTTCGTGATATCGCATTGGCTTTCTTATACGTCGGTATCTTCGTTAGCGATTTGATGTCTATATAGCCGCAATCATTAATATCCGGTATATTCTTCAGTTCATCCGTAGTGCCCTTGAAACCAAGGCGTATATTATGCTTGTGCAAATCATTCACATCCAGCACCATGGCCAGTCGGGTTATAATCACAACAAGTATTAAACTGACAAATATCATTATAATGGGCCATACATTGGGTGCTGAGTGTATCATTTTCTTGTAGAACATGGCACGTATTTGCTGCCTTCGCAGTTTCTTCTTCGATACGACAGAGTATTGGAAGGTTTGCGCTATTCGAGTTTAGCACAATTTAATTAAATTCAGATTCGATTTATTAACCAATTTGTACTTACTGACATCGGGTATAAATTGCTCATGCTGGCGAAACGATGTCACTAGTTTCATATATATGTCAGACATCTCGGTGCCAACAACACGTATATTATCAATGCCCAACCTCTTACGATCGTTCTCCAGATAAATCAGCATCTTCTGCAATATCGGTCTATGTTCCGAGCCTATCTTGTAGGTTAAGGTATCACCGATTTCATTCTCTGGCTCAATATCTACTATGTACTGGGCAATAAAAGCGGTGATTGGTGCATCTGGCACATGTGGCTTCTTAATTAGTACCTGGAAACATCATATTATATCAATAATAATATTAAATTCGTTAAATAAGATTTCAAATTAGAATTTCTTTTAGAAATTTAGAAAATTAGAAAGACTTTTCACAAAAATCACTCAAAAATGAACCGATCTTCATAAAGTGAGTCCCAGTTTAATACTACACTTAAATGAGGAAACGCGATTTTTAGTTTAAGTTCATGTCTAAAATCGATCCCAAAAATCCACTTTGGGAATATTCCAAGTTTGACACTGCAACAACTTCATAAGAACTATATAATTGCCACCCGGGGATATTTTTTTGTTAACACATATTCCCATAATCTTACAATTTAATAAATATATATAACTTCTAAGCCCTGTTCTAACAATTGTCAATGTGGATAACCAAAAAACCGTTTTGCCTGACCAATTCATTTTTTTTTTGATAATCTGGTAAATAATCTTTTATCGACCTGCCGATATTAGGGTGTTATCACAACACTAAACCTTTGGGTATCTCATTAATGATTATTGATGTGTTACCAGATAAACGTAATTGCTAAATTTGGCACGGAGAAAGAAGGGCGTGCCGCTGGCCTCTAAGACACCCATGCTGAGAAATCCAATCCGATCTGCGATGGATTCCGTCTCATCAATGCTGTATGTGGCAAACACAAAGGCGCGCTCCTCCTTCTCCAAGGCAACAATGTTCCAAAATATCTGAGCCTCCTGTGCCGTCAGCTCATGTGTCGGCTCCTCAATGACAATGACTTTCGTATCACTGACTAACATGCAACATAGGGCGACCAAACGACGTTCTCCGTGGGTGAGATGGCCGATCCGTGTGCGACGAGGACCGATCTTTACTTCAAGTAAATCGATCCACTTTTTCCTCTCCATATTGTAACGATCAAAGTTCTCACTAGTCAGCTTCAGTCGCAAATGATAATCAATAGTCTGCTCCATCGTCAAATGATCCGACAAGCCGTTCTCTACGCACCGAAAATCAACATGATTTCGATGATTTCGCATATCTTCATATAGATTCTGACCCATGTAAAGTATAGAGCCCCGAATCGCATACTTGAGACCACAGATGACACGGAGCAGCGTCAGTTTGCCAGATCCAAGGTGACCCAATATCACATAGACCTCACCCTTATAAATACGCATCGAGACATTCTTCAAAATCTTTCGTTCCGAGGACCGATGCACTGTGTAGATGTGGCTCAAACGTATCAGCTCCTTGCTACCCACATCGCCATACTCGAAATTGTGCCAGCTGGGATTGCGTGCCAAATTAACTAGATTATAATCGGTTTCGATTTCTTTGCGCCGCTTGCCAAACACGACACGTCGGCTGAGGAGGCGTCCTGGCATCCGCCACTGCAAGAGGATTAGCAAAACTGAATAGATTAATGCACTGATAACGGCGGATACATAAAGTGCGATAACATCGTATGCACCGATCGTATGCGGTTCATTTATGATCCGGTGAAACAATTGCATGCTGTACGGTATCTGGTTGCCAAGGAATACAATTAGTATAAAGAACACATAGTGACCATGCACGTCCCAGTATCGCTTAAGGATCACCCCAAAAACGGCGTAGTTAAACAGCCAAATAACGATCGCAAAGAGTACCGCATTGGTTATGTTCTGAAAAATCTTTGCAAACACAATGGCAGTTACAATTAGCTCAAATGTGAATATCAAAATGAAGACGATCATTAAAAACAATGTCAGTCCAGAGAAGATGCCATCCTCGATCGTCCAATACAACTGCAATACACAAATCAAATTGAAATATATATGCATATTGACATTATTAAATCACTTACAAATATCGCAAATATTATAATTAGCCCCAGTAACAGCAGACGTATCGCCAACACAAGACATATGGAAAAATATTGATCTACAAACGAGTAGCCGTAGTGCCACTGATGCGTCATAACATTATCCCTCAGTTGACCAGCGAAGTTCTGTAAGAAATTGAAAAATTGGTTAACAGCCAACTAGAAATATAAAAATAAAAACATAATCAGCTAAGGGAAGCCCCATAAATTGTATATACATATATACATATATGCATACCAAACTTAATTATTAAGTTTGATCCTAAACTGACCAAAAACAAGCTCAGTTCTGTTATTCAGAAATACGTGTACATCCTGATATATCCAAACAGAAGCTTTAGTCCTTACGGGATGCACTCACCCGTATGATATTAATGAACGGCAGCAAATAGAGGAAATTAAATAGAAATGACGGTACGGTGTATACATCCATCGAAGCGCAGCGTTCGTCAGCAACTCGGAGGCGTACATTGAAAACTTCTACGTTGGGCTCCGGGAAGTTTGATGGATATAGATTACGTAGCCGATGGAGCCATTCTATAAATATCTGATGTTGTAATTGCAGGAAGCCTTCACGTATGTAAATATCCTGATTTATGTCGGGATCTTTAGCATTATCACGCCTGGGATTTACAACACCAGAGCAACGTGTTAACCATAGGCGATCTTCTGTGAGAAACGGGGTGAGCGTACGAAATTCGCTGGGGAAGCGAATGGTAACCGAAAGTATATTGGGCACCTCATCATTGCTCTTATCAATTTGCTGGAAAACAACAGCAGCCAATGTGGTACGCTCATCGAATTGATTTTGCAATACCTCTGGGTCGTCAAAGCCGATGGTATCATTCAGTTCCAACGTAGCGGCAACAGAATTGACCACTTCTGTTATAAAGTTTGTGGTCGGTGCGTAGGCTAGCATATATTTGGTTTGTTCTCGCTTCGAGTCGACCAATCCTCTACCAGTCGATATATTTTTGAAATTTAATAAAATTAACATGAGAGCTTTCCGTTTTAGCTTACGTGAGTATATTAATGTCATCCACCTTATGGGGCACAATTGTCTGGTTTCCCTCATAATCACTGCGACTATATAATAATCTCTTTGAATGTGATATGGGATTAGCTAGTATGGCAATCAACAGTATAATTATAAGAAAGCATTCAAAAGCAGTCCGCTTCCAAAGTGCCAATTCGATTCGTAAGTTGTGATTAAATAGCAATCCAAATGTTGCTGGCATCTTGATATTGCCTTTTCAATTCAAGCACGAGCAGCTTGTGTGTAATCAGTTCATTTGCAAGCCACTCTAAGCTTATTTGTAAATTTCTGAATGCATGTTGAACAAAATTAAATTTGTGTAAAGTAAATTTCTTATGAATGACAAGAAACACATTGATTTCAAGCACAATTGTACTCATATTCAAATATGAGCGGCCGATAGCAAAGACAACGACCAGCTATCGATGCCAACGAGTTTCTATCAATCATTCAACCTTCGTCTATAATGCGATGCTAATCTCGATTAGGTATCGATAGTCCAAAATATTTTTTACTCTTTTCGCACATCGTATAAGATAAATTTTATTTCAGAATTAGATAATTTCTTACGCAGTATATTTTACGCGAACAGAAATTAATTGCTCTTGCCAAAATGAATAAATTTATATTTCGAACGTTCCAACAATTTTTGAATATTATTTTTGGATACTCAACCGATACTTTGACCGAAAATTATCGATATAATTTAAGCATCTCTACATCATCGCAATATATACCAAACAGTAGACTTGCCGAGTCATAATAGAAGGTGTTAACTTGTGAGACACTGGGCTAAATTCTTAACACAATTTTTCTGCTGTAAATCCAAGCGGCAGTATTTAATTAAAAGAGAAATCCATTGGCAAAAAAGGAGCAAAATGACGCTCTCGAATCGGGTAAATTATCATACTGAATGCAACCTAACAGCAAACACTAAAAAATAAATAACTTGCAGATGGATACAGAGGCAGCTTACCAAAAGGGCGAAGGCTTCCGATCATATTACATACAAAAAATTGAGGAACTTCAACTAATTGTGGCTGAGAAGAGCCAAAACTTACGTCGCTTACAGGCACAGCGTAATGAGCTCAATGCCAAAGGTAGGAAAAGCAATAAAAAATTGAATCAAATATGTATGTAAAGTGTACAAATTGCAGTGCGCATGCTACGCGAGGAGTTGCAACTGTTGCAGGAGCAAGGTAGCTATGTCGGTGAAGTTGTCAAGCCAATGGACAAGAAGAAGGTGCTGGTCAAGGTGCATCCCGAGGGCAAATTCGTTGTTGATTTGGATAAGAACATTGATATTAACGATGTTACACCCAATTGTCGTGTCGCACTTCGCAATGAAAGCTACACACTGCACAAGATTTTGCCAAACAAAGTGGATCCGCTGGTGTCCCTGATGATGGTCGAGAAAGTTCCCGATTCAACATACGAAATGGTTGGCGGCTTGGATAAACAAATCAAGGAAATAAAAGAGGTTATCGAGCTACCCGTGAAGCATCCGGAGCTGTTCGATGCCTTGGGCATTGCTCAGCCAAAGGGTGTGCTGCTTTATGGTCCGCCCGGCACTGGCAAAACCCTGCTCGCTCGGGCAGTGGCTCATCACACTGAATGTACATTCATACGCGTGTCTGGGTCCGAGCTGGTCCAGAAATTCATTGGCGAGGGCTCGCGCATGGTACGTGAACTCTTTGTGATGGCCCGCGAACATGCTCCCTCTATTATATTTATGGATGAAATTGATTCGATCGGCTCATCGCGTATTGAATCTGGATCGGGCGGTGACTCTGAGGTGCAGCGCACCATGCTGGAGTTACTCAATCAGCTGGATGGCTTTGAGGCCACCAAAAACATCAAAGTCATCATGGCCACCAATCGTATCGATATACTCGATCCAGCTTTGTTACGTCCCGGTCGCATTGATCGTAAAATTGAATTCCCACCACCAAATGAGGAGGCGCGTCTCGACATTCTAAAGATTCACTCGCGCAAAATGAATCTAACACGTGGCATCAATTTGCGCAAGATTGCCGAACTGATGCCGGGTGCATCTGGTGCCGAGGTCAAAGGCGTCTGCACCGAGGCTGGCATGTATGCACTCCGCGAGCGTCGCGTCCATGTTACCCAAGAAGACTTTGAGATGGCCGTTGCCAAGGTGATGCAGAAGGACTCTGAGAAGAACATGTCAATCAAAAAGCTGTGGAAGTAAACCTGACATTTCCATCACACACACATATATTAAACAACTACGATTAACACTTAATTTCATTAAAAAAAAAAAAAAACAAAAAAAATTTAAAAGCAGTATGTTCATTTAGTTAATTATTTTTATTAATGAGAGAGTAGAGAGAAGATTGAGAACTGAATTCTTAAACTACTTTTTAATTTTGTTTGGCCTCAACGCTTGCATGATACATAGAATGGTTAATTTTGTTGTTTTGGCTGTTAGGGCTAACCTTTGCGCAGCTGGAGCTCCGCTTGCAGCGTAGCACAAATCTGCTCATCATCGGCAACATCGATGCACGTCTGACCATCCGAATCGCGCAGCTCCAGGTTCGCTTTTAGCGATAACAAACAGTGCAATGCCTCCACATGGCCACAACTGGCGGCATAATGCAATGGTGTCTGTTGCTCCGAATCGCGCTGATCCACATCGGCGCCGCACTCAACCAGATACTCAATGATCTCGATGGCATTGCGATCGGTTGCCCAATGCAACAATGCCATGCCCTGCTCATCCAATGGCATCAGGTCACTGGGCTGCAATTGTTCACGTAAACGCTGCAAATTGTTTTCCTTGACATGATCAAACAGTGTTTTCTGATGCTCAAGCTTGCTGGCCTCCACTGGCACCGATTCAATCGAGTGCACCACCCAACCGCTCAGTCGGCCACTGCTGTCGCCACTCGCTTTATTGTCGTTGTTGTCCAGGCAATTGGGATCAAGTTTCAGAACTTTCTCAATGTAAGCGCTCTGGGCATCTCTTCGGCTCATACCGCCCAGCTCTTTCCACGCGTTCCATTTGCTACGCGCCTTCATTTGTATGAATGCGGGGCGTGGCGTGCAACAGACGCCCTCCGTTGCCTGTTTGTACAGTGCGTACAATTCAAGCAAATCACTGGCATCATAAACATTCGCATTGCGCGTTACATGCGCCGTTGTCATTTCAAAGTGTTTCTCATACTCCTGCTGCTGCTCCTCCTCTTCATCCTCATCATCGTCGATTTCCAAATCACTGTCCAACATTCTTAACTAAATGCAACTGCAATAACTTGAAATGGCTTTACTTTTGTCTTCTGCGTATATATGTATTTATGTGTGTGAGTGTGTATGTGTGTGTGTGTGCGTGTGTATGTGTAGGGTGTGATTGGTTTTTCAATTTGAATTGGAATTATGACTTTTGTATATTCAAGTAATTGCCCTCCAGTATGTGCTTCTGTTCGTTTTCAATCTTTTCGAGGGCCTGCAAACTGTTGAAGCTGACAAAGCCGTAGCCCTTGGAGCAGCCGGTTTTCCTGTCAAAGATTACGTTGGCGCTGAGTACGCGGCCAAATTCTTTAAAATAGCCTCGCAACTCCTGATGACCCACCGTCCAAGGTAGATTTCCCACAAAAATGCGGTGAACTGATTTTCCAACTTTTCCTGCTGCGGTTGCCATGTGTACGAACAGTTTCTCGCTCTTCCGCTCTCACTCTCACTCTCTCTAACTTCGTATCTCTTTTGCCTCTGCAGATGGCACAAATGTTGCGTAAATTTTGGAAGTGTACGTAATGTAACGACGCACTTGCCGCTGTTCTTTAGCGTAACGTTAACCTCAAAGTGTTAAATAAAAAAAACTTTGAAACTTTATTGTTGCAATGGGCGATTTCTGTTATCGATTTAAACTCGATTTTTTTCCAATCATATCTGCGTGCCACTATCCGAATGCCCTGTACACACGATAAACTGTTAATGGGGTATTATATTTTATGCAAATGTATGCAAAAACAAAAAAGACTACATATATGTAAATTGTTTGCTGGATAGGTTATAATTAATAATGTATAAATTGGTCACAATTTATAAGTGTGATCCAATTCTTTCAAATCAAAAATAAAAATGTATCATATAATTATGCACAATGTGATACACGAAAGGATATGTGTGATGATAGCTTCTATGAAATTTCGTTTCTTATTGTGGAAGTTCTTCCCTGGGCCTGGGAATCTTCTTTCCAGTTTGTCAATCCACTTCAGATCTGACACTGTGCCGATTATGAGGAATCTCTCCTTGCGTGCCTATCGAGACGAGAGGAGTCCATTAGCATCTATGCTAAGCATTAAATACGTGTTAAATATTTAAATCGAAGGAGTTAAAATCTTAGCTATAGTATCCGTACAATTTGAAAGTGAAAAAACGTTTGGTTTGAAATTTTACTTTGTCATTTTGTTTTGTGTTCCCCTTTTCATTTTATTTAATTTACGATATATTATTTTTGTTAACAAATTTGTTTTAAGTTACACTCTACTTACAACTAACAACATCGCATACATATTTAATAAATAAACAAATACATTTACAATACAATACAATACAAAACAAAACAAAATTCAATTGGCAAAAGCTATGGATGTTGTCTTGCCGTTGGTTGGTAAGCATTTAAAAACCGTGTTAATAAATAACTATGGAAGCGATTGGTTTCTTTCTTTTAAATTTTAATCAGCCAATGAAAATTGTTGCATTGCGAACAGTTTACTTTATTGTTTGCTATAAAAAATTGCTACGATTTGTCAGTTAACGTTTGTCATCATTATCATTAATTGTAATATATTATGTGTATGTATGTATAGTGATTTGGCGCTCATTTCTTTCCAATGTTTCCTTTTACTTTATTTTATATGGTATTGGGATTTTTTGGAAAACTTGTGGATTCAATGCACGTATTTCTGCAACGGCTCTACCGTGCATATTTCTATATACTTGCTATGCCTTCAAATTACAAGGATAATGCCTTTGTTAATGTTTTAATAGTTATCATTGTCTTATTTAAAGTTTAAATACAAATATAATATAATACGCCCTCAGCGTCTTGGCCTGCACGCAGGATAATCTTAAGAGTTAACATAATCCCTCTCTTTTTTATAACAAATACATTACTTAGTTCATACAAAATTTAGTTTGCGTTTCATGTTTTTTTTTTTTTCTTTTGACAAGTTTACAAATCAAAAACTATGAAGATTTAAGCTGATTTGTACAAGACCAATACAAAATGTGTATGTGTGTATATGCATTTTCTATAATATTCAGTATTACAGTAAAACTAGTTATAAAAGTATATAGAAAGTTTTGTAAATATAGAAAACAAATTTTTTTCCCTTTTTTTTTTTTAATAATAATTATAATATAATTACAACAAACTATACCTAACATAAATATATATATATAATGTTTATATATATGTAATTGTGTATGTGTATTCCAGTTGTCTTAGCTTACATGTTCATGATATATAAACTTGACATTTTATTTTCCAGTTGGGTTTTTCTTACTTTTGCATTAATATAGTTTTTTTTCGTTCTGCACAAACACGAGAATTATGATAATAATAATAACTATAATATTGATACAAAAAAAATAGTACATAAGTTTTAAAACTTTGTATAATTTAATTGTAATACGTTAAAGAAAAAAAACCCTCTCTTACTTTCATTTTGTCTATTACTTAACATAATCGTACTGAACAAAATTCGTTTATGTGTCACAGCACCACCATTTATTTTGTTATGATTTTTTTGTTTGTTTTGAAATTGTTGTAATCATTAAATGTATCTGTAAGAGTAACTTTCGAACGCCTATTGCTTTTTGCATGAGCTGCGACTGATGACGTCACACCTGCTACCAAAGACGATGCAGGTGAAGATTTCGTGATAATACCGAACGCACATCGTTGGTGAACCTCAAAGCGTCCAGGAAGGGCAGCAATGATAACAGTGCGGTGTCCATTGGGTCGGAGAACCAACTCTTAATGGGTATTGCATTGTTTGGAAAACAGCGATATGCACCCGGCGAATTGTCAATGATAAATATCTATGGATATGTCAATTATAAACGAAAGACTCAATATATTTGTAAGTGAATTTACAGAACATTGCGGCGGACGCAACAACTAACCCTGTTCAAATCACTGCATATGGCTGACAAATCTTTGGTATAGGAGCCATAGTCGGGCGTGCAGTGTTGTCTGTAGTAGCGACGACGCAATATATTGCGGCCATTGTCCAGCTTGTCGGCCACAGCAGCGCCATAGATTTCCATGCTGGCCGTGAAAACGACCAGGTCATACCATTGCGATACCTGTCAGTAAAAAGCATCATTGAATGATTGTACAATTAAGTTAAGTGTCAACTTTAAAGATTCGATTCAACACTTGCGCCATCCAATACAATGGAGTAGCATATCCAGCACTCACCACATCCAAAAAGTAATCCACATGCGGTCGCTTGTGTACGAAGAACCGCACTGGATGCCTGTCGATTGTCACCTTGACTGTGAAATCGTGCGGCGTGCCGGGCTTAACCGTATTCCTTGGCATTGCATTGTGATGTGAGTGTATCAGCGTTTCGTCTAGATCAAGCACCAATGTTTTTCGCTGCACCAGACTGAGCCGATGTCGTGATACTGGTGACAGCGGGAACTGTTCATATTTAACCGGCTGATACTGGATAAACTAAGATAGTTAATTTATACATACATTCAAATGGTTTAAAATCACAATTGTTTTTGCATTTTCTAAGTTCAATTATTGAGCGGCTGGTAAACAAAAATAAAACGAATGCAAAGTGATTATTAGTTTCACGAGAGACGAGTGAGTGAGTATTGAGTTCGAATTTGATGTTCGAATCGCGAACTGCAGTTTCATAATGCACACTGAGCAGAAAGAGAGAGAAAGAGAGAGAGAGAGCGTTTAAGAGCGAGCGACCGAGCGAGAGATGGTCGAAAACTGGCAGACTACTCGCTGAATGAATATAGTCGATATGATAAAGGATTGAATGCGGATCGAACGCAAATGGATGACGGAGATGGTGAATAAAGGGAACGAACAGTGGAGGGGGGGTGGATGTGAGTTGTAGCTATTGCTTATCGCAGCCTTGACCAATGGGTGTCGTTATATATGTTATTTAATCGGTGCTGATTTGTGATAGCGCAGCACTATCACCAAAAATGTTCTCTAGTTCTAGCTCTTGGGTGGGTATGAGGGGTATGTACGGGGGAGGGGCAGGGAAAGGGGGATGGGGGCAGCGCTCTAAAACAAACCAGTCTATTCTAATTATTTTTCGATTTTTTGTTTTCTTTCTGTTTTTGTACTTACAGCGCGAACTTGGCGATTGAACATAAAACAGATGCATGTCCAGACTTTTGACAGCAGCAGCAGCAGCGCATGGAATTTCATTTGCAACAGCGAAATCATCGGTAAGAAGTTATCTTCTTACCAAACTGCTTATAAATTTCACTTTAGTTGCGGCTCCGTTATCGGTGTTCGCGTACTTCGTCACTTATGTTAAATGTGTTATAGTTAGCAATGTACAAAACTATATATATGAAACAAGAAACAAAAAAAAAACAAAAAAAAAACTAAGGAAATGTAAAATGACTGCAAAAAGCCACGCAAAAGCCAAATACAATGTGCCGGCTGCCGGAATACCAACTTTTTATTGCTATTGTGCTTTTGATAACGCGCTCAAATTGTTTTGATTGTATTGGTTTCGTGCTGTATTTTGCGGTATCGTTATCGATATCACACAATTATTGCTTTTTTGATACCTTTGCACACAAATACACATACACTCAATTAGCGAGAGGCGCGCAGGGATATAAAATCGATATTAAACACAATTGTAAAGCCGGATCCTAAGAAAGGATGTGATATATAATGCTTTTGTTTATGTTTGAACACATTCACGTGTGTACACATTTATGTACTTGACGTGATTTTTTGTTATACTTTTTACACCTCCGTTGCACTTCTCATTTTGTTGCTGGTGTGTTGTTTTTGTTTTTGTTGTTGCTGGGCCCACTGGTGTTGCTGTTTCCGGCGCTGCTGGCAGAGCTAAGAACTCCGTTTGCGTATGTTTAATAAGCACCAGTGTTAAGATTAAAATAAATTGTTGCACTCAGTTAACTTTCCACCATTAAATCTGGTCAAGAAACTCAATAGGATGTCGCGTCAAATAAACATTGCACTTTGATATTGAATAATCTCTGGGTTTTTGTTTAATAAATCGCACACTCACACTTGCATATTACATACATACACACACACACACACACGCATACACTCTTTTGATCAATTTGGCCAAAAGCCAGTCCAAAAAATAAATTGTGAAAAATAAAAGAGAGATTGTCGCGGTGAGCGTGGTATTCTTATCGTGTTTTCCTATCGATATACGTGATTTAGCCTTGTTTCTTTTTGCCGGTTGACAGTACTATCGGTGGACAAATGATATATTTTAATTGAAACAAAAAATTGCATTGCGATATTAATTCATCGTTTGGTTTTTTTTTTTCTCAACATAAAATGTACAATTGCCTTTTGTTTTAAATATGCATTATCTAAAAATATGTCATATTGGGACCAACCATCATGCAAGGGTTAGGATTAATGTTTAGTATATATTTAGTGTAGTATATAATGCCGTCCATCGTTTCAAAAACAAATGTTAGTTTTCTCAAGTGAGCGGCATTATTTCGCACGTATAAGCCCATCTAAAACACTAAATACCAGAAGAGCTTCGAACCACGCGTCTTCATGCATGGTTTGAGCGTGTAAGTACAATTTGAGGCATCGATAACTTATAATCGCCCGGCCGCTGTAATCGTTTAAAGCGTCGTTGACGTTCCGTACAATTCGCAAAAGTGGAAAGAAAAAGAAAAATTATGTAGACTTTTTGGCAAAAGTATATTAATTGCAAAAGTTCTGTTAAAACGAAGTTGTTTGGCCGTACACTTGGAATGCGTTCTCATCGATAGTGACGCGCAGAGCGATAAAGCCCTATTTTAATTATATATATATACATAAATATGTAATATATATGTTTATATATATATAAATATATTATTATATGTATAAGTTTGTGTGTGTGTTGTACGTGTTTTAATGCGTTGAATGCGAATGTGAAAACCGCCGCGCATTGTAAGCCCGAATCTTAGATTTTTTGTTGTTGTTTAAAGACAAGTCGGCATATTCCACATCCAGCTAACGAGTGGGAAAGCGAGTGCGATTGCGAGTACGAGTTCGTGTGGGGAGAGGAAGCGGCAGCATTGATTTGGATTTTCGTTCACAACCCGTTTTATAATAACCGCTAAAATTGTGGAAAAACAGGAGAAAACTCCCAAGCGGAAGAAGAAGGCTGCAGCCAGTAAAATGTCTGCAGTTTATTCGCCGCAACCGCCGCTGCAGCAGCCGCCGGCTCAGCATCCGCCGGGATCTGTGCAGTTGCCGCCGCCGCAAGCGCCGCCGCAGCAGCAGCAACAACAGCAGCAGCAGCAGCAACAACAACAGCCGCCTGGCACTGGACAAGGGCCGCCAGGTGGCGTTAATGTTGGGCCTATGGGACCAATGGGTGCGATGCGTGTTGGCCCCGGCCCCGTTGGCAATCCGGTCGGTGGCGTCGGTGTCGGCGTCATGATGGGTACACCACCCAATCCGAATGCCCAGCGTGGCGGCGTCCCAGCGCAGGTAAACTCGGCCCAGATACAAAAGATGCTGGACGAGAATTGCGGACTGATCCAGGCCATACAGGATTTTCAAAACATCGGCAAGTCACAGGAGTGCATGAGCTACCATGTGGCATTGCACAGGAATCTTGTATATCTGGCCCAACTGGCCGATCCCCAAATGAACATTGCCCAAATTCTGCCGGTAAGCGGGCAAAACGACATCGCGACACTAGTTAAATATCCAATGCTAACACAATTAATACAACAATTACTTACATTTCGCAGCCGCCGCATTTATTGCAAACGCAGGCCATGCAACAGGGCAACCAGCCACCGACACCGCATGGCATGACGGGCGTACCGCCGCCTGGACAGCAACAGCAGGTACAGGGTCAACAGGGCACACCGGGTCCGCCGGGGCCACCGGGCAGTGTCATTCAGTCACAGATGATGCAGCATGCCGGCGACGCTGGCATCGGTCCCGTACAAATGCCGCCCTATCCGGGACAGCAGCAACAGAATACACATCCGGGAATGCCGCCAAACGCTCAACAGCAATCTCAGCAACAACAGCAGCAACAACAACAACAGCCAGGCCAGTCGTTGCAGCAGTCGCCGCAAGTTAGCCAAGCCGGCCCACAGCCACAGGCCGCGTATCGCAACGTACAGGCCGGCGCTGGCCAGGCTCAAGTCGTCGCCAATGCAGCGCCCAGTAAGTGTAAAGTGTACAATGCGAGCAACAATCACACAGCGTTTGCAACTATTTTTCTACATTTAACAAACGGACTCCGTGGTTTTTCCCATTTTTTGCAGATCAACAGCAGCGGCCAAACAATGGACCGTTGCCTCCCGGACAGAGTCAGGCACCGCCATCCCAACAACAACAGCAGCAGCCGCCCAACCAGCAACAGCAGCCACAACAGGGTCCGGGATCGGTGCCGCCACCACAGGCACAGTACCGGGTCAGCTATCAGCAGCAGCAACAGCAGCAGCAGCAGCAACACGGCCATTATCCGGGCTATCCGCCGCAGTCGCAGCCGCAGTACCAGCCACAGAATGCGTATCCGTATGGGCCACCCGGCCAGGGCTATGGTCCACCGCCGCCAAATGCTCAGGCTGCATACCATCATGCTGGCATGCCGCCAACATCGACAGCAGCGGGCGGGCAGGGTGTCGTACATGCCTATCAACCAAATCCTAATGCTGGCGGTGCGGCTGGCGGTAGTCAGCAGCAGCAGGCGCCGCCTCCAGGTGCATACCCGCCACCACCACCCGGGCAGCAAGTGGCGCCCGGGCAGCAACCGCCACCGCCGCCAGGACAAATGTACGGGCCACCACCAACAGCTGGCGGACAGGCAGGACCACCTGGACCGCCTGGACCACCGCAAAGTGTGCTGCCCAATCAGTATGGGCCGCCGCCACCTCAAAATTCTGGGGCAGTGGCGCCCGGGCCGCCACCCATGGGCTATGCTGGCTATCCGCCTAATCAGTACGGGCAGCAGTCTGGTGCGTCCGGTGCACCGCCTGGCAACTATGGACCTCCGCCGCCATCAAGCCAAGGACAGTCGCCGTACCAGGCGTACCAGCAGGCTGGCAGCGCACCACCTGGCAGCTATCCGGGTCAACCGGTGCCCTGTCCACCAAATGCTCAGCAGGTTAGCGTGGCGGGAGCAAATGCTGGACCACCACCACCACCGGCCAGCTATAGCACAGCGCCCAGCCAGACACCACCGCCGCCCCAGCAGCAGCAGCAACCGGTGCCCAGTCAGCAATCGGGCAATCCAAATGGACCCAACACGCCACAATCGACGCCGCCGCCGCCAACATCAGTCAGCGGTGTGCCGCCAAATCAGCAGACGACCGGAGCGGGAGCTGCCCAGCAGCAACCGCAATATGCGCCGCAACAACAACAACAGCAGCAGCAACAACAGCAGCAGGTATGCAAAACAACAAGAACCAATTGGCCCCATGAAAGATATATGATAAAGTCGTCCGACTCGTAACTTGTGAGTTGGTTAAGGTCAGATACCGGGGCAGTCACCAGTCCTATTTTTAGCGTGTACAGGGTATAAGACGGTCTCTAATGATTTCAGCAAAAGGTACAGCGAAGAGGAACACGCTTGAGCACTTCATGTGTACCTGCACTGGGAGGCCCCTTTCTAACCGATCTCAATTGACGTGGACCGAATTGGGATTAACTAATATTGTGAATTTCATAAGCGCAACTGGTTGAACTCATTTCTGCTGATTCAGTCAAGGCATTGAGCAGAATCCAAAGCAAGGGTCGATGCTGCAGTCGACAACCGTCTTACCTAACCCAACCAGTGTATAAAAGCAACTCAAGACACGCTGCTAATCTCTCTCTCTCTCTCTCTCTCTGTCTCTGTCTCTCTTTCTCCATCTCGTTTTAAAGCCGCTGCAGCAACAACAACAAGGACAACCGGGCCAGCAGCTGAGCGCCGTTGTGTCTGGTGTATCACCGTTGTCCACACAACAGCAGCCAACGTATTCGACGCCACCCACCAGCGTAGCTGGCTATGGAACACCACAGCAGCAGCAACAACAGCAGCAACAGCAACAACAACAGCAGCAGCCACAGGGCGGTCCACCACCACAACAGGGCGGTCCACCGACCGGGGGACCACCGAATTCGAGTGCGCCATCACAACCGAATGGTGCAACGCCACCAATGGCACCAAATCAATATCAGCCAGCGCCTGGTGCCCAGCCGTATGGAGGACCACCGCCACCGCCGCCACAGGGCTATGGACCGCCGCCGCCGGGCAGCGCCTATCCGGGTCATGGCTACCATCAGCCGCCGCAGGCTGGTGGCTATGCTCAGTATCCGCCGTCGCAGGGCTATCAGGGCTATAGGCCGGCGCCGGGCGGTGCACAGATGCCACCACCGGGCGCGCCACAAGGACCGCCGCCAGCGGGCGCATATGGCTACTATGGTAATCAGCCGCCACAGTGAATACTCGATGGCAACGATTAACTGCGAAATGCGTTTAAAATATGCTAGCAAGAATAACAGAGAAAAACAAAAACAAATCAAAAAAGCACACACACGCACCACTCAATGTTCCTTCTCGCTCTATCGTTACTGTTCCCCTCTCTCTCTCTCTCTCTGTCTCTCTCTCTACACCTTCCTATCCGTCTCTCTCTCTCTCTCTCTCCCTTTCCCCCACGCTGTCTCAGTCTTGTGGCGTTTGCGAAAGATGCGTGTGCTGCGTGTGTGCGAAATGTTCGAAGCATAAGAATATTCTTCGATAAACAGTTAGCCTTAGTTTGTATTTGTATTTGTATTTGTATTATTGTAATTGAGCCGAGCGTCGAGACGCGTCCATTAGGCATATAACTCTACCATACACATGCGTACATATATACATTTAATTAATACTTTCTACTACCTACCAACCTACCCCCACATATATATATATATATACGATTTAATTTCTGTACTGGTTTTTAAATGTGTGTTTGCTTATTTATTAAAATTTTTTTTTTTTTTCTTTGTAAGATTTTGACTTGAACCGATTGTAAAAGGTGACACTAATTGGTGTTTGTTTTTAAAATACAAATTCACAATATACAATTTACAATTTACAAATTACAATTTACAATTTACATGCTGCATTCAAGCGTAAGAAATATGAGAATAAACAAGATTTAAGTAGTATATAATGATCAACAAATATTCCATTCACAACAAACCAACAACAACAACAACAACTCAAAACTATTCAACAACACAGCCAAGGCTTTGTGTGTGTGGACGATGAGTGTATTATGCGGCTGCTGTCTGCTGTCTTATCTCAAAAGCATTATGGCGCTCACTAAACTCTACTCTACCCTATTCTACATAACTCTACACTACTCTACTCTAGTTGTAATTGTAAGCTGAAAGAACTAACCGATGCTCGATATACTATATAAATACTATACATATATCGCCATCGATAGCATTTATATCAATTGAAACTGTATTTAAAAACAAACAAAAAAAACAAAAAACGAAAAAAACAGCAAATCGCACACATTCTACAAAAAGTGTTACACTTGTTAAATGGGTTTATCGTAGCCACGTCTAAATCCCTTCTGTATATTCCTGCCAAAAATAAATCAGCTGCATACGTATGTCTCTCTCTCTCTCTCTCATTCTCTCCCTCGCTCTCTTCACGGACACGGACAGAGCCCAAAATCATTTGAAATGCATTTGCTCAAAATTGCAGCATTTTGAGTATTTTACGCTTTAAGCAGAATGTGTGCGAAATGCTAATGCTAAGTAACAGATACGATTATTATTTAAAATACTTACATGTGTAAATGAAGATCAAAACAAAAGCAAAATGCATTCAATAAAGCAACGAGCTGTCTAATTTCACTTGTTTTTTATTTTCAAATTAAGAATTTATCGATTTTGTGCAATGGCTTGACTTGTGACTTGTAATATGCTTGTATAAAATCAACAAATTTGGATACATTACAGATTGCTGGTCGCATATCTGAGAGATCGATTTACGTACCCAAATACGCGAAAGAAATCTTTACTTGTATTATTAAAAATCATATAAATTATTAGAATTTTGCAATCTTAAAGTTAAGTGCGCTTTGTTTAATTCATATCTTTGGTTAAAAATGAAATTGTTTCTTTGGTATACGGTTTCCGAACCAGAATCTGTAAAATACACAACAATGTTGGATACAATATAATCTGATTTGCCGCACTTAATTAAAGGCAAACAAGAATTTGGGTTTATAAAAAAATACAAATCTATATTTTATCTAGCTTAGCTCTTAGCTAGCTGCAAAGACTGAACTCCCCTTCAAAAGCCGCAAGTCGCAGATGGAAAATGGCGGCTTATTGTATGATAGACAAATAACACATAAATATTGTATTTAGTATGTGGAGATGAACGTGCGAGCGTTTTATTTTATTTAGGACATGCCAAACGACTATTGTACTTTGGAATATGTTTTTGTTTTGTTCTCTTCTCTCTCTTTTTTTTTTGTAATACAGCTACCAAAAATGAGGTGCTGCTTGCGAGTATATCATCTCTGCTGTCTCAGTGTCTTTCTCCGTTTATCACATTTGCGACGGCGTATTGCAAGATGATTGCTTTTCCGTCTGCTGTTTGTCGTCCGTCTCCTCGTCCTGATTCGCTGCCTGCTGCTGATTTGGTTCGGGTAAAGCAGCTGGAGTTGGCTTTGCCGCACGATTGGTTAGCTTGTGGAAGAATTTGCGCAGAAGATTGCGCGGCATGGTCGTCTGGCGCTCGACAATGATCAGCTTGGTGGCGACACTGTGAATGGGCCCAAAGGCCAATGCCACCACGGTGCACGCCAAACATATCACATTGTATGGCATGCTGAAGTCGGGCGTGGGCAGAGATACAATTAACGCCTCAGTGCGCAGTGTCAGCGTATAAGCCGGCCGCGAGGCATTGTACGAGTCCTTGAATAGATGCCCCTCCAGCGGCAGGGCCGTATAATTGCGACCCGTTGGCAGCTGGCTGCTAATGACGGCAGCGCCAATATAATGTCCATGATTAGCATCCGGCGGATATTCCAACCATTTTAGCAGCAAATAGTCCACCTCAATGGTAATCAGAGCGCTACTGCGTGCGGGCAGCATGAATCCAATCTCAAGATGGGTGGACAGCTCACGCTGTTTGCCGGGCGCATAATGCAGCAGACTGAACTTCAGCTCCTTGGCGCCGTAATCGTGCAGATGTTGCGGCTTGCTGCGTATGCGTAACGTGTGCAGATAGACATACACATACCAGGGCACCAGCTCCATGACGATGACGGGCAGGGCGTCGAAATGTGTGTTGGTTATTTCGGTGGCAATGCGTCCGCGCTTCTGTCCATTGCCCAGCAGATAGCGATGCGCATATAATGGTGGCAACGATGCTCGCTCCTTGTTGCTGCCACTGCTGCTAGACTTCGGCCCCACCCAGGCGATGTTAAAGAGTCGTGCACCTGGTCCTTCAAACTGTTCCTGCATATCGTATACGGCGTAGATGGCGGTGTAACCGCCACGTGTGCTGGTCACTTCGTGCTGTGGCGGCGGCACCAATTGAAACTTTTCACCCCGCTCATTGCGTTGCACATAGATCTTGCTGCTGTTGGCCAGCTCACAGTTGCCATTGAGGCCCATGCCGAACAGGCGACGCAATGAAAAATCTGTGCTGCTCTGCTCGAGTAGCTTTAAATCGTACACCAGATTGGCCGTTTGGGTTAGCTCCACAATACAATTGTTGGGATCATCGGTGTCGCACAGAGTGCGCACCTTAACGCCCAACGAATGATATTTTGTGTTGTGGACATAGCCAGAGTTGAGCAGTGTGGCCAAGCCCGAGGCACTGCCGCAGGGCAACAGTTTCTTCCATGGCGTCAAATTCTCCGTGCAGACAATTTCGCGCGGCAATGTCGCGTAGCGTACAAATTGTTGACTTTGATTTGCTGTGTGCATAAACTGTGGTCGGAATATGTGCTTGGGCGCAATCGTATTGGTATTATCGACGAAATTCAGGGAGACACAGAGCACACCCGAGAACACATTGGCCAGTTGCATCCATTGTTTGTCCACATCATCGTTGCTCAGATTTGGTGCACTAAACCAGGCCCACATTTCGGCGCCGCCAGTTGCCTCCACAATCGGATAGCCCCAACTCTCGTAGCGCCACAAGCCTTGCGTCAGACCAATATGCAGCTCCTTCACATCGTACGTTTGCAGCACTTCGGCGATGACGCGCGGCGTCAGCTGTGTGTGATAAACTAACAGCCAGCATGTTTTCAAATATGCATCCGTGTGTGTGTGTGTGTGTGTGTATGTGTGAGTAGTGTGTGAGCTGCTGCTGCATTACTTACGATTGTTGCGGGTGCCATAGTGCCAGCGTGTGGTGAATTGGAAATATGTGTTTACATGGTCGCCGGCAAGCGGTCGCACCACCAGCTCTTCATGGAATTGCTCATCGGTGAAGTGTTGGGATTGGGGATTGATCAATGCCACAGCCGGGGGCGCAAGCGGCATGAACACCAGCAGCGGCAGCAGCAGCGGCAGCAAGAATGCCAATGCAGTAACCATTTAGAAGCAGCAACAGCAATAAATACTCATTAATAATACTATGTAATTATCGTACAAATTAAATAAGGGTACGGTGTGTTATCGATATATCGATATCATCTGTCTTGCTATCTGTTTTTGTTTCCATATTTGTAATCGGCTAAATATCGCTACTTTGTCTATTCCCAAATACAGAATTTCTTATAAGTAAAAATCGTATCGATTAATTTTAGCAATATTGAATGGTAATATATATGAAACAGCCAATTTAGTGGATCTTGTAAGTATCAATATACTGGGATTTCACTTGGAATAACATCTTTGCACATCTGGCCATGAACGATTTGAATTATGAACATAAGTTTTATTCAATTTGTGCATTGTCTTTGCATTTACTGCATTTTAAAGTTATATATTGACAATTTTCGAATATTGTGACATCAGCGATAGGCAGCTGCAGCCGTGTTTGCATTTATTATACGGGCACACTGACTTGCTCAAAATAATGATGCCAATGCACCCGAATGCGTTGCAAAATCATGTGTTATGCTAATATGCTGAAAGGAGCAATAAAAACACGTTTGTAGCTGTTTGATTTTATGCTTGTTTATTTATAAATGCTTCGTCAGACCCAACTGGCTTGCACACAATCGACTGTAGGCTTTATTATATATATATATATATATAAATATATCTATTTCATAAAATATACGTGGCCAAATACCTTAGCTTGTGGTATTTATTTATGTCTGCAAAATATAATTTTGTTATTTCGGTTAGGAATTCAAATACAGTGTGACGACAGCAAGAACAAATGTGATTATGTTAAACTTCTGAAGCGTCGGAACCAAATTGTTAATCGCTGCTTGTTGAGCAATTATGCAATATTAGTAGTTTCGATATGAATTCTTGCAGTTGAAACTCGATTCGATTGTTGCAATATAGATGTAGCGGTCACACCGATCTGATGGCAGTGTGACCGCTCGCAACATCTATCGTGTGCTACGTTGGGTCACACTGCTTACTCAGGGTTGTCAGTTGTTAGAGAGCCGAGCGACTGTGAAGACGTCCGTGTGTGCTCATACAGTGCTCTCAGAATTTATATTTTTGGTAATTTTTTTTGCTTCTGGTATAAATTTATAAGTATTTTAAACAACAAAATCACGATAATTAAAGAAATTAACGCCGCAATAATTATTAATAAATAAAGAACTAGTTCAACGTATAATGCTAAAGGAAACAATTTATGCAAATTTCAGGCAGTTTTTTTCCCCTACTGGCAGAGCAGCAAGCAAACAAAAAAGACAAAAAAAAAAAACAAAAAAAATGCAATTCCACATTGCCGCGCGCACACTGCAAGCAGCCACACAAAAACAACAACGATGAAATGATTGTTTTGTTGTTAATATTACATGAAATTAAATGTATGAATCTCGTCATGAAACGAAAACAATAAACGTTCTCGGAAGCGACTCACATTTTTTGGCGATTGTACTTGGCACATACATAAACATATATTTAATAGCTACACATGCATACATATATATATATATATATAAATAAATATATATATGTACATATATGTGCGTGTGCGAGCGTGTATGTATATGGGAGCAATTAATAAACATTGAAATATTTATGTTGGCTAAATCACAGTTTTTAATATATACATACATATATATATGTACATGTATATATATATATATATATAATTGCCACGAATATGAACAAATAATTATATCTAACCAAAGAGAAAAAAGCGTTAGCGTTTCTTTCATACAATTGAAAAAGAAATTGAAATTCGCGGAAGACAACACGACGACGATGAAGAAAGATTTTTACTCGCGTCGCGGTATACTTCAACTGTTTTTGAACTTTTATTGCGTTGCTGCTGAGCAAGAGCGCCAACTACAAAAGTCGCGCTGCGCAGCGGCCAACAACAACAAGACCAAGTCGCCGCAACCAAAAGAAAAACAACGAAATGAAAACGTGCGTGCGAGTGGAAAGTGTTGAGAGAGCGAAAGAGAGAAAGAGCGGGCGACTTTAGCATGCGTGATATGCTGCGCTCAAATGTTGCCCTTCTTGTCGTCTACCTCTCTGATGAATGTATGTGTGTGTGTGTGTGTCGCGTCGTTTTCGCCTTCGCCGAGCTACGCGCTGCTTGCTCACTGTGCGCGTATTCCGTTTATCGCCGCCGTCGCCGTGTACTCACTGATTTTTTCATTTGCCATTTGCCATTGTGTTCGCAGCGAACTCGCCGCTTGTAGTCAGTCAGCCAGCCTAACCTAACCTACTGCTCCATACATACATATGTATATGCATATGTGTGTGTTTATGTGTATATATTATGTGTGGCTGTTGTTCATTGTCTTCGCATAGTTTGCTTGCCGTTTTGCCAGTATTTTGTATTTTATCTAGCACACTTCTGTTAATTATCTGCTGGCGCAGTTATTTTATTTTTTTTTTAATACATATTCAATTTAATATCAATTATGCCAATTTAGCAAGAGCGTCAAAAGTCAAAGCAAAGCAAAATACAAACGTACATACGACAGACAGACACACAGAGTTAGTCACCGTTGTTTGTTTGCCTGTACAAACCGAAATAGCTGAAATCAAGAATCATATTATAGAAAACGTATGTAAGAATCATCGCAACCCATAACAAAAAGAAAAGTGTACAAATACAAATACAAAAGCAAAAGTAACGGAAAGTTCGTAAACGACACATTATTCCTCTGCCCGCTATTGCTGGTTGGTCGGTCGGCTTTGTCTCGCCCCAGCAGCAATCACGGCGGAGCGAGCGAAAAGGCAAAAACAACGGCTGTTCGCCGAGTAACAGCAGCAGCGCAGTAGTCGTCGTCACGAACATATTTGAGAGCAGCGCTCAATCCAAGAGAGTAGCGCAAGCAAATTACAAAACGACGCGCGACCTACTCTAAAAAAAAAAGGTGATTTTTTTTTTGTTTTTCTTAAATTCGTATTATTTATCATTATTCTTTTAATTTCCGTTTTAGTTTATACTACATAGTTGTAACTCCTCTGTAGGCTAACAAACTTGTAAATTAGCTTGTAAGTTTATTAATTGAAAATCCGCAGCACCGACAACAAAAGTACCATGAAAAAAACCCCAATAAAATTAGCAGAAATCAATCCATACATCATACGTTCAAATATAATATGATCAACAACAACAACAACAACAATTTGTATCTGAAGACTACACGTTTCTGCGTACGGAATATTAAAAAAAAAAAAAAAATTAATGAAAAACTCAAGTTAAATAAACGTAATTTTCATTGCCTCTTTAACAAACGAAATACAAAAGCAATTGCACTCTTCGCTCTCTTTCTCTCTCTCTTTCTGTCTTTTGCTCTTTACACTTCCTCTCGCTAGCAGCTAGTTGCCGATTTTTTTGTACATACATATTTGTATTTCATAACGATTGTGGCTGACAGTCATCATCACATGTGTGAAATCGTCATATATATATGTATGTACGTGTGCTTAGCCAATTAGCCTTGTTGAGCTGAGCCTAAGAACATATCTTAGCGCCGAAATAAATAAATCAAATGTGTCCCAGCGCCCACAAATATTAAATGTATGGATATTCAAAGCAAAGTAAAATGCATTGAAATCGAAATGCGCCATTTCGCCTCAAATTCAGAAATGTGAGCGCCGCGTCATTTGTCGTTGTCGCTTTGTAGCGCGTCCAATCGTTTCGTTCAATCACAAATTATATTAAGGTGCGCTCTCACTGGCTGCCAGTGTTGCCGCACGTGCGTCGCGCTGCCTTTTCACACTAACACACAAATGCGTGTATATGTAATTTCCTGTCTGTGCCTGTCCTCTTTGTGCTTAAGCAGGCGAAGAATTTATTACCCTTGTTGGGTTGGCTGCTCCAAACGGTAAATTTGCAACAGTGAGTAATATTTAACAACGCAAATAATTGCGATGGGAGAGTCAGAAAGAGAGAAAGAGAGAGAGTGATGGGCAGTTGGCCAATCACATCAGTTTCCCTTGGAGATCTGCATGTGTTTGTTGCGGGATTATTTTTGCTGGGTTGCAACGATTTTTTGTTTTATTTATTCTTTAGGTTTTGTCAAGGGCATTCAACCTATCCTACAGCTTCAGCTACAGCTGTGTGGAGTGTGCAGCATTTGCATTCAATTTTTCTAGATGATTGCCGATTCATCTTTGCCTCTGCTACATACATACATATATGTATATGTAGGTGACGTCAGATTGACCGCTTTGCCTGCCCAAGAGCACGTTGGCTATTTTTATACAAGAAAAAAAAGCCCCAGCTACATTGAGTTGAGCATTTGTGTGTGTGCCTACGTACATGCATGCATATGTGTGTGTGTGTGTCGCTGCTGCTGCCATCGCCGCATTCGCATTCCTCAAATAATTTCGTATTTTATAATGGGGGAAAAAATAGTCAAACGATATATACAATAACAACAGCAGCAGCAGCAGCAGAGCACATCGCATTGTCGCGCACACACACACTCACATAGGCACACACATGTATATGCCCCTATACCCACACAGCGTAAGAGGCAAACTCATACGACGGCTACGGTCTACTCTTGCTCTGCTGCCGTCGCCGCCGCCGCCCGTCACCTCGTTGACCCAGCTAATTTTTCGCTGGGCCCTCTGCCGCGTTTTCGAGCTAAACGCTCGGGCCCGCGCTGGCGGCAGACTGAATGTTTTCATACGTTCGAAATTTCAACGAACTTCGGTTTGTGACCGTCAACCACCGCTGCCGCTGTCGTCGTCGACGTTTATTCTCAATTCGCCGCAGCTCTCTTTTGTAGCTTTGTAGCGCATGATTGTAGCTATACAGCGATAGCGACAGCGACAGACACCACTCGTCATACTAACAAGTTTTTCGCCGTAAATCTCTCATTTCACGTTTCGTCTCTCCTATTCACACATGCATGCATCGCACATATACTCATTTTCATTGTCTTTGCCTTTGATGTTGCTCATTATAGAAGCAGTCGGCTGTAGCTATGGTTCTGTTCTTATTTCTTTTTATATGTATATATATTTAAATTTTTATGAAATTATTCTAAATGACATATCCACAAGATACACAATACACACCATGTACATAAGAATCGGCTTTACTATTCACACATACATACACATCTATATAAATATGTGCGCTCTGAATATTTGCAGACGAGAACATGTGTTTGTGTGTGTGTGTGTGTGTTTAAGTTTACGTTTGCTTCCGTTAATCAAACATAGACATATACACAAATGCTTATGTATGTGTGTCAATTTTTATAGTGGTGTAATAGTTTTTTTTTTTAAGTAGGTGGGGCTGCGACTGCCATTTCTTTTTTATTTAGCTATGCTGCGTGTTTCGCTGCACACATGCATATGCTCATACATATGTATGTGTGTGTGTGTGCATAAGTGTTTGTACACACGTAAAGAGAACATCAGTTGTATAACACAATAAATTGTCAACAGTGTACAGTGCATCTATTCACCTGTCATTGTTGCAGCCGCCGATCATCCTCCCTCTATCTCCCATCCGTCCCCCTCTCTGTTGTTCATCATGTATACATATTCAACAATATGTATGTATGAATGTGTGTATGTACACGTGTAAATGTAACTTCCGTTTGACAAATCTGTTACGTACACATGCACAAGTCAAATACAAATTGTGCTGTAGCTGCACTGTATGTGTGCGTGTGTGTGTGAGTGCTTGTCACACTCACAGTCACACTTATCGCTAATTTCTGTAGCTGTTCCGCTCTTCACACATGCATACAACAAATGTGTGTTGCTTGTATTTGTGCATGCATGGACATGTAATCGCTAGTTCTGCTTTGTATTTTGCTTTATCATCCCATGCATACATGTAGCGTGTTCTTATGTGCACGCACACATACATGTGTAATGTGCACTTGTGTATATTTTTATGTTTTTTTTTTTCATATTCCTCCTTCAATAAAATTGGGCCATTAAAATTTAAATTAGGTGCGTTCATACATACATACATATGTATGCGAATATTACATTGATATTGTGGCATCGTTTCTGTTACAATTAAAGGATTACGTGTAGATATTATTATTATTATTTTAATTATATTTACATACATATGCATATGCACTGATTTTAAAAATATTAACTAGAGCATGTCAAGCGGTGGCATATTTTCATACACACACACACACATAAAGAGAGAGAAGAAGCGCGCTCGATAGCGGAAATATCGATCCATGTCGTCGCCTCGAACTTGTGTGTGTGACTCTCTCAGTTGGCTGACAACGAGAGAGTAACGACAGCAACCGCATAACAGAAAATTGCGCTGCTGCTTGCCGTTGTGCCAATGATCATGCCCGAATATTCAATTCGTTTTCAAGTTTATTAACGAATGTCGTCGTCGTCGTTACAGCTATTAACAGCTCAAAATTTGTTCTCTTTTTCGGCAAATGATCGATACTGAAACGAGTGAGAGAGAGAGAGAGGAGGTGTAAAGAGAGAGCAGAGAGATAGAAAGCAAAAGCACAAATCGCTTGCAAATACCTCGTAATTGATTTCGTATGAATACATACTTATCTACGTATGTATGTACCTTTCTACGCAACATAGCGTTAAATTGATTACATTGCAGTAATCTTCAGAGGAGAGTACCCCCAAGTCACCCTATGTCACCTAGTGACTAGTAAACTAAAAGTACTGTCATCTTGGGCACATAAATGTGGATTAGGTTTGAACCCCAATATAACGGAACTGGTTCTTTTCACAAGAAATTACAAAATTCCTCCTTTTGTCTCTCTCAGACTAAATGACGTAACTCTATCCTTCAGTAACAGCGCCAACTTCCTAGGGTTGACAATGGATAATAAACTAGACTCGAACCTTAATACACAAGTACGGGTGAAGAAGGCAACAGTCACTTGGGCTCAAATGGGGCATGTCCCCAAATATTGTCCGATGTTTGTATACATCTATTGTCAGACCAATACTTTTGTACAGGGATGTACATGTCAACTGATCTGCAGTAATCCGCGCTGTAACTGGACACTAGTTATTCGTTATTCATGCCAATAGACCATACCCTGACTTCTGCAGAGTGTAGGAGAAATCCGACCTAGATCCCATACGGTATCGCAACGGGCCAAACGTGGCCTATATATGTATGTATATGTATGATTACGTACATATCTAGAAATACATATATATTTTATTTGTATTTGTTTATTTGTAGTCTTTGGAATTCATGAGTAATTTCTAATTTCTGATGCTTTCGCTTTTGAAATTTTAATATTTCCGGTTTTTTTTTTCTCCGATTATTTTGATATTGATTCCTGTCTTTGTCGTAATCATATATACCCTTTTTAGCTGGAATTGCACTAACGTTCTTATATTTTTGGGCTACATAGGTTACTTACATATGCATATGTGTGTATATATGTGTTTGTCTATGTGTGACAGTATTTCAATACAAAGTGACAAATCGTAACCATTTTGTGTTTCTCAAATTGATGCCACCGATCATGAAATTCAGCTGTTTTTTTTTACCTTGATGGGCTCGTGTCATTATCGTGGGCATTATTGCTTCTTTCAGAGAGAAGTGTGTCATGCAGATTAATTCATATCTTTATGTATGTGTAAATGTAAATGTTTATATATATGTACAAGTGTATTTCATATGTGCAAACGTTCACCAAGAATGTTGATTCCCGCAATCCTCAATGAATTTTAAAATCGCACTTTGCAAATGAGCTTATGGCGGGATATGATGAGAAACAAAAATACATTTGCGACTCGATCGAATTTTGCGGAAGCACGTCTTAAGTGGATTTCTCGCCAAAGTTCAACTTGAGGACAAACTGTTTAATTTATACAAATCCTCATCACACGCAATGAAATTGCTTTCAAGGTCAGCGGCCTAGTCGTGGGTTGTCAGCGTCTAATGTTCTTATACCCTGCAAATGTATGAAATAGGCTGTTCCTATATGCATGAATGTATGTATGTATGTATGTATGTATGTATGTATGTATGCATGCATGCATATGTTTGATACGCATAAGCTGCCTAGCTTGCCTTGAACTCAGTTTGGTACAATTTATAACAGCTACAGACTGAATAGGGTATTTCTTCTTCGTCTCTTTCTTTATTCTTTCTTGACTAGAGCACTCCTGTTTTCGTCTGTTTGTCTGTCTGCACTCACACCGCTCTCTCTCTCTCCTCTCTCTATTCTCTCCCGCAACAGCTCTCTCCAAAATGGGGTGTGTGTGGCTGTGTTAGTGACCTGCTGCCAGACAGCAAAGTCAGCGACTCCGTTGACGCTGTCTCGCTTCTGCGACCTTCTTTGGCTGCACACACACCCACACGCATATGTATATGTAGATACACCTATTGATTTCATTACACAAGTAAAATTAATCGAAAATATCGAAAGTGAGAGAACGTTGTCGAGTAGTAGGACTACGTAAGGACCACGCAATATTCTGTTGGCACCTGTAGAGTAGATGATGA